>QLTV01003771.1:3297564-3318019 GCA_003457575.1 Thermophis baileyi | reverse complement strand
ACTAGCCTTTCAAAGGTTTTCATAACTACAGATGTTAGAGCAACTGGTCTGTAGTCGTTCAGTTCCTTGATGGTGGGCTTCTTCGGCACTGGGATGATAGTAGAGCGTTTGAAGCAAGAAGGAACATAGCACATCTATAGCGATTTATTGAAGATTCGATTGAAGATGGGGGCCAATTGGTCAGCACAGACTTTTTAGCAAGAAGGAATTATCTTGTCTGGGCCGGGAGCTTTTCCTGGCTTTTGTCTGTGAAATAGGTCTTGCCCTTCCTTTTCTGTGATCACCAGGGGTTGTGAACCCAATGGGATGGGGTCAGTTGTAGGAGGTTTGGCTGTTGTTGGTGTGTCTGGGATGGAGGTTGTGGAGATAGGTAGCTGTAGTTTCCTTTCAAACCTGCAGTAGAACACGTTCAGGTCATCTGCCAGTTGCTGATTTCCTTCAACTTGGGAAGAAGGTTTGCCGTAACCGGTGATGTTTTTAAAAGTTTTCCAAATGTTTACTTTGACCTCTTTCAGCTGGGATTTCATTTAAATCACCAGTGACAAACTTCCTTCATAAATGATAAAAAGATTCTTTCTTTTGTTAAGAATTATAAATTGGGTCATTGCATTCTCACAGTGCAACTTGGGACTGCTACAAGAAGATGATCATGCTTTAGCTTCTGTCTTATATTCCCAATAACTCTTATGGAATTAGGGATTGCCTGCTAAATAGTGAACAGATAACAACCTAGAGCTGTCAATTGAGATTGGTTCCAAAACATTGCACATCACATTCATTATCCAGCCCAGTTTTTTAACGAGTGGACAGAGACTAACAACAATAATACTAGAAAAGGTACTTCTAAGCAGGAGAAAAATTGATTGGGTTGAGCTGTGGTGCTTGAGAAGGCTCCTGCATATTGCTTGGACAGCAAAGGTGACCAACAAGCAAGTACTGGAGCTAATAACACTGGAAGGCAAAAACACAAAACTGTGTCTCACTTATTTTGGCCATGTCATTGGGGTGGGGTTGGGGGGTGGAATTCACTGGAGAAAGCAATTATGTTTGGAAGTGGTAAAAGGAAGCCAGGCCACCAAAGCAAACCAGGCTGCCAAAGAATACATTGGCTGGACACCATCAAAGCTGATACCATCCAGAGCATAGAAAAACTCAAAATAGTGCAAAATTGGAAGATGTGGAGAAACCTGGCTCACATAATCACCAAGACTCGGACATGACTGAATGGATAACATCATCATCAACATGATACCAGAATTGTAAGAACAAGTGCTATGATTGTGAAGTCTCATTTCTTTTTTGGAAAGAAAGCCTCTGTCTTCATATGATTGTATCAAAAGTTCTGATCTGATGATTTCCATTCAAAATACATTTTAGGATTAATTACAAAGTGAATAAGAATGATAGGATAAGAGTATTTTTGGGAACAAAATAAACATCACCAACTGGAAAAACCCAGTTCATTGCAAGCTATAATTTCTTTACTTTATCAGCTGCATTATTTGAAAATAATTTCTACGAGTACATCAGTTCTTACACGCAAGTAAATATACTTTAGATTAAAACGATACTTACACATGCAATAGTTTAATGTTTCTGAAAGCAATGGTTGCTGTGCCTCATCTTATGCTTTTTTATAAAGTGAAAATGGACTCAGTGGTCGAAATGGATTTGGCCAGTTATAGGGATGATCTCATCACAATAATCTATGGTCTAATAACTGCTTGATTAGATTTGCTAATAGTCTTTAGGTGGCTCTCCCTTTGAAAATGATTTAAAAGCTGCAACTGATGCAAAATATCTGAATATCTTTAAGCTCTGTCTGCCTATGTGCTCTCAGGTGGATTTCACATTTTAGTAATGATATTTAAGATTCTAAACATTTTAGGAGCTGATATTTGAGGAGCACCTATATCACATGTATTTCACATACCTTCAGATCTATAAAGAGTCTACCTCAATGCTCCACAACTAGGAGATATACTCTATATGAGAGTCAAGGAAATGGCCTTCTCTATCAGGACAAGCTGGATGAGAAGTTGGGCAGAATCTCAAATTTGCAAATCATATAAGATTGTATGGAATAGGTAATACCTTGAAGTTAAAAATAAAATTCAAAATGGTATTGATTTTTCTAAAAATGGGCTGGAAAAAACTTCTAAATTTAACTGAGACAAATGCAAAGTTAGCACTTAGAAAACAAAAAATAAACACAAAGATATTTATTTATGGGTTAGGCAATAATACTTGTGATATAGTACTTGATTATAAATGAATATGAGCCAGCAGTATGTTATGGCTGCAAAAAGGCAAATTCAAATTTAAGCTGCATCATGATAGTGATATAGCAAATTCCACAAGAGTGAATACTATAAATGCTAGTGTCTAAGACAAAATGATAACAAGAAGTCTATTTATGCATTTATCATATTGATGTGATGTATTTTTCAGAAAACATGTTGAAGTTGTGTAAAAAAGATAGGAAACTCTTTCTTTCACTAACAAATGTATGATGATAAAAGAAGACAGGCTCATGATCCAGATGGATCTCGACAGACTTGAACACTGGGTCCTATCTAACAAAATGAAATTCAATGTAGAGAAAAGTAAGGTTTTACATTTAGGCAAGAAAAATCAAACGTACAGGTACGTATTAGGTGATACCTGGATCAATAGCAGTAACTGTGAGAGGGATCTTGGAGTCCTAGTGGACAATCACTTAAATATGAGCAGCAGTGTGTGGCAGCAGCCGAAAAAGCCAACGCAATCCTAGGTTGCATTGAGAGGGATAGAATTAAGATCATGTGCAGTATTAGTACTGCTTTATAAAGCCTTAGTAAGACCACACTTAGAATACTGCATTCAGTTTTGGTTACCATATTATAAAAAAGATGTAGAGATTCTAGAAAGAGTGCAGAAAAGAGCAACAAAGATGATTAGGGGGCTGGAGGCTAAAACATATGAAGAACCGTTGCAGGAATTGGGTTTGTCTTGTCTAGTGAAAACAAAGGACTAGGGCTGACATGATATCGGTGTTCCAATATTTGAGGGCTGCCACAAAGAAGAGAAGGTCAACCTATTTTCCAAAGCATCAGAAGGCAAGACAAGAAACAATGGATGGAAACTAATCAAGGAGAGAACCAACGTAAAACTAAGGAGAAAATTTCTGACTGTGAGAGCAATTAACCAGTGGAAGGGCTTGCCTTCAGAAGTTGTGGGGGCCTCACTGGAGGCTTTTAAAAAGAGATTGGACAGTCATTTGTCTGGAATGGTATAGGGTCTCCTGGTTGACCAGGGGGCTGGAGTAGAAGATCTCCAAGGTCCCTTCCAACTCTGTAATTCTGTTTTGTTCCGTTTTGATGAATAATCTATTTAAAAAGAGAACAGCATTTATACTTTTCCTCAAATACAGGCAACCAGTGGGAAAATGTGGCTCCAAATTAAAGCATTTTAGATCCTTGAATTCATGCAGGATAGGGGAGCCTTCCATCACTCTGGATGATCTCTGCATGTATTTTTTAAGATAGTAAATTTGTTATGAAATATTTTGTTTCTTCCTAAAAGATCTAGTAGTAATGCATGCTTTGCCTGTGCAGCAGTAGATATTTAACATAGGAAGCTAACAGCTAAGAAAAAATACTTATTGAAATACCAGCTTAAAAAAATGAGGTGAAAAAAAAATGTGCCCATGACGTGCATTTTCCTCAAAAACATTTAATATGCATATGGAAGTTTCTTTGAAAATATATATTACTTTACAAGCAATTATTTTAATCATAATAGGTTTGCTCTGATATACAGGACTTAAATCCCTTGTTCATCTGAGCCTCTCTGACAACCGTGTTACCTTCCAAGTGCTATGAGCAGACTTTCTTCAAACGGAAACCAAATCCAATTAAAAGATAGACCTGGCCTGTATATTTATAAGGACTATGTGGTATGTAATATTGGAGTGTGATAGATCTGGAAGATGTAGCAATAGTTTCCCAAATGTGAGTGACTGATGATTTCTGAAAGAATAAGTCATCAATTCCAGTCTCAAATCCCAAGAGACCTCTTGGTGATACAGTAAACAAGAATCACAAGACACCCTGCAAAATGCCTAGCACAGATCATAAACCCACACACTGAATGCAGATAATCAATAGCTATATTATATTTTGCTGCTATGAATCTATGAGGGAATGGTCCGTGAAGAGGAGGAAAAGAAACAAAATACTAATTTTCTTTTCTATGCCTGCTCAGACTCCTTTATGAAGGAGCAGCTCAATTCATCCTACAATTCCATTTGCACTGCCAATTCAGCTGGCAGTATATTCAAATGGGACTGAAGAAGGATAATGGCCTCCATCATATCTGAAGGTAGAAAGCCTGCAAATCTATCCTCAAGAGGAGAATGCAAAAAGAAATCCATCTGGACAGCTGCCACTGCTGGTCCTCAGAACTGTATCTGCTCCCTGAGGCAACTGTCTCCTTCCAGCTAATGATAGGGTCCTATTTTAGCATCTTCTCTCAATCTGCCATGCTGGGGACTCAAGATTAGAGCTTGTAGAAGGATCACTCTGCCCTCTGATAAGGTAATGTACTGGGGTGTCCGTGCATGGGTGTGTCTTCAAGTCAATGTTGACACCTGGACTAATCCTGCAGGTTACATGAGCCGCGGTGGCGCAGTGGTTAGAGTGCAGTACTGCAGGCTACTTCTGCTGATCACTGGCTGCCAGCAGTTTGGCAGATCGAATCTCACCAGGCTCAAGGTTGACTCAGCCTTCCATCCTTCCGAGGTCGGTAAAATGAGGACCCAGATTGTTGGGGGCAATTTGCTGACTCTGTAAGCGCTTAGAGAGGGCTGTAAAGCACTATGAAGCAGTATATAAGTCTAAGTGCTATTGCTACTTGGCAAGATTTTTTCAGAAGTGGTTTGCTATTGCCTTTCTCTTAGGACTAAAAGAGAGACACTAGCCCAAAATCACCCAGCTGGCTTTCTACCTATTTCAGGACTAGAACTTGCAGTCTTATGGTTTCTAGCCTGGTGTCTTAGTCATTACACTGAATTGGCTCTCTAATGTGCTGAGAAGGGTTTTTAATTTCTTGATACTTTAAATTGAAACATGCTGAACAAATATTCCTATAGCTTATTACTTATTGGATACAGGTAGCGCAGTGGTTAGAATGCAGTACTGCAGGCTACTTCTGCTGACTGCTGGCTGCAGTTTGGCAGTTCGATTCTCACCGACTCAAGGTTGACTCAGCCTTCCATCCTTCCGAGGTCAGTAAAATGAGGACCCAGATTGTTGGGGGCAAAAAGCTGACTCTGTAAACCACTTAGAAAGGACTGTAAAGCACTGGGATATAAGTCTAAGTATATAAGTCTAAGTGCTATTGCTATTGCTAGTCCTTGACTTATGACCATAATGCATCCTGCTCATGATGGCTGTAGGTAATAATGGTCATAAAGGGGATAATCCACATGGCTGACCTGATTACAGCAATCATTAAGCCACAGTTACTAAAGCAAACCAATGATTTGCTATGGGCAGGTTATGCCAAAACCCAGAAGTAAATTTCTTCTGGAATTTCATGTTCATATGACTCTGGGATCCTGCAAATGGCTGTAAATGCAGGCCAGTTGCCAAGCATCCAAACTATGATCACATGACCACGAGGAGGGGGGCTGCATCATAATTTAGGAACCAGGTTATAAATACACCCCCCCCAAGAAGTCAGTTGTAACTTTGAATATTTGTTAAGTAACCAGTCATAAGTTGAGGACTACCTGTATACAGAGCTTGATTCATATTTCAGTTGTTGTGGCCCGTCAGCTGCCAGCAGAGCTAGCTGCAGAGTCAGACGAGGAGGAGGTGGAGGGAGAGCCTGGGCCAGCTTCGGAGCCTTCAGAAGGCTTTGATAAGGAAACAGCATCAGAGACAGAGGTAGAGCTGGGGCCTTCCATCCTCCCTCAGGTGGAGAGGCAGCTGTCTTCGGGGCCTGAGCTGAGTGAGGCGGAAGAACAGATGGGGCCCATCCCAGATGTGCGTATGCATAGGGAGGAAAGGAGAAGAGAACAATGGAAAGTAATAAGCCGGCTCTCAAGGAAAAGCAGATGTGGACACTAGCCAGCCCCTTCCTAGCTGGGAAATAAATAGGAGGGGTGTGGGAGTAGCCAGTTGTTGCAGACAACCGTTTGCTTTTAGGATACAGCAAGCAGTTCAGATTTCTTGACCAAGTCTCTTGGCACTAATTACATTTGATTTGTGTTTATCCATGTGAATAAAAGACTGTTCCTACCCTGTCTGAAAAGGGGTCTGTTTTTTACTCGTGAGTAAGCGGCTTATCATTACTTGCTAAGGCTGGGTCAAAACATCAGTTTCTGCCATTGGTAGGAATGAATTGGTCGTTTTGCAATATGTTTCAGGTTTCCAGACTTCCTCATGGTGACAAGACATTCAGGATGATGCATTAGGATCCCGTTTATTTTACTGTACTTTAGCATACGGGAAGTGATTGGTCATACGGAATCACCTATGAGCACAAATGTCATTTGTTTTCTTTCAGGAGTACAGCATGTGTCTTATAGGAACTGCAGCACTGACATTCATGAAAGCAAATTCTTGTCTTGCATGTCTTCCCTGTAGTGGCATCAGTGATGACATTTATGAGGAAAAATTCTACTCGTGAGGTGTCCGTCTAAAATATGTTCAATCTTTTGTTTGAAGCTTTACAAAATCTTGCTAAATGAGATCTTTAAATCTGCAGTTTAAAATAAGTTGCAAAGAAGCAATTGTGAAAGTCTGCTATTGAAAGACCCATAGTCCTATGATACCTTACAGACAGATTATTAACATCAAAACTGCCAGGCTAGATCAAATCAAAGCTTTTTCTGCTTCCAGTGGTGGCTAAAGAAATGCCCATGAGGGTGAACGATCTTATGCTCATTTCCAGCTAAAATGAGTTTTTAATTTTTTCACAGATCTCCGTGGAATCCCTGAGGACATTTAAAAACAGTTTTTCAATGTGAACTAGGAGGTTTTTATCTAGACAATTAAAATTTCTACCTTTTAATATTTTTAGATATCTCTGCTTCTGTCACAGAGATTCTGTCTTTTTTCTCTATTCTATTATATTCATTTTCTCTGTCTAATACAGATAGTCCTTGACTTACAACAGTTCATTCAAAGTTACAATGGCATTAAAAAAAAGGGAATTGCGACAATTTTTCACACACTGTTGCAGCATTCCCATGGTCACATGATCAAAATTCAGATGCTTGGCAACTGAGTCATATTTATGGTTGCAGTGTCCCGGGGTCATGTGATCACTTTTTGCATCCTTCTGACAAGCAAAGTCAATAGGGAAGCCAAATTCACTTAATAATCATGTCACTAACTTAACAACTGCAGTGATTCACTTAACAACTGTGGCAAGAAAGGTCATAAAATGGGACAAAATTCACTTAACAAATGTCTCACTTAGCAACAGAAATGTTGGGCTCAATTGTGGCTGTATAGGTAACTCACAGTCCAAACACAACCAAGTCTGCTAAAAAGTTAGTGTCAGTGGGTTTAAGGGAATCTCTCTCAAGTTCAGGAAACAGATATTCTGCATCTTTGTTGTGCTTTGCCACTTATTACATCAGAGGCAAATTCAAATGGGGCTCAGGAGCACTCACTGGTTGTTTCAAACTGATGTGGGTGCGATCCTTTTCCTCCAGTCCTTGATTGGCTTTGTCTGCTGTCATTCTCCTGTTGAATTCCTACAGAACTAGTCATAGCAGGGCATGAAACTATAAGAAAAACTACTTTGCAGAACCTGAAAGAGCACTGCTTGTGTGTGTGTGTGTGTGTGTGATTTATGTACAACTTCAATTCTTATTTACCAATTGCCTGTCTAACATAACTTGATCATTAGTACATTAATGTTCAGATCCTTGCTCTTCATTCTATTGTGCATACTCTGTAGAGTTTGCTGTAAATCATTTGAATTGTTTGCAGCAAGAGGTGTAGCAGGCACAGTAATTAATTTTGATAGAAGCTTCGCAGTATGACTTGCAGAAGGCATATATGCGCCTACCTGCACAGAAGACTGGAATGCAAAAATTCAGCCTTTGTGTCTATTCCAGATTTAAATTTTAGGCCTTTTCTTCCAGGTTTTTCAACTCAATGGACTTTTAACCTTTATTTACCTTTTTCTTTTTTGACATGATAATGGTTCTGTCTACCCTGAGAATCACTGGTTCCTTTCTCAACAAGTTGTTTGTGTTTTATCTGCCTCTTTTAATCTTGAAGTCTCTGTTACTTCAGGTATTTTTTTCTATCTATATGCATGATGTAATGAGGATGAGAATGAGGATGTTATCCAATCAGTAGTGTCAAACTCTCAGTGATTCTAAGAGGCCAGTTCTCTCCACATCTTCTTGTACTACTTCTTTGAGTTGTTTGATGCTCTGGCTGGTGTCAGTTTTGATGGTGTCTTACCACCATGTTCTTTGGCAGCCTTATTTCACTGTTTCATCAAGCATCCTTTTTTGTATATCCCATTAGTGTAATTCTTCTGGGACATTCTTTAACCTTCTCCCTCCCCACCAATATATATATATATGTAGGTCTGTGGTTATTCGGGTTTTCTCCCGCGTAAAGTTGGAGATGTCGTTGCTACATTTCGACGAAGTCTCATTCGTCATCATCAGGCTGATTATCAGGCTTGTGTCTTCAGCCTCGTGCTTCTAGGAGCATTGCTATAAATATATATATGCAATCTGTTCCACATTCAGAAACTCTCATCACTCTGGTATAATTTACTAAGACTTTAACTCTTTCAGCATAAACAAATCAATCATGCTTCCTAATTTACAGTAGTCCACAGTAGCCCTGTGAACAGTTTTATGCTAAAATGACTTATTAAAAACAGACTTTTTTCTAAGCAAATATCCTCCAATACTCACCATGCTTATATATTGTGCCTCTTCAGATAGCTTTATAATCTCTCACCTCAATCCCATTCATTCCATCATGCCATCTAACTGAATAACTTTCTCCCGGCTCACATTCATTCCAACACTGATTCCTAGTTCCTCCATTATCAACATTATTCACAATGTTCACAACACACAGCTATAATCAACTATGAATTACAACTTTCACGTACACCTACAACAATTTAGATCAGTGTTTCTACCTGGAAACCACTTCTGGACTTTGTGCTTGAGGTAGAAAAAAAATGAAACTTTGATTTTGGGTTTTATTGATTAGATAGATTTGGTGTTGTAGAAATGGCTAATTTAAACTATTATGTAAAAGTAAAAAGTTGTGGTTTGATGTTACTACCCTATGCTACTGCACCAAAGGGAGTCAGAAGTCAATGCCTTTTCTTTCTTTTCCCCCCTTCTTTTCCACACTTTCCCCTTCCCTATTTTTCCTACTATATGCTTTTGTATTTTTTGTATGTTATACCATAATCCAATAAAAATTGTTAATTGTTAAAACAATTTAGATCAGAGTTTCCGAACCTGGCTGTGTTTTTCTGGGAACTGAAATCCATGCACCTTATAAGATGTTGGGGCTGAGAAACATTGATTTAGATAACTCCAGTTCATACTTTCTGATATTCATTTTAGCCCTTTCCATCATAAGTAATCTTGTATTTTCATTTCCATGCATGTATTCATCAACTCAACTCCACAAAACTAGGAAATCATTTCTTTTCTCTCAATTTCCCAAGTGCAAACCCTATTTTTTTAAATTGTATCATTCATTTGAATAATTAATTCATAACTCTTTACCATATTTTAAATTCCAAATCATGATCTTTCATATTCCTCTGGGAATATCAAGAGATGGACCAATAAATATTGATGACTATTGCCCCTCAGAGCTGTAGTCAATTAAGGTTTTATCATAACACTTTTCAGTAAGATCAAGGCTAAACTTGATATCGTGCAAGGTGGAGCATCCCTTGCTAACAGTAAGGAGGATACTAGGAAATTCTTGCACATTTTTACCAGTATGCTGAATCTGCAATCAAAGGCCAGTTTTACCCCAGGCGTGAGCTCACCATTCTATGTATCATCAGTCTAGAGACTGCTTTGCAAGGCAACACGCTGTGGCTAAGGACTTCACTGAGCAGCAGGAACATGTAGAATGTTGCCAAAGTCAAGATATGCAAATAAAGTATAAATGATTTAAACAGAAAACAAATAAATAATGCTAGTTTCCTCGGAGCCACCCTGGAGGCTTGGTTTTGCTTTTTTGCTTTGGTTTCCTGAAACCTTGTTTTTTAATTTTTATTTAATTTTATTTTCTCTGGAAACTCGTTGCTTACTTAACAGTCATTTCTCCTCAAACTGATCTTTCAGTTTATTTTTTCGTGTTCACAGGCTCACTCTCTCCTTACTGATAAATCCCTGTTCCCTTGCTAGTTTCTACTTTGCAGTCTGTGTTTTCTTCCTTTCTTGATTGGGCATCTTCTGTCATAAGTCTAATAATTTGGAATTTGGACAGTGTTTCTCAACCTGGGCAACTTTAAGGTGAGTGGATTTCAGTACCCAGAATTCCCAAGCCTGTGCATTGAGGGTTTCCATTATTTCACCTTGTGAATTCACCAGAATGAACAAATTCTCATATATGTAATAAAGATAGATACTTCAATCTAAAATCAGACTGCCGTGGGCATAGGTAGGTGGCATGCGTTAGCTACTTCAGCCTAGAAGCTGGTGTTTGTTGTGTTTTGTTTCTGCACAAAACTGTCCTCCTATCTTTCCTAAGGTCTTGCTTAGAAATGCAGTTGTAGAAAAAGTCAAACTCTGGGACTTTTCCTTTAAGGGAGCGAATCTCCAGTAATACTACTGCGCAGTAAAACAATTCTCAGTTCATTACCATTGAAGGAAAAAAAATCTTCATGTACAATACCCGAAAGAATACTAATTAGTCTTCACTTATTAATACAAAAAGTCATTAAAACTTTACACTTTGAATTTGTTTACTTTGATTATGACATAGTAAACAACAGCGACATCAGCTGACAAAAAAAAAGGGCATTTTCATGTAGCAGGCATTGTCTGGTTAGTTTCAAGCAGCAAATAATCATTGTTTTTTCTCAGTCCCAAATGGTACATGACTGTGGCACAAAGGGGTATTTTGGCATTCTTCAGCCCCTTTAAGCTGCTTTGTGCTTTCTTTCTTTCTTTCTTTCTTTCTTTCTTTCTTTCTTTCTTTCTCTCTTTCTTTCCTTCCTTCCTTCCTTCCTTCCTTCCTTCCTTCTTTCCTTCTCTTTCTTTCTTTCTTCTTTCTTTCTTTCTTTCTTTCTTTCTTTCTTTCTTTCTTTCTTTCTTTCTTTCTTTCTTTCTTTCTTTCTTTCCTTCTGTAAGGTCCCAGAAGTTTCCCCGACCCACTGAGATACCAAAGATAGTGAGACTAGAGACGAGGCTTTGAAAAAGAAGCAGATTTTATTTTTGGCCAAAACAAAATACTAGGTGAAACTATATCCAGAACATACAGACACAATGAATGTAAGGAATAGCCACATCTTGGGGAAAGTATGGCATCCTTTTATACCTTCAGACATCAGCTTAGTACCCAATTCTGGCCCCCTGGCCCATGCCTTCCTTGTAGCCTTGCATTGGCTGTGCAGCAAGGAACAGGGGGGCTGAGTGCTTAGCAACAGAGGGGCTGGGTGCTTAGCAACAGAGGTATTTTCCTGATGTAACCCTGCCAAACCATGACATACCCCGCTTCTTGAGATATCCACCAGGCATGGAGTTGTACAAAAAAAAACTCTCTCTCTCTCTCTCTCTCTCTCTCTCTCTTTCTTTCTTTCTTTCTTTCTTTCTTTCTCCATGTGAAGCCAGCCCCATGTGCCAGGGTAGGCAGTCTTCATCAGTAGCGAGAGCAAGAAGATAACGGCAAAGCTGAACTGGGGCAATAGAACCTAGGGTGGTAGGGGACCAAATGGGCATAGATGGTGCGGAGATAAGCAGGCAGGATCACAGCCCTATTGCAGTGGTGTGAGCAAGCTACCAAGCACCTGAATTTTGATCATGTGACTGCGTAGGTGCTACAATGACCATAACTTCAGGCACAAGTCATAAGTCGCTTCATTCAGTGCTGTCGTAACTTTGAACAATCACAAATGGTCATAAGACAAGGACTTTCAAATGTCTGTATCACAGTTACATATAAGAAGGCAAAAGAGAGCAGATCTTTGCATAAAAGGGATACACATTAATACATAGATCCAAGAGTGAATTTAGAAACCCTTACTTAACAACCACAATTGAGCTCAGAATTCTGGTTGTGTTTGCAGTCATTAAGCGGGTCACCAAGTGACCTGACTCAATTTAACAACTGTTTTTACGATGGCCATAAAGTGAGTCACTGCAGTCCTTAAGTGAATCACATATTAAGTAAATCAATTATCCCAATGGATTTGGGAGAAACGAGCAAAAAACGCCAGAGATCAGCAAAAAAAAGTTGCAAATCGCAGTCACATAGCCATGGGACACTGCAACTGGCAACAAATGTGAGCCAGTTGCTAAGCACCTGAAATGCAATCACATTCAGTTGTAACTTCAAGGATTAATCATAAGTAACTGTTTCGTGATCCATCATAACTTTGAATTAAGCAACTAGTCATTAAACGAGGACTATGATTAAAGTAATAATTCTTCCCATAGAGATAGAAAGAATGCAATCAAGTGGTCTTCCTTTTTATTTGGGATTCTGGACAACTTCTCGCTTTTTTTGCTTTCCCTTCATACCGGAGTATAATTGATCACCTTTTCAAGCAGAGGAAACTCTCATTAGATGCTATCCAAATAAATTGGAACTATTTGAAGGTTGATAACGAAGTTATCTCTGATGGCTCTTCAAACAGAACTATCTTCTGATGGCTCTTCAAACGCAGATTATGGTCTTAAATTTAGAACATTTTCCCGCAATCATCAACTGCCTTTACTTGGATTAGAAACAAATAAATGGTCATTGATGCTAATAAAAAAAAATCAACTCTTTTTATAACTTTTTACTAATTTTGGGGAAGCAACCAATTCTGTCCTCATTGTCACAGATTGTATGGTGCTTTTCTCTTATATTCTGTTCTAGTGGGCAATTAGATAAATAGTTTTAAAAACTTGGTTGCAGACAATGCAAAGTTTTTTTTACATTCGTCTTGGGTGAAGAATGCCTGAGATAGATGGACGAAGGAGTTTGCTATTTTTATTTGGAATGCTGGTAGAGCTCAAATGAACATGTGATGGAAACAGTTTCACATCAAGGAACTTTTATCTTTCTTTATTTCACGAAATGTAGGAGCTATCTGATTCCAAACAAACCTGGGCATCTTGAGAGCAAGGCCAAGTTTTCAACAGCTCCAGGAACACCATCAGGGTGGGATCCATACAGATCTGTGGATCTTACAAGAGAGACATGAAAATGTCTTGGGATTTGAAACATATTCTGGTGCTTCACAAAAGTCACACCAAGAAGAGCTGCCCCACTGCAGAACATTCATCATTCAAAGACCAAGTGAGCAAAGCAAGCCTGTCATTGAAATAATGAAGGGAACTGACAAAATGTAATTGATCTACATATAGATTTAAGTGCATTGAAGTGATTTATAAACACAAGAAGCTTGCAGCAAGTTCTTGAATGTATCTGTTAATGTTTGTGCCAGAAAATCTTAATATTTAATAGGGACTCAAATTAAAAAAAAACCTAAACCCAAACAGACTTACTTAATCAGTGTACTAAATGATTGATTCACATTGTCATTTTATTTGTTCTCTACTGGCTGAAAATCCAAACTATCTTTGTCACCCCTAAAAGCGCTTGCAAAAATGTATCCAGAGTGACCCTAGTTATGAACATTGGCCTTCGGATGTTGCAGAAACCCCCAACATTTGCAGCCTTTAGCCAAAATGGCCACCGTAATAAATGTCAGGAACTATAGTTCAAGGGTCATTTTGCTTTTGGGGGAATACATTTCCTAATTAGAGTATGACCAAATTCTCTGCAATTCTTTCATTGCCCGTGCATTAAAGAACAAAACGGTAACATGCAGCCTTCCAGCAAATGAAGCTACCTAACCCAGTGTTGACACTGTTAGCTGACAAGGGCTGTCCAAAAGCCTCAGGTGGAGAACTTTGTCATCTGATCTCTTCAACTAAAGCAGGGGTCCCCAAACTTGGCAACTTTAAGACTTGTGGACTTCAACTCCCAGAATTCTTCTGGCTGGAGAATTCTGGGAGTTGAAGTCCACAAGTCTTAAAGTTACCAAGTTTGAAGACCTCTGAACTAAAGGTTTGGAAATTGGACTTGGTGCTTTGCACCACACAGACCCATGTATTGGGCCTATCGGATTATGATTTATGCAGATATTCTATTTGTAGAAACTCTGAATTTTGAGAATAAGAAGCTTCCTCTTCTTCAAACACTTGGCAGGTTGTGCTGAAAAAAGTATAATAATTATTAATTATTAGATTATTATTAGAATTTTATTGGCCAAGTGTGATTGGACACACAAGGAATTTGTCTTGGTGCATATGCTCTCAGTGTACATAAAAGAAAAGATAAGTTCATTAAGAATCATAAGGTACAACACTTAATGATAGTCTGGGTACAAATAAGCAATCAAATCATAGTAGGAACCAGTCAATATAAATTGTAAGGATACAAGCAACAAAGTTACAGTCATACAGTCATTTTTGGGAGGAGATGGGTGATGGGAACGATGAGAAGATTAATAGTAGTGCAGACTTAGTAAATAAATTAATTAATAAAGAAAGGAGTACATCCTTTTCTACATGCCGGAATATAAAACTTTCTACAAGGCAAAGACAAGTTCTTGTATTCCTGATTAGTGACATTCTACAAATCTAAAATGCTCAAAAAGCTAGTGATGCAATTCTTTCATCTATAAAAAGCTCAGCGTGTTATTTAACAATACCAACTTGCTACACGACAAGAATTGAGCTGGCAAAAATGGGACAGTTGCCTAAGGCTATGAAACATCCTTCAGGGAAGGAGGATGCTAATAAAACCACTGGCACCATTTCTAAATCTACTGTAATGAGGAGATTATCCTGATCACTTTGCAGAATCCCAATTGCCTTTAACAGAAGTGGTGGTGGAGTTAATTGTCCATAAGGATATAACTTCAACCTGTGGCTAAGATGGGCACAATTCAAAATTTTTTCCTGGAAACAAAATAGCTGCAGTTGACCTAATTAGTTGCACTCTTTGTATACCACCAAAGACAATAGTGAATAGCAAGAGGATGTCCCCTCAGGCCGCATTAATTATATAGTCCCCAAAATTGAGTGGTTCTGTTGGGCAACACAAAAGTGCACTATTTCTACCAGTTTCTGGTGGTGCTTGGGACCATTCTGACATGCAGGCTCTTGCAGCAAGCCCTTCAATCTAACTTTACATACTTCAACCCATCTAAGGAGGCCACCCATGACTGGGAGCTTTAAAATATTTGTCAGGAAGCTGACTGTGAGAGATATTCAGCTGGAGTTTTTCTATATGATTTGAGGTCAGACTGAGACAGGACTTATAGCATCAGGGGTGAAATCCAGCAGGTTCTGACAGGTTCTGGAGAACCGGTAGCAGAAATTTTGAGTAGTTCGGAGAACCGGTAGCAGAAATTTTGAGTAGTTCGGAGAACCGACAAATACCACCTCTGGCTGGCCCCAGAGTGGGGTGGGAATGATCCTTCCCCCAGGAGTGGGGAGGGAATGGGGATTTTGCAGTATCCTTCCCCTGGAGTGGGGTGGGAATGGAGATTTTGCAGTATCCTTCCCCTGCCACGCCCACCAAGCCACACCCACCAAGCCACACCACGCCCACCAAGCCACGCCCACAGAACCGGTAGTAAAAAAAATGGATTTCACTACTGTATAGCATAAAGATAGAACTCTCTGTTGTTAGTTCATTAGTGGCTAGGGATTCCCAGAGGACGAATGTGGAGAATATATCTGGAAACTGCCACAAGAGGGAATCTGTGGAAATAAAGCCAGATTACACAGAAGGAAATGCATAAAGAGAAGATGCTTGACGGGAATACAAAGGAAATGGATTGAAGAATCAGGTTCAATGGTTCAGAGACTGTCAACATTTTATAATGCTATCATTCCTGAGCTGCACTAATGAGACTCCAGGAAACTTCATTCAATGTTTGCAAATACTTAGGAAAAAACTTATATTCTACTTAAATATATAAAGCAAATATCACTCATATAGGCATGTTTGTAGACAAATATGGCATGGATGGCTTTCAACTACAGATATTGGCTCATATCAGTCTGGATCTATTTATGCAGCCTTCCTGGGGGGAGGGGGAGGGAGATTATGGCAATTGTAAAGAAACCTAATTGTTACACTTGCCATTAATTATAATTCAATATTTGCTTTTGCAGCTCATTGTCATAGGAAAAATAATATTCAAAAGCCAGATTTCTGAAAAAGGATAGGATGGAGTTAGCTCTTTGAAATCCCAAACCTAAATATTTTCAGCTGTACCATCTTACTTCCCACTGCAGTTTCTAGTTTCTTTTTATTTCTATAAAAGTACCAGCTCATTGCTTTGAACTGACACAAAGGCTTTAAAAACACAGCAGGATTTAGTTAATTATTTAGTTAGCATCCCACGGCGTTAATAAATTACCCAACATTCATTCCCTATTGGAATGGTTTTTTCCCCACTTTTTCTTTGATCATCATAATTTCTACAGGGCCTGCTGAGGGATCAGTTTCATCATTTTTCCACAATAAAGCAAACACTCATATATGGGATACAAATGGTTTGCAATTACTCATTAGATGGAAAGAATATTAAACTCTGTCCAAGATAAAACACAGGCTCATTCAGTATCTTCAGTGTCTCTTTCTTCTAGATCCAGTGCTTTGTAGTGGAATGGATTTTTTTAAAATAGCTGTATGATTATTTTACCGAACAGTGTACAAAATACAGAGTTGTAAAATTCTACAGGAGGCAGATGGTGAGAATTTCCAGCTGCACAGAATGTCCTCTGGAATGATTAATTTTGCTCAGGCATGGTATTTGAGATCCTTCCTAGGCACACATGTGGTGTTCCTGATATTTTCCATTAACAGTGCCATAGAAGCAAGACATTTACATAAGCTTGTTGTGCTGTGCCTTTGTTATAATTACAATTTGAATTTGGATAGAACAGAGGAATAAAATGATGCTGACTTTGATATCAGGGCATTTGAGAAAGATCCAGAAATTGGCCAATTTGGCATGCCTAGCATTTCTTGATGCAGGTGAAGGAGGAGAGTGCAAAAGTTGGCTTGAAACTCAACATTAAGAAAACTAAGATCATGGCATCTGGCCCTCTCAATTCCTGGCAAATAGTTAGGGAAGAAATGGAGGTAGTGACAGATTTTGTTTCCTGGGCTCCAAGATCACCGCATATGGGGACTACAGCCAAGAAATTAAAAGACGCTTGCTCCTGGGGAGGAAAGTTATGGCAAATCTAGACAGCATACTAAAAAGCAGAGAGAAGACTCCTGTGAGTACCTTGGACTGCAAGGCGATCAAACCGGTCAGACCTAGAGGAGATCAACCCTGACTGCTCTTTAGAAGGCCAGATCCTGAAGATGAAACTTAAATACTTTGGCCACCTAATGAGAAGGAAGGACTCACTGGAGAAGAGCCTAATGCTGGGAACAATTGAGGGCAAAAGTAGAAGGGGATGACAGAGAATGAGGTGGCTGGATGGAGTCACTGAAGAAGTCGGCATGAGCTTAAATGGACTCTGGGAGATGGTAGAGGACAGGAAGACCTGGAGGAACGTTGTCCATGGAGTCGCGATGGGTCAGACACGACTTCGCAACTAACAACAACAACAAAGCATTTCCAGATGATAAGACTACTACCTGAAATCTCAAAGAAAAACTAGCTGTCAGTATATAGGTGTGCTAAGACTGGTAAAACATTGTGCTAAATGAAATGCCCAACCTTCTGGCAATGGGATGTTTTATGATATGTCAATCATTTTATGAATAAGCAGCCATCATCCTCAAGACAGTTATTTTGAATCCACAAGTATGTCCACCAACCAGCTTTGGACTTCATATTTCCATTTTTCCTTCTTAGTTACCCTTTTTTACTAATGCAGCAGTGATCATAAAACATAGCAGAAAGAAAAGACTTCCCTGCTTCTATGTTTCTTTGAATGGCAGACTTTAAAATCTTTGCCACGTGTCCTACAAGACAAAACTCTCAGTCTCACAGATAGCTTGTTGGAGATAAACAAGGATTCCAAATTCTGCCCAGTTTTAAAGCTTACTGATTAATCTTGGGCAATCCTTGGAGTATGACAAAATACCAACATGGTTAATAAACAAGAAAATGGTGTCCTTTAAGGAAGCAGATATCCCTATCATTCTGGGAAGTAAAAAGTGTACTTGAAGTCATACAATAAATATATTTATTGGCCAAAAATGTGTTGTGAATATATAGTAGAATGGTATATGAAAGGTAACAAAGGGGCAAAATAATGGTCCTTCTTTTTCCTGTACAATGTTGTTACTGCTTTTGTGTGCAATACACCATTTTCATTCTTCTAAAAATGCTGTACAGTAGATTGTGGTGCCCATTCCTTCTTACCTTATTTCTTCTTTCATTTTATTTGAGACATTTGAAGCTTCACTTGCAAATGAAGTAGTTCTAGGTGCATGTGCCAGGTTTGAGAGCAAAATGGAAGATGTGGCTTTTGCTACCATGCCACTTCTTTAAAAAAATAAAAAATAAAAATAAAAAAAGGAAACAAAAGCAAAGCTAGGAAATTGCTTCACTTAATGATGTTCTGCTAAATGCCTTTTTTTTTTTAACCCCATTACAGCCGGTAATGAAAAAGGATCAGCCCATCCATGCTACATAACCTATTTAGGCTATGAGCTTACAACCGGTCACTTGAGAGTAGGCCTTACTGAATTCCACAGGACTTTCTTTAAGGTCAGCTATAAATCAGGGTTAAAACATGTGACACTCAGTGAAGCCTAAGGCCACCATATCAAGGTTGCAAAACAATGGATAGCCAGAAGATGACAGCAATGGGTTCATAGGGTTTTTTTTTTTTTTTTGCATCTTTTTGCTACTATCTAGTTGTGGTCTGGATTTCTGCAGCCTATAAATAGAGCAGTCTTAATGAAATCCCTTCATTTTCTATTGCAGCCTATTTTCTATTAATACAAGCAAGCACAGCAATCTGAGACCTTCAGCCTACTGTGCCTTCCTAGGCAGCCTACTGTTAAGTAGATTACAGTGGGTCACTGAGACAAGGGAGCTAACATCACACTCTTTTCAGTTCTGCAGGAATTATGTTAATTTTGTAGCTTCTTAAACCTAAATGATTTTCAAGCAAGATCTTAGACAACAGTAGGCCTAATGAGAAGAATCGTCTGGACGTGAAGGCAAACTTGCTAATCTCTAACGCCAACATTTTTCCATTGTTTTGACCCCATCACATTGCTTTATCTAAAGCAGAGCACAACATAAAAAAAACAACAGATCATAAATGAAGTTTTATGGAAGTCTATAAACAGATGATATCCAGATCAGATCTGCCCTCTCTGCCTTGAATAAAAGAAAATCTGTTCCAGATTCCCCATTTCTCATGGCTGGGGTTTTAGTTAAACTGAAATATATCTTAGTACTGAACCTTCCATGAATATCTTCACCTACTTTTCAGGTCTGTGATTTATTAACTTGAAATAAGTATAGACTCATAAAGATCACATAATATCCTGTAGGTCACTAATAAACAGCACGTGTGATTTCCAGTTTAACTGAAAACTCTACAATGGAGAATATTCCAGAAACAAAGCTAATGTTTTCACTTGCTTGAGAGGAAAAATGAAATTGCTGAGAAATATTAGGGACATTAATTTTCTTGAGTTAAAAGGAACTTTTATTTATTTATTCAAATTATTGATATGACCACCCATTTCACAACAGTGACTCTGGGTGACATACTGTACAAGGATTAAGAACTATAGCATACAACAACCAGACCAACTGCAAACCCATGTAGAGCATGTTACAGTAATCTAAATGGTATGGGTTGCTATGGGTTCTATAAATCAACCTTATCTTGTAATGAAGAGAAAGTCTAGAGAGATAATATTGTCCCTTGATGGGATTAAATGTTTGATATTTTTGTAGTTTTCTCCCACGTGAAGTTGGAGATGTCGTTGCGACATTTCGACCAAGTCTCATTCGTCATCATCAGGCTGGTTATCGGGCTTGTGTCTTCAGCCTCGTGCTTCTAGGAGCAATGTGAGAATTGCAGCTGTTGTCACATTGCTCCTAGAAGCACGAGGCTGAAGACACAAGCCCAATAACCAGCCTGATGATGACGAATGAGACTTCGTCGAAACGTCGCAACGACATCTCCAACTTCACGCGGGAGAAAACCCGAATAACCATAGACCTACAT
>QLTV01003771.1:3272279-3297309 GCA_003457575.1 Thermophis baileyi | reverse complement strand
CTAGGAGCAATGTGAGAATTGCAGCTGTTGTCACATTGCTCCTAGAAGCACGAGGCTGAAGACACAAGCCTGATAATCAGCCTGAAGATGACGAATGAGACTTCGTCGAAACGTTGCAATGACATCTCCAACTTCACGCGGGAGAAAACCCGAATAACCACAGACCTACATACAAATACCCGCAAAAACCTCAAAAAACATATATATATATATATATATATATATATTGTGGAATGTTTTGGGGGGGGTTTTGGCTACTGTTATTTTTAAATTACTGGGTATTTTGTAGTCATAATAAATATGGCCACTTATACAAATTACTTGCCTCTTTTTTTTTAAAAAAAATGTTATTTTAATCCACAGTCAATATTTTGTTCTCAGTTTGGGAAGGTTTACATACTGAAAGATCTCCTTTTGTTCTGACATTAACTGCAATTTCAAAGTTGGTTCTAAAAACAATCTGTGTAGTGTCATGTATAAGTTTACTTTTAAAATTTCCACTATGATATCAGGTATTAAGATTAAATCTTCTTTCAGCTGTACTCTTTCCTGGTATCTCGGATGCTGCTGACAATGTTGGCTCTGGAATACTCATCCTCACATTGTTAAGTGCTGCTTTGAGGTTTCTATGATAACAAGAGGGAGGAGGAAAAAAGCTTCTTTAAAACCTGTACTACTCCATTAACTCCAAGTAAGATTATGAGTTTACTTTGTAAACTGATTCAGATTGGAATCCTAATGGGTCAATTTGCATTGACAAAAGCATATTTCTTACAGAATGAAGAAAGGTAATTGATTTGTCAAATTTCTTTCAACTGAGAAGAGAATGTGGTGAAATTTTCATGAGTAGAGTGTAATAGTGTGATGGCCTCACATTTATTTGGTTATAAAGTGACCCCGGGATGTAAGTATCCTATTTTTCACTGCACAATCAATTTAGCTACCAACATGCATCCTTTCTGCTTTTCTCTGCTTCAGTTAAATCCCAAGGGAAGACCATATTTTTTCCTATATTCCCCCTCCAAAAAAATTGGAAATTATAAGCAATCAAGGAGGCCTCAGGATGATGGAAAAGATTGAAATAGAACAATAGCAGGAGTAGACATTCTCTGTCCCTTCTTCTCAAGAATTCAGAAGCTAAATTATAAAAATAAGCAATTTATTCAATAGTTATAAAGAGTTTGACCTTTAGAATTTGAATAAAACTGTGATATAATTAGGCAGGGTTTTGTTTCTTGTTTCTTGTTTTGTTTTTTTGCTTAGGGGACACATATGAAATGAATTCCTTGCAAAACAAATAAGTTGACAAAAACTAATTCTTGAGAAACAAACTTCAATTCATGGTTATATACTGATATTCTGTCAGAAAGGGTAGAGGGCTACTTTCTTGCAGCTGTTTTGAATAATTGTGAGTCAGAAATGATTTGCAATAGTTCCAGAAGGTTTTCTGATTCACAGTTAGTCAACAAAACTTGTGAGTCAGAAATCCTTATTGATCTACCCACATCATCAAGAAATTATCAGGAAATCCATCTATTTTTGATCACTCTCAATCTATGATCTGAATTATGAAGATAGCATCATTTGAATTAGCTGGGTAAAATTATCAAAAGGAGAACTGGATATGGGATTACCTTAAGCGAGGTCATTACAGCATGTCCTAGTTTAGAGATAATGGAACAGCATGGTTTTCTGTTTTGTGAAAAATCTTGCCAGTTACTGTATTTCCTTCCTTTTTCTCTTTTAGTTGCAGGATGGAATTGGAAGCATCATTTTAAAACAAATGATAAAAGAACTGTAGTTGATTATAACAAATCAACATCAAATCATGTGTTAAGAACCTGGCACATTATCACTAACTCAATTTTTTAAAAAAACAAACAAACCTTAAATTGCAATCCTTGAATAGTAGTTAGACTTTTTTTTAGATAATGTGGTTTGCACAAAACTGAATACTAAACATTTTGTTTGGATTGCAATGGCCAATAAGAGGAGAGAAGGGCAGAGTATTTCTTAAATGCAATGGTGCAGGAGAGGTGCGCATGCCTCATTCTGCCCATGTGACTCCACTGCTCAGGTTTGGTCAGATCCAAAGGACATCTTCTGAACTATTTCCAATGTTTGCAAAATCTCCTGTATATTATATATTATTATGTAAAGCAGATAACTGCACTTTGATCAAATGACCCAGAACTGAATATAATCAATCTCAATTAAGCACTCTTCAATCTGGGTCTTCATGTAGGGTTTGGAAGTATCTAGGTGTATAGCATGCTTCTTGAGCATTACATGGACCTGAGATTTTTTTTATCTTTACTGCATTGTGAAGCTGTCTTGAGTTATCGTGTTTACTGAAGGATGAATTTGAAGCTCAAGCACTGAGATGTGAATGCTGTCTGGTAGGATTGAAAGTCACTGCAGTTGAAATGTTCCTCATCCATGAAAAAGGGAAACTCATTATCACCAATTCCTTATAACTCTGACACTCTGAACTCTAATATATCAATCAGAAAATTTCTTAGTTTACTTGGGAACATGAACACTTCCTCTAGAGAGAGGGAAGGAGAGAGAGAGAGTGCTACCTTACCACTTCACACAAGCAGTCTGAGAATATAATTCCTTTGACTGTAAGGGCCAATTGGATTTTTTAAACTAAAGTATGACACTGAAATCCAGGCTTCATGATACATAATTTGGCTCAATTGAAAGATCGGAAGAAATCTTCCTTTTATAAACCTGTCTTTGTTTTGTTATTGCATAGTTCTGCCCTATTTTTTGAATGCAGTTCAATGCAGTTGAACAATGCAGTTTTGAATCCACTTCCATTGCATCTACATCTTTCCCTTCTCTCTTTCTATATATACATGTGTGCATTTGAAGGCACAAGAGATTTTCCCTTTGCTGATTTGTTTTTCACTTCAAATGATGTTTTGCCTCTGCAAGTGGGGCAATTCATGAGACTGCAGCAATTACTTGGCACTTATTGCTAGATTTACTTTCATACATGCTACCTTCTTACCTTTTAACTTCCTTGGAGTTGATTGTTTATTTGCCAGCATGGCAAGATTACAGTTGTTATGAGGTCACTTCTCAGTCAGCTCCCATTCCTAAATAGAGAAGACAGCACCTGAATCTAAATATACCTTCATATAGGTCAGGCCTTTTTTATGTTAGGAAGGGACAGAGAAATCCTGGTAGGCTTTTAAAAGACTGATACAGAACTCAGGAAGAAATGGAAGATAAATTGCTGGACTGAAGCAGGAATGAGTGGGTATTAACATCTTCCTAGTCCTCAGAATTAATACTAGAATTTCCAAGAAAATAAGAAAGACAGGTAAACTGAAGCATAAGATTATTTTGGGGATAGTAATAAGAAACAATTATGGGCTGATTGTTAATATATAGATATTTAGGCAGGTTTTTTATATCAGCTGTTGATATTTTACCTCTTCTAGACAAAGAGCTATTATATTGTTCTTGGGATCTGTTGGAGCCACTCTCCCAGTTTAGGAGTCTACAGCCCCAAGTGTCTCTAACACCACTGGGACTACTATGGCCTTTACTTTTCACTTTCTACATCCTCTCCAGACCCTAGTACTTCCAGTTTCTTATAGCCTTCTTCCTGAAGTTGCTGTCACTTGGCACCATTATATCTATCATCATCACTATCTTCTGGTCCTTATGTACTACCACAATGTTTAGTTGATTTGAGTAGTATCTGCCTATCTGTCTAGACCTGGAAGTCCCACACAATAACGGATAGAAACTGATCAAGGAGAGATTCAACCTAGAAATAAGGAGAAATTTTCTGACAGTGAGAACAATCAACCAAAGGAACAACTTGCCTTCAGAAGTTGTGGAGCTTCATCCCCGGAAGCTTTCAAGAAGAGCTATTTGTGGAAAGTACATCCCATGCAGATTCTTATCTTGCCATGGCATTTTCTTTGCCATGTCTGCTGTTGCTTCAGGAGTTCCTTCAGCAACTCATCATCGGGTCCATCTTATTGATGTACTCCTGGATGTTCTAAGTTTCATCCAGAACAGTGTCTTTGATACTCACCACACCCCCTGCCCTTTTCCCAACTGTGTACAATCTCTGGGCATTGGACTTGGGGTAAAAAGCCTCATACGTTGTGAAGAGTTTCCAGGTCTTTGCATAAGCAGCTTCCATGTCCTCCTTTGGTCAGCTTAACAGGGTTTCAGATGACTAGCAGGGCATACCTGTGTGTGCCAATAGCATGGATCTTTTTCTTCCCATTGAGCTGGCTCTTTTCTCAATATAGTAAAAGTATACAAAACAACAACAAAAATAGAAAGTAAGAAAAAGAAAAAAATGAAATGAAACAAGAAAAAATAATTATGTCTTCCATTCTTCTTTCTATTGAGTAATTGCCACCTTATTATTTTCCCCTTTCTTTTTGGCCTCATTTTAATCCCTGAATCCAGAAATCATCAATTCAGTCTTTTCTTATTTCATCAGAAAAATCCATACGAGGTTTCTAGTCTTTCAAAAAAAATCATTTTTTCCCTGACCAAGTTGGTCAGTTTGGAATTAAAATATATTTCGAAGTAATGTTGCAGACGTTGCTGCAGAAACTGGGTTATTCTGAAATGATGCATTTTAACTCAGCCTGAAAGTGTTGAACTATCCATTTTTAATTGAAAAGGGGCATTTTGTCAGCAGTTGGGAAGCATATGGTCTAAACATCAGTGGAAAACAAAATTCTGTTACTTTCTATTTAATAAGCTTTTGATGTAGTCTCACCTGCAATAAAAAAAGAGTCGACTAAGCTAATATTATGCTTTTATTTATACATGGTCTTACCATTCAATATAATTAGTTGCTTAAGATAGAACAATATTAGCTAATATAAAATTGTGATGACTTTTGTTGCAAAATGTGGACTTCGGTTATATAAAACACACAAATTCTAAGAATATTATGATCAGTATTAAAAGAAATACTAGTTGCATATTTGAAAGGTCTCGTCTTCTTATTAATTCTGTGTCATGGACTGCCATTCTGTCATCATTTGCCTGAGAGTAAATTCCAATAAATTTAATCTTCTGAGCTGCCATGCATATGATTGCTGTGTTGCCTTATTTTCCAGTGCCTCTATCTATATTTCATATAATTAATTACTTCTAATAGATTAAAGGAAGAGTGACAGTTGCAGGGTTACAAATGCAACAAGCAAACAATTTAGATGCAATCATATAGAAAAAGAAAAAATAGTTCTGTTCTGAATAGCTTTAAAAAGAGGATGTTTGTATGCAAAGAACCCACAAACCCTACATATTTGACCAAATGCCAACACCTCTGGCCATCAGTGAAATAGCCACACCAGTAAGTGGACTTCGCTTTTGTACCTCGTTTCACGGCAATTCACTTCACTTCATTATTTTCCTACTGGAAATCAGTAAAAATTTGTTGGGAAAAGCTTGCGTCATTTCTTTTTCAGACTAAATGTACTTGTGTATACAAAACTTTGGTGCCTTCAAGTTTCTTGAACCATCTGATTTTCTTTGAAAAATCACTTTTAAAAAAATGGAAATTTACTGCAAAGCATGACAACAGTCTCTAGAATCATCCTGATTTTCATCCTGAGGTATCAATGGAGAAACAGTAGCCATGTCTGAGGATCTATCTGCCTACCATGAAGACCAAGACAGAGTGCTTGAGAGGGTCTAGAAAAAATGGTGGTGAACCAATTTAGTAGCTTTTAATAAATATTATATTGGAAAATATATTATATGAGTTGAAAACCTTCCCCACTTAATGAGAGGTCTCATACCATGGTTTTCAAATTCAAGTTTGAGTGTGTTCTTGAAAAATGGGAATGTAACCTGAGCAAGGACGAGTAAAGACAGCCTTTTGTAATATTAACAGAAATCAAGTTTTATTACAGGAAACTCTATGGAGAAATGAGTGGAGGCCGAGGCAAAGCCTAGTTGACAGTAAGCCACATCCTGTCAGGCAGGGCCAAAGAGTAATTACTTCTGAGACAAGAAAGGCAGGAAGGGAAAAAACCCTGAGATTAGAACCTCACAGGCAAAGAGCAGGCAGAGTAGAAGATACAAAGGGTGCATAAAGGAAATTCCTGTCTATTTACACATAATGGTCCCTTGTGGTTAGTAAGCTATAAAATATTGAAGGGGTCAGTGAGGCTAAGCCATTCTCCCAACTTATTGCCTACCAGATCAAAAATATTTGCTATACCTAGGCTAAAGAATTGTACTCTCTGCCTATCAGACAGCTTCAGCCAGGATCTTTGCTCCCTGACAAATCAGGACAACATAACATTCTGTCTATTTTTTCTCTCCCGTTCCTTCTTTAATGCATATTCCAGGGGCAAACAGATGCATCCCCTTAAGCACAGAACGGTTCCTGTAGTTATTTCTTGCATCTGTTCTCTACATCTCTGCAAAATTTTATAGTCACACAAGGGCAGCAGTAACCTACAATTTTCTTTTCTTTTGAGGAACATATTGGAGCTTTTCATGGCGAGAGGTGATTTCCATTGAAAAAAATCTATCATATAACTCAATGTTCTCTCAAGCCTGTTGGATAGTGACCTTATTTTGTTCTCAAGGTCATCAGCATAGAACAGAAAGAGGAAATGATTGCTCTATTTCTGTTGTTAAAATGTTACAATCTGTTCATTTGCTGCATTAACTTCAGTTGCTCTATTTATTCTGCAGTGATGGCTGCAGTTAGTATATTTTAACTTTGACTGTAGGTGGATCATCTGATAAAATTATTTGTTGTTGGTTTCCTTTGAATCATAATTCTTGGCAAGAGAAAAATAAAGGGACTTATGCGCTGAGAGAAACATTCCTTTTACTAATTAATCTGGTTTTTTCTTTGAAGGTTGTGTGGGGTATATGATTACGAGTTGTTTTTCTTTGATTTATTAAGTTAATACAGTATTATAATCAGTAGAAGCTAATGGTGTATTTAAGAAATACAGCACAAAAGTAGAGAAAAATTATGGCTGTCATTAAATGCACCCTCAGACTTGTTGAAAAATTCAGAAGTGGAAGGCTTGCGGAAAAATACAATCTCCTTGAATCTAGTTTTCAGAATATCACAATATAGACCTTTTCATATCATACCTTCACACAGGACAGTTTATTCATCTCAAATAAAACATTTGCTTTCAGGAAGTCAGTATTTATCCTCAGGACATAAAACATAGTGACCTTGGAAGCTTCAAAAGAGAAATTGGCAAAAGTCTGGTTCAGATAACTATTAGTTGCAATTACGATATATTCATAATTGCAGGGTGGAATTGTGCCTTGGAAGCAGTGTGACTGGATATCAATTACTCAGGAGCGTGTAAGTTATATATCCAAGGTTTCTAGAAGCAACTGCAATGAGTGGAGAACAAGGGATATGAAATGATGACTGCGATGAGTGGAGGATAAGTTTCTTCTACAACGGAGCCTCCTAGCAGCAACTGCGACAAGAGGACAAGGGACGGAGGGGTGGGAGTGGGGGTGGGGGGCAGAATGGTGAGAGCAGCATTGTGGCATCATGCTGCAAGGCTCACTTTCCTTCTGCATACATTTTGATGTCACATGCTGTTGTGACCCAGCACGGCAAGCCCCCAGGAAAACGACACACACACACACACTGTTTGCAAAACAAATAAGACTTTACTACTAATAATGCAGCTTAGTAGTAAGTTTGCTAAAGTTTTTCCAACACAGTTCTTGTTGAGAATCAAAGAACACTTTGGCCAGGAGTCAAAATACAAAAATGCAAACAGGTCATTAAGTCCCGAATTATCTTCACTTACTGGAGTTGGCCAAGAGCCCGGACTGGAGTAATTCCAACTAAGATATCCAAAGTTCTGACATCAGACAGGAAAATAATGGCGTTGTCTCCAGCGATGGTTTCAGCTTTTCTGAAACCTTAAATAGTCTTAGGGCGTGGCCCATCAGCCTGCAGGTTTACCGGTGAGGAGACCTCCTCCTGCAGAGCCACTCTTGCCTGCTAGCTGCCCTGCATGCCCTAGCATCAATCAGAGGCTCCTCCTCTCCACTGGAGTCACTCATCTCCTTCTGGGGAGGTGCAGAAGGCCCTGGTTGGTTATCGTCCTCTGGCATTGCGTCCTCCTCGGTCTCGGACTCAGGTGCCGGAGATACAGGATGATATTGCTACCCCATGGTCGGTTCTTGGTCTTCCGGATCCATGAGCAGCTGCGCGGGACTCGGGCAAGCCACAACACATGCATGATCTGTATGGTGGAGCTTATGGCATGACACTGCAGCACTGCTTCCATCATTCTGACAAAAGCAATCAAAGACGGTAGATAGCATTGGGCTTTCCGGAGGGCTCTCCACAGTAAACACAAAACATTGCATTGGGTAAGCCTTTAATCTGATTCAGCATAGCATTTTTGATGTTCTTATTTTCTTCTTTGCATAAGACAGCTTCCTTATTATTATATTCCAGTTGTTATGGAAATTAAATGGCTTATTTTCTAACATTCTTGATCCCTAAAGAAAATTAGTTTGTTTGCCATTCTACATTTTGCATAAGTAAACAGCGCATTCTGTAATAATATGCACTTTTCTGGTAGAACTTTTGGAATGCTTCTGAATTGCATTAGGAATATATTTTCTCTGACATTTCAAATATCCTTTTATTCCACATACAGGTAATGTCATGCCCCTGTAGGACCCTGAATCCACGGAGGATGGGCCAAAGCAGGGGCCGACAGAGGTCAAGGGGGTGGCCTCATTGGCTTCAGAGGAATGTGGGGAGGAGCAGGACCAGACAGCCCTGGGCCCCTCAGGCTTGGGATGGCTTGCCAGCAGGGAGGAACGGGGGTAGGACGACCGAGAGAGGGCAGGCAGTGGAGATGAAGAGCGATGGAGCTCAGGTGATGAGCAAGGACCGCCCCCTCCTGATCCCCGAGCACGGAGAGTGGAGAGGAGGCAGGAACAGCACAGGCCAACCCGAAGACACGGGAGAAGAGCCCCCCACCCCTCTTCACAAGGCACACCTGGGGACTGAGACTTAAGGAGATGCTGTGGGGAGAGGCGTTTGTCGGGAACAAACGCTGAATTTGTGGAGTTTTGTGTGTCGTTGCCAATGTCAGGCGTTTGCAGGACTGCTTGCTTCTTCCTTGCTTTGTGGACTCATTGCTTCTTCCTTGCTTCATAGACTCATTGCTTCTTCCTTGCTTCGTGGATTCATTTCTTTGTTCCTTTGCCTTGCTGGACTTCTTTGAAGCCATTGTACTAACAGCGTTCGCTGGACTGCTCACAGCCAGAGGCTGCTCTCTGTGTGTGTGTGTGTGTGTGTGAGCTCTTTGCTCTGGGACTTGCATAACGTGGGAGCATTTGGGGGGGAAATTGGAGCATTAAAGGGAAGTTTGAACTCTCAGCTGGCTGTTGTGACCTCTGTGCCTTGCCCCTGGTCATCACAGGTAGTCTTTAACTTATGTCCATAAGGGAGCCTGCCCATCATGGCCGCAAATCACAATTGCTGTTAAGTGAAGCAACCACATGATCACCTCACTTAATGACCTCACCCTGGTTCTCTCTAATGCTGTCGTTAAGTGACCACAGATATTGTAAAGTGGAGCATGGGGTGACTCAAGGATGAGGGAGACTATCAGAGGCCTAGCACAGTCCCAAGATCTCCCCCACCCCCTGAGGAACCTTATGCTCTGCCTCCAGCCCCTTGGGGGTCATTTTATCCCATAGAATAATTTCTCCCAAAATAACGATGAGGATATTAAAATTTCTCAAGATATAAAAAATAGCTAAAAATAAAATTTATTTATTTGTGCTGCCTAACACATTCCTGATTCCTGCTTCTCAGATCCCTCCTCTGCACCCCACTTCTATTTCATAAGAAGAAAATTGCAAACAACTTGGATCTTGCCAAGTGGAAATTTGGCATACAGTCCTGCTTTTGCATAATAGTACTAACTGAGCAACTTTGCTCTCCACTAAGCAACTCCATTCTAAGGCTAAGCACTTTGCTCTGTCTTGGCAAGAACTGAATTAATAAAAAGCAGGCCCTGCCTGCCAAGTGAATAGCACTTTACAGGAACAATACAAATTTCCTATTTTGCTAATCATGAAATATCTGTCCATTTGAGATAAATAATCATAAAAGCATGTCAGCTATTGATTTATAGCCAGCTTTATGGTGGGATTAGCTCTAAACTTGCTTTGGTCCAGTTTATTAGTCATACTTTTAAGGAATGACTAGCTATTGTTATTTCCCAGTGGTCCTCCAAGGAGCTGAAGCCAGTAAGAGCATTGTCTTTTATTCTTTTCCCTGCAACATAATTGTCTCATCAAGTGCTTTTAAGAATCAGAGTTATATTTGTTGCCTTTTCCCCCTCAGATCATCTTTTTAAAGTCTGGCATAAGGACTTGCAGATGTGGAAGAAGTAATACATGACTAATCTAAACGTCTATCAGAGGACTACATCACAGACAGGGGAATGCTTGGAGAAGAAGAACCCCTTGATGATCTCAGCACATTATCCTGCATATGAAACCATCAGTTCTACATCCCAAGATCTCCTGTAAACCCGAATTTGCCCTGGTTCTTGATCTCCCTGCTGCTTTAGATATGACAGGTCATGATATCTTCTGGACCAGCTATAGGGATTGGGAAATGTAGTGCTGCAGTGGTTCTCCTCATTCCACATTCTGTGCAGCCAATTACACACACAGGGCCAGCTTATGATACAAAGCTAAGGTGTTTATTGCATTCATAAATCCTCAACCGTTGTAACATAAACACATTGTAGATTTTCTCCTTAGGGAATGAAAACAAGAAAGGTTACTTTTCAGATGGTCAAAGAGACCATCTCTTCCAAAATGATTGGAGAGTGGCTAGTCCAGTCCAAATTTCAGCTGGGTCAAAGAAGGAATTCAAAGCAACACACGGAGGTACAACACTGATTGCCACAAAGAACCAGTCAAGCTGTAATTTCTTTCTATAAGTCTTACTACCAGTTTCACTAATTAGCTGAGCCTTCTTCCTTCCTTCCTTCCTTCCTTCCTTCCTTCCTTCTTTCCTTCCTTCTTTTCTTACTACCTTCTTTTATTTCTTCTTTGTTTCTTCTTTNAAGAGCAAATGGGGGTGGGGAAGAGAAACCTTGCTGAATTCCATTCCATTCCATTCCATTCCATTCCATTCCCTCCCTCTCTCTCTCTCTCTCTCTCTCTCGTTCTCTCTCTCTCTGTCTCTCTCCCTTTCTCTCTCCCTTTCTCTCTCTCTCTCTCTTTCTTTCTTTCTTTCTTTCTTTCTCTCTCTCTCTCTTTCTTTCTTTCTTTCTTTTTTGTAGATGGTTTGACATTTTTGCTCTTGTTTTCTTAATTTGTGACCTGTTGCTGGGCTTGGGACCTGGCGTAGATAATATTTTGATATGCTGATAAGCATCTCTCTATTAAATTATTTCCTGGTTCATAGACTGAGGCTCAACTCGTCAGACTCCTCTGAATCTGGACACTCAGACTGATCCCTCAATTCTAGGACCTAGCTACACTCAGTTGTAGTAGAAGGGAAGAAGTCAAGTCCTAAAGCTCTATGTTGTGAGATGCTGAATGGCTCTGGTCTCTCTTCCTCTTCCCATTTGATATCTACACAAAGTCAGTGGAATCAATATCATCAGTATGCTGATATTCAGTTCTACAGCCTGACCCCAGGCTGAGAGGAAATGTGCTTGGAGTCTGTTAGGGTCTGGATGGGGAAGAACAGATTGGCTTTGGGTGGATGTGGTGGTGGATGTGGTCACACTCCCTCATTTGGAACTGGTTCATTATCTGAGGATTCTCTTCAACTCATAGCTCTTTTTAAAATAGGTGTGATAAATTGTGCAAAGGTAGGAATCAGTCGAATATTTTTCTCAGAAAAGTTAACTCAATCTGGCTGCTGAGAGAAGGTGGGAAAGTAATTTCGATAAGAATCTGAATTAATTAACTCACTGTAATTGAGGCTATGAAGTTCCTATTACAGTTTTCAACAGTCCAAACTAGCACTAAGGGGAACTCACTCAAATTTATGGTAGTGTTGCTTTCTTGGTCTTGTTTCACAACATGTGAGGTTAGACAATAAGATAACCTTTGCATAACTCTACCAAATGCACTAGTTATAACTACTCTTGTACTAGGAACCCCTGTCCAGAGTCATTCATTCACCTCTCTCTCAATTGGATTACAATGGTGAGCTCTACCAGGGTCTGCCCTCCAAGAACACCCAGAAATTACAGCTACTTCAAAATAAGCAACTCAAATAGTTATGGACATGTCATATTTTGCTCATTTAACATGTTACTTTGAGAGATCTCCCTCAATACCCAAAGTGGTAAAAGAAGAAGTAAAGAAAAGAAGAAGACTTTGAGAGATGTACTAGTTATTACTTGGCTTCTGAGTGGTCTTGAAGATGCTGATTATCATGTTTAAAGCCCTATATTGTTTAGGACTGTTACAGAATATATCTAGGGTCTAACCTGAGCATCTTTGCTCTCTATTTCAACATCAGGGGCCAAATTTAAAAAGTTTTGAATCTGATACAACCATAGACATGAGATCACAGGCACCAAAGTAATAAAAATTGATTTATTTGAACTGTCTCAGTAATCAATTCCCATCACTCTCATCCACACATTCTTACATCAGGTAGTCCTCAACTTACAACCATTTGCTTAGTGACCATTTGAAGTTACACTGGCATAAAAAAAACGTGATTTATGATCATTTTTCACACTTGTGACCATTCCAGCATGGTCATGTGATCAGAATTTGGATGCTTGGCAACTGGCATGTATTTATGACAGTTGCAGTGTGCTGGGATTATGTGATCACCATTTGTAAACTTCCAGCCAGTTTCCAACATGCAAAGTCAATGGGGGAAGCCAGATTCACTTAACAACCACATGATTCACTTAACTGCAGTGATTCATTTAATGACTGTGGCAAAAAGATTGTAAAATGGGGCACAACACACTTAACAACTGTCTTGCTTAGCAATGGAAATTTTGGGCTCATGTGGTCGTAAGTCTAGGACTACCTGTACCATCATTCAATCAGGTTGATTGGGAACTGGTTAGACCAGTTAGCTGGTCTTGCAGAAGATGTCTATGGAGATTCTCAGTAAGAGAATAAGCTTACCATCCAAGTGATGGTTGTCCCAAAGGTGCTTTTTCAAGAGGCAACTGGACTTTCTGGTTTTTCTTTGAAGACTGCACTTAAAAGACAAATCCACTCTTTTGAAGACAGCAAAGTCCACATTTTGGACACAAAGGACCACTGGTTTGAAAGAGTGGTCAAAGAGGCCATCTATGTCAAAATTGAACAGCCCACTCTCAACAGAGAGGGAGGGATACGACATCATCTATCTCCAGTCTACAACACAGTCCTTTCAGCAGTACCAAGAAGGCTCCATACCCATTTGCACTACTTGGGTGACCCTGATGACAGATAAACCTCCAGGTGGCCTCAACGACTCTCTAAAAGAATAAAAATGACCAGCTGTCTGCAAGGAGTATAAATCCTTTCATTACCCACCATCCAGTCAGAGGTAAAGAAGCTTCTTGGATGAGAAGTGATACGTCTTCAAAGAAAAACCAGAAAATCCAGTTGCCTCTTGAAAAAGAAACTTTTTCAGAAGATTCAATATGCTGCAGATTGACACTCATGTCAGAAGCGTTCTGGCAAGTTTATGATTCCATCTTCCTTTTATATCCTACCCAGATTCACAAACTCTGCCCCTGAGTAAATCATCTCTAGAATTCGCTCTTAAATAGTTTGTCTTTACCTGCGTACTCCCTTTTCCAATGTGAAATGTGGTGTTATTTTCAGATACCTACTTGCTTAGACTCCTTCCTGTTATTCACCATCTTAGAAAAGTTGGTCTTTTTATTGGTGCTTGCCTTCCCATGGTCATTTGGGATCATTTATAACAGGATTGGTATCTTTGAGATTGCTTGCTCTTGGCAGTATCTGTCCACCCTGTAAAATTGGCAAAAGATCCCTAATCTAAAGGAGTATTATATCGGGGGCTTGTAAGGAGACCTTATTTGTGGTTACAACTCTTTTATTAAACAGCTCTTCAGGATTTAGGAAGTCCATTAAAACATGTGTGTTCCAGGAAGCCTTTGAAGAATAGAGTGGACAGATCATTGATAATTTTCATTGGGTCTTTTTCTCAGTGTAGAAGTCATGATTTATAAAATACTTTGCTATTTACTTTAATCTTTGTTACCAATGCAATACAGGTGTGATTTCATTTAGACTTGGTTGCAATTTAATTGACTTTTAAACTTGATGAATAAAGAATTAGAACAAAATCTAAAATTTGTCATTTAAAATGTTTATTTTTTTTCTGCTTTATCTATAGAATATCACAGGGAACATAGAAACCTGGAGGCACAAAGTACATGATAAACGCTATTGAATAAAATATTACTGAATGAAACTATAACAATAAATACACTTGAATATGCATCTTAATAGCTTGCAGACTTATATAAAATTCATGCTTTTTGAACAGCATACTTTTCCATATTACATTTTCATGATGCCGGCATCCCTTGACAAGTTTAAACAAGTTATTTTTTGTGTGTGTGAATATTGATTTTCAAACATTTCATATTTATTAGTATAACACTTGAAAATAAACCACAAATGTAACAAACCTAATAACTATTTATTCCCTAAGAATTTCTGTCTTCTATCAAAAAACTCCCACAAAACTTTACATTGTAAGAGTGAATATGTATTTTGATAAACACACATATATGTAAAATCTATTATAAATTACAACAAAAGGGTATAATATAAAACATACCTTCCTTAGAATTACTGGTCGAAGAATAAATATTGCTTGTATAGTAGCCTTGCCTCAGCAAATGCAAGGCTATGAAATATAGTCATGGCTTATTCTATTATTACAAGAATGGGATCAACAAGCAACAGAAGAATTGTATGTTTCCATTTAAATAATGACCTCCAAGAGATGACTGATTGGACAGAGCCTAATATGCATAACTATTTAAAATATCTTCTAATTTCTGGAATCTAAATAGGACACTTACATGTTTAAAATTGATTGTTTCAGTTTCTCCTTGGTACAAATGATTAGATTTGCCATCACAGACAGGATTTGGGAAATAAATGAACTGTCCTTTTTTAAAGATAATATAGACTGAATGAAGTTAAGAAGGATTTGTACAAGCTTCTTTGACAGGGATGTCATGCATTTACAAGGAAAGTTCTATTAATAGCTTTTCTGGGAGTTACAGGCTGTTCCGTAGGGCTGCTTTTAGTTATCTCACAGCCTTACAGTGATGAAAGCATATTTGTAGCATCCAAGTGAGGCTCCTTTCTCACACACAGACATGCTATGAGATATTTCTGAAGGTTTTATTTTGTGCGCGGCTGATCATATTAAACTGAGTTAAAACCATAGCTCTTTTGGCTCGATTAAAAACAAACAAACTGTCCTATCCTAACGGAAGATCTAAAGATGTTTTTTTTTTTTTTTTTTTAGCATCTGTGAGTTTGTGAATTGGCAGGCTATGTGCTTCCTGGTGCCTCTATATTCATGCACATGCATTGCCATTAGAATAAATCATGGTTAATATCTGTATGTAGTTTTACAGAACCACATACATGAAACAATGGGATTTAATTTAATCATCACTAAAGCATCTCTTTTTCAGTGACACAACTGTCAAAAAAATGACTCAGATCAAGTCCAGCCTCACCCACCTTTCCCACATCCCCGAGTTAATTCAGAAAGAAGATAAATCCTGGAGAATAGTAAGTACAGCAAGTGGCTAGAAAACTACTCTCCAAATTACAAAAAAGAGCACTAATTAGCCAGCAATTATTACCATAAAATAGGAAGCTTCCCTGATAAAAAGGTCGTAGGAGCAAATATTGCTACAGGAAGCCAGAAAAATGCTACCAGATGACTTCAATGTTCAAGGATGCCTTAAAGTCCTAAATGACTCCAAAGAAACATATCAGAGTTGCTCTATTCAATTTCTGCAGGTTAAGAAAAATAGACCTGAGAATGAAGTTGGCAGAATGTATGAAGGAAAGAAGAACCAAGAGCTATCTTTTCTTACATCATGTTTAGGTTGATCCTGAAATTCTAATACAAAATATTCATTACTTATAAGTAGATTCTAAATGTAACATGCGTTTTTAGCAAGCAGCTACCAGATTACGTTTCAAAATGTATTTCAGTCTGGAGTTTTTATTTTCCTTAATGGAGTCTCAAATGGAAAGGGTGAAAACCTTTTTAATGAAGGCATGTTTAAAAACAAAAGAAGCCAATAATGTGGTTCTATATGGAATTATTGACCTACTAAATGCTGTTGGATTTTGTGATAGTTTGAAAATCAACTTGTTTAACAGAAAATAAGTAAAAAAAATTGTCCATATGCTTTTATGTGGTTTTAAAGAGATTCTTTCTAATGACAAACCTGATGCAAAAAAATTAAAAGAAAATTTGAAAACAAGATGTACTGTTCCTTTGGAAAAAAAAAGACTGAATTGGAAGCATTTGTTGAGTGAAACCAATGCGCTATGTCCAATGAATAGCAATAGCAATAGCACTTAGACTTATATACCGCTTTACAGTGCTTTACAGCCCTCTCTAAGCGGTTCACAGAGTCAGCATATTGCCCCCAACAATCTGGGTCCTCATTTTACCCACCTCGGAAGGATGGAAGGCTGAGTCAACCTTGAACCGGTGAGATTTGAACTGCCGAACTGCAGCTAGCGGTCAGCTGAAGTAGCCTGCAGTAATGCACTCTAACCACTGCGCCACCTCGGCTCATAATGTCCAGCCACAAGCATAGTTAGCTCTATTTGGGTTTACCTTAAATCATAAATTAACCTAATTGGATGGGTTCTCACATCAGGGTAAGCTACAACAAAATCCTAACTGACCGCTAGATTTCACTAACTAGACTAAGGATGTTACATGAACTCAGCTCTTGGTTTTTCCTTCTGGAGATTCTGACTCAGACAAAAAAGAAGCCATTGGATCCATCTTATAGTTCCTAAATGTGGAGGACGTTTTAACAGGCTTTGATGTCCTGAAAACAAATGCTTCAAAATGTACTGAATGGGTGTCAAAATAATTTCCACCACATTTCAGAGAACACCATTAATCATCTCCGGCATTCAGTCTGGAACAAATAACCATATGAGAGGAGCACTATTAAAGTAGTATTCCTCCCCCACCCCTCCTTTACTGGAACATCAGAAGACACACATTCATTGTTCAAATGAATGTGTGTAGTTTAAAGGTGCAAGTTGTTGCTGTAACACTTCACTCCCCACCCACACACACATTTGTTCTATCAAGATCAAACATTTATAAAGGACATCTATCTTCACCTTAGGTTCATCCATTTTTATTTCTCCTCTACAGAAAATGGGGGAAAAAAATGTTCCATTTGAAATGAGCTATGGTTTCATATGGCAGGATCCTTGCTTGCCTGAAATTCTTGTTTTTGTGCAGAACAGAAATTTGCTTGGGGCAGCTAAGATGGAAGGATTCACACCATTAACATCATCATGAGTAATACCTAATTAAAAGCAGACAATGCATTAAAAGCACCTCTTCAGTGACATTCACAGTGAAACACACATCCTATTTTTGTGAATACTTTGCTGTATTCCCTCACTTTTGATATATGCATTTGCTAAAACACCAATATACTGCTTCAAAAGACTCCATTCTCCTTATATTCTCTTTTAAAAAGAGAGAAATGTTCTGATTCATGTGCTATAATATAAATGCAGAGGTTTCAGTTGTCTGTTTAAGATAATCAAGGCTAACTTGAATCCACATCTGTTTGCACATAAGATTAAAAGAATCTTATACTCTTCTCCAAGGGGTATGCATTTTTCTTTGAATTTAGGACCATATTTGGCCTGAATGGCAAACCAGAGACCAATTCAAGAAATGGCATGGATAGTGTGGAAGGAAGAAAAATTAAATTAATATTTGATTACTATGAAACATAGTTAAGATTATTATTCTTTGGTACTAAATATAACTAAATGATTTATCTTTAAAATGAAGCTTCAGCTTATATTTGTTGAGAATATGATGAGGAGGCAGATGAGGTTTTTTTCTATCTAATCTTCCCTCCAATTTCCTTGGAGGATCCATTTAAATTCAATTCCTCCTTTCATAAAATATATACTTAAGATTTTCCCCCCTTCTCTCACATGAGAAATGACAACCTGATAACTTTTTGAGTTCTTGGATGGCTGCATCCAAGTGTTTTGGTAGTGTATCTTTGCCCTACAGAGTGTTGACAACCCACTCATGAGAATGTTGAATCCATTTCTTCCTTAGTGACACTCCTCGATGTCTACTGTGCACAGAAAAGGATTTATTGAGGAATGAGAGTGTTTTTGTTTTTGAAATTTCCTAATTCTAAGGGTCACTTAAAATTATCCTGGTGGAGCCATCCTCATATTCACAACTTCTGTGGTTTGCTGCAACCAGACTGCATGTCTATTTTAAGGGGGATGGTTAGGGAAGAACAATTTCTTCTTACTTCTTCCCATTACTGGTAAAATTCTTCCCATTACTGGTAAAAAATATTATCTGCACCAACTCCAGACTTGTATAGTCTCAGCGGTTTTATTTAGGTGTCTGGGGAACAATCAGATTTTGGAACTAGGGTTTGGATGTTACCATTCTACTTTCTTCCTGAGGCTGAATATTACAGAGAAAACATCCACATCTATCTACATCAGTTGAATTTGTATCAGTGCACTTCTGGCATAAAAGTATGGACCTCCCTGTCTATGCCATAGAGACAAGTATGCTCTTTGGTTGCCCTCCAGGTAACATATGATTGTTCCCCAACACAAATATTCCTAATCAGTCTATAGTAAATTAATTGCTTTAACTCTTCACAATTGATGGATTATAACTGTAATTTACTCAATAGGCTTATAAATTAGAAATTCTTCAGATTATAGAACATCATTAGTATTATTTGGTATTTGGTAAAAATAAATATACAGAAAGTTAAGAACTACAGAAACATTGTTTAATTTTACCCTTTGATCAAAAATATTTCCTCTCCCAGGTATCCTATTTTGTAATAATTTCCATGCCATGTTGAACTGCTGTCTCTGAACTGAACTATCTGCAAGTAGAGCTGAAGGTTATTGAGCTTTGCCCATGCATTCAGCAGTTCTTCTGGCTACAAGAAGGGAAGATTATTTTACACATTACTTAGGAGGGTCAAGAATCAGTGAGAATAAAACAAGACATAGTAGAAGCGGAAAAAATTTACAATCTAGGAAAGTCATTTTTCTAATACCTAAATAAAATAAAATTAAGTCTGCCAAATACGTGTGTATGGATGTGTGTACACACCCACATGCATCTTTCATGATTCTGTACATAACACTAGCATTTATCTTTAAATGATTATTTACCAGATCCTTTCATTGCAATAGTAATGCCAGTGAACATGGACGTGTTATTGTTTCTGATCTGGAAGTTAGACACCTTTGTGCCTTTGGAACAATTTATTGTTCTCGTTAATGGCTAATTTATGAAAAGACAACTTCTTGAAAGTACTTTTACTTCAAAACAACTGCTTGATTCAAGTACTTTTCTTTCAAAATTGCTATTAATAAAACAGTTTTCACCAATTTTCCCATGGCTTAGGGGCATGAAATCTGGTACAGTCAGAAGACGACATCGGCATGACTGCTCCAGAATAAGGATCCTTTCACATGACCACACACTTGCCTTTCAGTTTCTCTTTTCTTTTCTGCTGCTTGCTTTTCTTGCCATCGATTTGTAAGCTCACAGTCCTACGTTTCTCCAAATTCAGCAGCTCTTGGAACAACTCTTTGACGTTGTGGTTCATTTTAGCTGAGGTCTCCATGAAGGCACACTTCCATTTTTTGGCCATGGCTTCTCCATCAACGGTTTGTACCTCTCGGTTGTGGTCCTCGTCGTTCTTGTTTCCCACCAGCATGATTGGAATGCTCTCTGTATCCCCTTTGATCTGACATATCTGCTCATAAATGGGCTTGAGTTCCTCCAAAGACTGCCGGCTGGTGACCGAATAGACCAAAATAAATGCGTGTCCTTTGGAAATAGACAAGCGCTGCATGGCAGGAAATTGATGACTCCCTGTTGTGTCGGTAATCTGCAAAGTGCATATGCTCTTATCACAGCTGATCACCTGCCGGTAAGTGTCTTCAATTGTAGGGATGTAACTGTCTCTGAAGGTCCCTTTAACAAATCTCAGGACCAGTGAACTTTTGCCAACTCCTCCTGCTCCAAACACCACCACCCTGTAATCATTACTTTGCTCTGGCATCTTTTCTGATTTTTTTTTTCCAACCAGGAAAGAAAGTCTGCAGTGATAAAAAATATATATATATATTAAAAAAGTTATTAATAATCTATTTTTCAACAGTTCATCCAAAATCTCAGAATGAAATATATGAGAACGGTTTGCAAAGTCATGAAACTTCACCATGAGAGAGTCTCTTTCATCTGACTTGGAACTTGCAATACAGATCAGATCAGTGAATTAATAGAAATTATTGATGCATTGAAATCATTATGATTACTTGATTTCAGGATGCAAACAGAAATGTTTATTTATTATCAGATTCACCTTAAAAGCTATATAGCTGCTGAATGTTAGGCATAACAATGAAAGAGTTTATGGATCTGCCAAAGCTAATCCATTGCTGTGATTATACCGAGGGTAACAGTCATATTTCTATATCTAATTATTTTCTTGGTTTCTGATTAGACGAAACTCATTAGGAGATGCTAAAAATGAAAGATGCTTTGGATTTTGCCTTGCTAAGACACGATTGCAAGATAAGACTTTCCTTAGCAGCCCTGTATTAGAAACTTTTCTCTCTCCCAAAAGCAATTCAATTCAACCTTTATTGTCAATGCACAACATGTGTACAATGAGATTGGCTGAGCCTCCCTCCGTGCACCCCCCCCAACATAAATACATACCAATAACTCACAGTGAAAGAAAGAAAATCCCTAACCCAATAAATCATACTAACAACACACAATCCTCTATACATATATGTACGAAACATTACATTGTAATATATTGCACCAATATGAACATGTTGCGCTGGCCCTGCAAGTCTATCATACTACATACTTATGATGTTATGTTGCATTCAGGAGTCTGACAGCCCATGGATAAAAGCTGTTCTTCAGCCTGTTCGTATGACTGGCTATGCTTCTATATCTCCTACCTGATGGTAGGAGAGTAAAAAAGTGCTGACCAGGGTGTGAGTCGTCCCTGAGGATTTTCCTCACTTCCTCACACAAGAAGAGGCTTCTTCACTTTGGTTGTACTAGTGCAGAAGCTTCTCCTGAATTTGCAAATGATAGAGGAGATAAGAGGCTTGTGGAGGCTTCAAAATGCACCTAAATCAAATACATTAAATTAAAGTGATGCAAACTGCTTCATTGACACAAATTACATTGTCGTTTTTTTTTTCTTGACAAAGAGGATAATAGCACTGCCTTGAACAGGCTAAGCATTCATTACTCTTACCTTTGCTACTGTGTTAGTTTCAAATGTATTTTATAATAAATGCTGGTAAATTAAACATGATTCAACATGGTTGCTAAAAGCCAAGGGTGATTAGTTAAAATTAGCCTTGGAATTATGAACTTCACTGGCCTACTTTAGGGCAATTCTCTTTATAGGTAACTAATCTTGTATATCAATTCTAAAAACATGCAATGCAATATGGAGAGGATATGATATTATCTACGATTTTAGAAAATTTCAAGAACTTTTCATCAAGATTTTTTTTAAAAAAAATTCTCTTCAAATTGAGGGAAGTATGAACTTTTTGATCTTGATTTTGAAGTGAAATTGGTGCATCAATTATCCTACATAAATCTCTGTTTTATTTTTGATATGCAGAATGGGCAACTCTGAAGTTTTTAATATGTTCAGTCCCTTTTGTTTCTTTTCCTCCATACATTTCCATATAAAACTCCATGTTGAGAAACCATTGCAATCCTGTGGATTCATGTGCATTAATGAAACATTAACAAGATTTGTGTTTGTGGTGCTCTGGTAATCATAAAAGTACATGTGAATATCAGCAAAATATCACATTGAAAGGAAATTAATGAAAAACGCATACGTTTTTCAGAGTTTACACATGCATGTTCACACTATTGGTTATACAAGAAGAGGGTCTATCAAGGGAAAGAGGAAGTTGAAGAAATTGAATGCTGCATAGGCTGCAAAACTTCCCAAGCAGTGAGAGCCAAAGTAAGTCAACGGACCAATAAAAGAATAGAATAGAAGGAAATCCTTTCACCTCACTGTAAAGATAAGAACTTTCTGTCTCTATACAGCCTTCCTTAGGGCATGTGCTGATCTTCTTCTGCTATTTCTCTTTGGCAGCTGAGATGATTTATTACAAACCCAGCTGAAGTACAAGAACCAACATTACAAGTTTCCAGCAGAAAATATTGGCGCTTTGTCCTCTACATGGCTTGGGGGGGGGGGAATCATTGTTTCCCCATTGAAATTGTCCCTGAACTTCATTCACCTTAACAATCTTACAAGGGAAATGTTGGCTTTGAATCAGTCTCCTAGTAGAGATGATGGCAATTATGAGTTGTTTATAAAATGAGTTTGATGGAGTGGAGAGTGAAAATAGCGATTATATTATGGAAGTGTTCTGAGGGGAAAAAAAGTCAAAGCATTCTGAGGCTGATGCAAAACTGTAGTAAAAGTAATAAACTGCTTACTTGAGCCATTCAAATGGAAACTCTTAACCATTTTTGCTTCAATTGAATAATGCATTTACCACAGGGGTGGGTTCCTCCCATTTCGGACCGGTTCTCCCGAACCAGTAGTGGCCCGCTGGTGATGTCATGATGACATCACCGAACCGGATCGGTCGGTGCCGGTCCGAAGGGGCTGCCATCTTTTTTTTTTTAATTTTTTAATTTTTTTAAATTTCCCCCCCTTCTGAGCATGCACAGAAGCTGACTGTGCATGCGGTCACCATCTTTTTTTCGGCTTTGTTTCTCCCCCCCCCCGGATTTTTTGTTACTGCGCATGCGCGAGCACGCGAGGTGCACCCACGCGGCGCGGGAGGGAGCGAACCAGCAGCGAGGTAAGTTGGAACCCACCCCTGATTTACCACTCTAAAAATGCTGGGAAAGCATTTATAGGATTGCAGCATAAATATAGCTGCTATCCTAAAAGTTATATGGGTATGTGATTGGGGCTACAAAGATCTTTCAAGAGACAGTGAAGTGCCATTTTAGGTTTGCATATTTTCTCTCATCAGCCTTTGAATGTGTGTAGGAATTGACATGAATTCATGTAACACTGTAGCTTCGTCATGTGGATGCAAATTGAAACTGGAAAAAATGCATATACTTAAACCAATTTAACAAAATTCAAATTAAAGTTTTCTAAAAAAAAAAAAGAACTTGAAAATTGAAGCAAAAAACAAGCAAAGATTGCTCTGAGATATGCAGATCACATTTTGTACATGCTGCCACATTTATTAGCACCGTATTTAAATTGCCTTTATGAGCTCTGATTCTGAAGGTTTTAGAGGCACTCTAATTGCTAAATATGGCTGAAAAAGATAAGTCTAATATTACAATTCTCATTAGTCAGCGCAAGTAATTATTAAAGAATCTCTCTAATGAACATTTTAATTACAGGCTCTAAACAAGCTGATTTCAGAAGAATTTTTTTATGCTCCTTTCCTGTGTTTCTGGGAAGAAGAAGTTCCATACAATATTTAAAGGGCGGTCCAGAGGTGGGTTCCTACCGGTTTAGACTGGTTCTATAGAACCATTAGTAACGTGGCAGCGTGGGTTGCTAGAACCGGTAGCGACCCACGCCTGCCACGCCCCTGAGCCAGTTCTCTCGGCGGCGCCATAGGTGCCGCCATCTTGTTTTTTGCTTCTGCGCATGCACAACAGCTTTTTTTTGTACTGCACATGCGCGCACACCCGTGACCCGCCTGCGCGGTGCGTCCCTGAGTGAACCGGCAGTAAGTAAATCCGGAACCCACCCCTGGGGTGGTCCACCAATGAAATTAAAATCAGGAAAGGGGTGTCTCCATCATTATCATCCCAAACTGGTGTTCTCCAGATGTGCCTCAGCACAGTTCCCAGCATTCCAAGCAAATCCAATGGGGGGAAAAACTATCTTTACATTAGCAATAGTAATATTATCAGTTAGTGTATTAATCAAGTTTACTATGTGTTGATAAGAGGAGGGCCCACATAGTTCATTCCAAGTGCAATAAATCTTCCCATATAGAAATGAGCTTTATTTTTAAATTATTTTAATATGTACAATTTTGTATATACTGTTACGGTTATGCATTAATTTTTATAAATATGTTATACATATTTAATAAACAAAATAGTTAAAATTGCATATCATGCTAAGCCAAAATGGCTAAGATGAACAAATCCTGAATATGTCCACTTGATCCTTCTTTGAAATCTATGGGTACAAAACAGGGGTGAAATGTGAAATTTTTCCCTACTGGTTCTATGGGCGTGGCTTATTTTGTGGGCGTAGCTTGGAGGTCAGTTGGGTGTTGCTTCAGGTGGGTGTGGCCATGTGGTCATGTGACTGGGTGGGCGTGGCCATGTGGTCATGTGACTGGGTGGGTACGGCCAATTTAGCAGTCCATTTTGCCAGGGAGCAGGGGGTTGGACTAGATAACCTCTGAGGTCCCTTCTAGCCTTTACTGTGCTGTTTCAAAGCATCCTCTGAAGCTGTGTCTAGTGCCAGCCAGGTTTGTGGTCCATCGTCCCTCCCTCCCTCCCTCCTTTCTTTTTCTTTCTTTTGTGGGAAGCAACCCCCCCCCCAAATAAAATATTACTCATAATAAAAGGCTAACAGAAAAACAAGAAAAAATCAAGCTGCTAAAGAAGAACCTGCCGGAAACTCATTCCACATTCCTGCCTGATAGAAAGAGAGATAATGACCAGATA
>QLTV01003771.1:3241932-3271876 GCA_003457575.1 Thermophis baileyi | reverse complement strand
TGATTTTTTCCTTCTTACATCTCTCTCTTTCTTTTTTTTTCTCCCTGCCCTTCCCCCTGCCCCCTCCCTCCCTCCCCCCCCTCTTTCTTTCTTTCAGGGGAACCAGCAGGGAAAAAAGGCTTTAAAAAAGTTAAAAAAAAAACAGGAAGTGATGATGTCGGGGCAGGTGGGTGGAGCTTCACACTGCCATCCCGGTTCTCCGAACCAGCTGCTGCAATCGTTACCTACTCGCCTGAACCGGGCCGAACCAGGAGGATTTCACCCCTGGTACAAAACTCCCATACCATGCAACCACAAGGCATCAATTTGCCTTCAGCCATGAAATACATTTAGTGAAGAGACAATCCTAACTTATGGTACCCATTATGTGAATGCAATCACAACATTATTTCAACATTCAACATGTGTCTTTTAGCCGCAGAAGAACTTCCACCCCTGACTGGGGATGTTGGTTTTGTAAGCATCTTAAATTGCAATTTGTTGTCTTCAACATCTGATATTGAAGAAGTGCTTTTACTGTTTTGGGTTTTTTATTACTGTTGAAAACCATCCAGGTTTTTGTTTTGTAAGATGGACAGTCATGTAGGTTGAATGAATGAATGAATGAATGAATGAATGAATGAATGAATGAATGAATGAATGAATGAATGAATGAGTTTGTTTGTTTGTTTGTTTGTTTGTTGGAAATTTAAGTTGAGCTTCCAAATGTTACAAAATGTCAATAAGATTTCAATGCCATGTTTACAAATATAACAAAACCTGGGGAGGTGTTGTACATCTGTACATGTCTCAGTTGCCCATCTTGAGAGTAAGAGGCTTAGGCTGCAAGTGCATACTTACCTGAGATTAAATTCCACCAAACTGGAGTCTATCTTTGATTAGGCAAAATAGGATTGCATCATTAGGAACCAATCAAAGCATAGCTTTTGTGCTCTGCATATGCAAAATCTCGCTGGTGGATCTGTTCCATTTTTACTGTCCTACAAAAGAACTGCTTTTTAAGCAGAATACTAATCAGAAGAATTAATGATTTCAAAAAAAGTTTCCTGAATCAATTTAGTATAGTTTATGAGACTAGCCAAGTCATACTAAATTTAGCTAAGAAGCAAAAATGTCAGATTTAATGAAATATAATTAGAATTCTTCAGAGTTTTTTCCTGAGCAAACAAATATTGCAATACTGCAGGTTCTTTAATAAGATCCCTATAGTGCAATCTTTTTTTGTCCTTGAATGCTATCCCACAAAGATTAGAGCAGACTGAATTGCCTCTCCATTATCAAAGAAAGGTTACGATAGTTTGTACACAGCATGCCCCCAACTCCATGGGAATAAAATTAGAGGCTAGCAGCAATCGCATTTATATCCACTGGGGGGGAAAATTGAGATAGAATGGGGTGACTGTAAATTTGCCCTTCCATTCTTCCTGGAGCTCCAGAATACTATTGCCTCAAAACCTGTATGGAAAATTGAATTCCAGGTGGAATGAATGACTGGAGAAATAGAGAAATGTTAGGAAAGAGAAGCAGAAAGTTAAATCCCTCTTTCTACCTTGTCCCCACTCCCAGCCAAATAGGGAAAAATGGATTGTTCACCACTTCATTTCCAACTAATCTTCCCTGTTTAAATGTGCTCTGAATTAAACAACCAATACTCTAGATTCAGGAATATTATTTACATTAGGTAACAGCTGATACCGAAGATAATGCTGATTGCACAGGTTTCTTCAAGAGAAGGACCATGGAATTGGTTAAGGAATAAGTTCCCTAGAATTGCAAGCTAAAGCCAACTTTTGTTCATTTTCAAGGGTAGGTGATGCCTCCAGACCAATTTAGATGGTTTCTAAAGGGACTGGACAAAGTCAAGGAAGCTTGAGCTATCAATAGTTATTTATATTGACAGCAGTTATTACCTCTACAATCTCAGTCCACATATCTTAAATATCAACTGCTAGGGAACAGCAATTGAAGAGGCATATTTGCCTCCATATTTGTAAACTTCCTAAATGCCTTTGGCTATCCATTTGCAGAATATCCTAGTCTGGTGTTCTCCAGATTGTAACTCCAAGAATTCTGAAAGGTATTGGATTGTAACTCCAAGAATTCTGAAATTCTAAGCATTATAATCCAATAATCTGGAGATTGCTAAATCAAAAAAGTTGATCCAGAGCCAAAATGAATTTACATTGTGTTTTTATACAGGAGCATCTATAGTGACTTTTCTGGCTTCAAAACACTGAGTACAATAGAACAATCAAAAATCCCAACCTTTTAAACATGCATTGCATACATAGCACCAGGGGTGGGTTCTAACTTACCTCGCTGCTGGTTCGCTTCCTCCGCCGCGTGGGCGTGCCTCATGGGCACGCACGCGCACGTGCATGTGCATACGCAGTGCAACCCCCCCAAAAAAGCCAAAAAAAAGATGGCGATGCATGCGCAGTTCCAGAAACTCAGCTTCTGCGCATGCGCAGAAGAAAAAAAACCCGGAAAAAAATTCCCCCCCAAAAAAGTTCAAAACAAAATTCAAAAAAAATTCAAAAAAAATTCAAAAAAAGATGGCGGCGTCCACAGACCGGCACCGACCGAACAGAATCTGTGACATCATCGTGACATCACCAGCAGGTTGCTACTGGTTCGGGCGAACCGGTCCGAACTGGGAGGAACCCACCTCTGCATAGTACATGTGTAAAAAGGGGCACAGTTTCAATCAGTCACACTTGATGTTTTCAAGCTAGTGAATGTCTTGTCACTCTTGTCTCGATAAACATGTGGTGGACATGTCTATCACTGATTGGCCACTAGGCCATGTTTCCAATTACACCAAGTATACGAAGTTATTCATTTTGCTCTTTCAAAAATTATCAAAATAATCTTTGGATTTCACTGAGCTCAGTTTAATTATAGAAGAAAAAGCATTTACATCAGCTATCATTACAGCCATATTGAAATAATATATATTGCTCAAGGATATGTGATGCCTTAGGCCAGGGTGTCAAAATCACGTCATCACAGCAGTGTCACATGACGTATCACGACTTTTTCCTTTGCTAAACCAGACATGGGACGCATCCGGCCCATGGGCCACGAGTTTGACAGCCGTGATTGAGGCTATTATCCCATATACATTTATTGGGGTGCATTGCCAGATAATAAAAATATAGGATTATGCTATTGGTAAATATGTAATTACAAGAAAACAGGAAGTGGTGAAAATTCAATATCAAAGAAAGCCTGGACAGTACTGCCAATCAGTGATGATCATACTAGAATGGAGGGATTAAAACTACATTTCAAGTTAAAGCATTTTCCTTGTTTGCCACATTTAATCTTCTCAGCTTCCCTGTATTGAAAGTCTAAAAAGGAAGCAGAGGCCAGCAAATCATTTCTATGTTGAATTTAGTCCATTCCAGACATCTGGACAATCTTGAAACATATTAATAGCATTGGGAATAAGAATGCCAAATTACCATGCAAATTTCTTCCTTCATCATGAAAAACACCCTCAGGGAGTGACTGGAATCACTGCAATTTATTTATTTATTCATTCATTCTTTCTTTCAATTTAAATAGCTGCTCATCTCACAAAAAAGTCACCCTGGGCATCATACAATAAAAATATAAAATAGAGTCCACAATTTCCTTGTAAACCAGGAAGAAGTATTATACTAACAGAAATGCCTTTGTGTAAATGTATATTCATGCATAAAAATGGACTTTAATGCAGAAATATGAGGCTTTTGTGTGCTGTGGAAAAAAAAACACCATATGAAGGATCTTCTGATCACACCTAAAGAAAAGGAGACTAGGATAGCAGAGATATTTGTAATTTTAAAAACTTGAGCTAAAAAGTAAGCTTAGTTAATATTTAATTTAATTTAATTTATTTATTTGTCAAGCATATATGATTACAAGCAAAGTATAGACAAAGTATAAACATGATTGTAGATATATATATATATAATAGTACAAGCATGATTATGAGTACAAGAAGTATGAATATATGGGTACATTAGGACAGGGACGGTAGGCACGATTGTGCGCTTATGCACGCCCCTTATATGTTGGTTTTAATCTTTGATCCAATATTAAATTATTAGGGGCATAGGAAATGTGAAGGGTTTCAGAGAGAGATCAACTTGTGTTTAGAAAATACCATCTATATATGTCAAACACAGAAGTTGCTCATAGTTGGAAAATTATGGTATACAGCACTACTAATATTGGCAATCGTCTGTTATATAAACTTAATGAAAACAAAGGAGACCAGCAAACTCGAATCAGAAGCATGGATCTAGCCCTAGCAAAGGAACTAGCAGCAGGCAGGGCAAACTGTATGCAGCTAATGCTACTAGTACAATATGAAGTATGCTTATGGTTGAACATACAGGGGAAATTTTCTGAGCCTGGAAAGTATCATAACATGGCTAAAGTGTCCAAACTTATATAAACAATTCCTATTCATAAGTAACAAAGAGCATGAATCTATGAAGGTAATTTCTTCATAGCCTAATCAAGGTAGACACAAAGAGATATAAAAGTGAAAACAGAATCTCCATAGCTTATAAAATGGATAGTGGTGTGTAATTGTTACCTAATTGCTGAAACTGGGTATAACAGATTAATGTTTAAACTAGACCTGTATTCAATAACCATGTGCCCAAAGATATATGCCAAGGAATTTTGCTACTTTGCAAAGGTATCATCTAGCACTGGATCTCTGCAAATGACAAGGACTCAAATTACATAAAGAGTGTTGTGCAGCATCTGTTTTGCAGAAACCTAGTGTAATTGCCTGACTGCCAGACTAATTCAGAATACTGAATATGCATGTGAATGGCACAGAAAAGAGCCAATCTTGAACCATCGCATGCGCCAAATTTGGGGTATGGTGGCAATTCATGTATTATATTATAGTCCAAAAATGGTTTCCAGTTTAAGTTGAATTCTGTATCAGGTTTACTTTTAAGGTACAAAGTTATCACTGGCTCTTCAGTGGTATGATGTTAACTTGACTTTCAAACAAGGGAAAGGTTTAATGAAGGCAGATGAGATCTTGAGCATACTATATTTCACAGATCAATTATCAAAAGGAACTATGATTACAAAATACAGGTGAATGGCACAGAAAAGAGCCATTCTTCAACCATCACATAGGCCAACAAATAACAGAGGCCACTAAAGCAGATAAAGTTCTTAAGGAATTTAAGGTAATCCAAGGATTTACACAGAAGCATGCAATGGTAATCTCTATGGTGGTTTTGGAATATATATTTGAGGTTCAAATTCAGTAATGAGTTTAGGGGAAAGTTTTCATTTGGTTTATTTAATTTCATGTAGAACTTTGTAGAGCATATTGACTTTTGCCAAACTTTAAAATGTCTTTGTTATCCCAAGCCTTGAAGGTGATGGTGATCAAGTTCCACAGGTAAAAAATAAAATAAAAAAAAAGATAGAATTTTAGTATATGCTAAATTTATTGTATTAATGTGACAGCTTCAACTCTGAAAATTTCTTTGATATGATTCCTAAATCCCTATTATATGTAATCAGTTTATAGCCTGTCTTCCCACTATAAAAGCTGAAATAATACTTCCTTCCTCTTATTCTGTAACTCAAAGGCAATGAGAAAGATGGCTGATTCTTCACTTTAAACCTGCTGATTGCCTTCTTCCTGAGATTGTTCTGCATCCAGTATCTGCTATCAAAAGTAATTGTCTCAATTTGCCTCATGGTAATGTAGAGGAGTACAGAGATGATATTGAAGAAAATATACAGCAGCTTTTTCAAAAACATCAATTTAGTCTGGAAAGATAGGAGTGGGCAAGGAAGAAACTCAAAACTGACCCATCTTGATTCTTTTTTGTATAAGGGGGGGAGTGGGGGGGGGAGAAAAGAAATTCTGTCTAACTTTCAAAATTCTGTTACTATGACATATATCAATTAAGCAGACTTCCTATGTTTCTTGGGTGTCTGCTTCCTGTCCAATCTGGCTTGGTGACAAGTATGGCTTTTTCTAGAGTGTCTTATGCAAAATTGCTAGGTGTATTTCTATTTTTATTAAATAGTATTAAATGGTTAATTAATAGTTAATTAACTATTTAATAAAAATGTCTGCAATAATTTAATAATAAGTAAAGGTAAAATAATTATCTAATCATAATTTCTACCTTTTTATTCTAGTAGTGATCTTGCAATGCTACTTAAAGTCTAGTCTAGTGTGGTATCAGTATTCATAAATTGATATAAACATGGACCATCTTCTTATGATCATTTCATTGCATCTGCCAGAGAAGAGTATAAAAACATAAGAAGAGTTCTACTGAAACTCAGGCCAGTGGCATTATCTAATCCATCATTTTGTGATAATATGATCAACCAAATAGATCTGGGGAAATTCACAAGCCAGACATGAAAGCAATAGCTCTATCTAGTCACTCGAATTTAATTTTTTTAAAAAATTTGAACTTTAAAGAAAATATATACTGTAAGCAGGAAAAAATGCTGAAAAAAGAATAAGACAATATAATACAAGTGAATAAATCACAGATTTAAAAATGTCTTAGAGAATATACCCTTCTAACATGCTGCTAATTAGTTGTAAATAGTTAAGTATATTTTATATAACATTTAAAATGCAAACAATTACCATTAAATTAAAAATGAATATCAAGAATCATGTTTAATGTAATATAGATCACTGAATAAGTTCAATAAAATCATACATCATAATAAATTCAATCCACATTAGTAAGAGTCTAATGTCCCTTCTGAAATTGGAATATATGGATAAACACAAATTTGAAGTATGGTGGCAATCCGTGTATTATACTGGTGGTCTGTGGACCACTGGTGGTCCGTGAGAAAATTTTGGTGGTCCGCTGAAAAATTATTTGCATTTTTTTATATTGCACTAAATCAGGGGTCCTCAAACTACGGCCCCTGGGCCGGATACGTGCAATGAATGCTTGTGTTGCTGCAGAGAGTCTCCCACTTCAGGGTCTTTTTGTGTGGGTCGGAGGGGGGCAGAAATTCCGACTTGGGGTCTGCTTTGGCCTCCTGGTGCGGGGCTTTGGGCGAAGGCTGGAGGGAAATGCCGCTGGTGGCGAAGAGCCAGAGGACCTTGTTCCAGTGGGACTGTATCATGGCCTGGAACTGGCTGACCATCTCAGCCCGCTGAGCCTCCAGGCGCTGGTACCTGGCCTTGTGTTCCCGCAGGTCTTCCCTCTGTTTGGAAAGCCTATGCTCTTAGTCCTCAGTGAGGTGCTTCTGCTGAGCCTCCTTCTCGGCCAGATCCAATTTGAACTGAGCCAGCTTTTTTGCCAACTCTTTCTCATGGTGGCTGTTTAGCTCCAACAACTGCTTCCTGTTGGGGCCCTAAGGAGCCCAGGCAGGCAGGCGGGAAGTGGCTGGGAGGGGAGAGGTGAGTAGAGGCCAGCGAGGTGCCCAACGTGAGTGACATCGAGTTGGCCACGCCCACCCAGTCACATGACCACCTAGCCACGCCCACCCAGCCAGTCATTAGGCAGATCGTATTAGTGGTCCGCGGGATTTAAAATTATGAATTTAGTGGTCCCTGAGGTCCGAAAGGTTGGTGACCCCTGTATTATATTAATAGTCTAAGACTGGTTTCCAGTTTAAGTTGAATTTTGTCTCAGGTTTACTTTTAAAGTACAAAGTTCTGAACATTGAAGCATGCCCCCACAACTTGTTAGTCATTCTTCCATTGAAGGGCTAGATACCTTTCAGTAAAAAATATATGGTACCCCTGCAGTAGTTATCACATCTAAGATTAATTCAGGATCCCATGAAGGTTTGGTAAGGTTCAATAAGAATGTTATAGGTGGAAGGGAGAATTCAGCTTTTAATATTTATTTCATTTTAACATGGATTGTTTTACAAAATTGCTACCAAAAACAAGTAATCCAACTTGGTCATAAAATGTCAGCAATTTACTTTGAACTTTAGATTGAAAGAAAATTGGTATGTTTTGATTACTAAAATAACCATTTAAAAACTGTTGGAAATGCAAAGCCACTAATAATTAAAGAATACCACCTTAGATTCTGAGGACTAGTAACCATTGATAGCCCATTCCTCTACAATGTTTTCCAATCCCCTTTTAGAACCTGCTAAATTTGTGGGTACTGTCACATTTCCTAGCACCAAAGCCCATACTTAATCTGTCATGTAAACAAATGCTTCTACCCTTTCGGAAAGTCTCTAATTTCTAAACGTTAATTTTTAGAAAAATTCAAAATGGATTGAATTCATTTATATAACTTTTTTGACATGCAATAATTTCACAATGGTTTATCAAACAATTTCAAAATTTAAAATTCTGTATTGAGCTTTGAGTGTAATTAATATTTTAATAGTTAATAAATTGATGCTTTAAAGCAGAGCTTTGGGGACATTGAAAAAAGAAAACAGATTATTAAAATAAATCATTTGAAAATGATAAATATAAAAAATTATTTTAGGTCTGGAATATTAGGATCACTTGTGAAATGTAATAGTTTTGCTTATAGGGTTGATTATAATGTCTATAATGGAAAGGACAGTATATTTTTAAAATAAAATCTGATGAGTTCTTTTTAAAAAAATAATTGGAATTAGGGTAATTTTTCCAGGACCACTAAAAATCTACATTAAGGAGGAAAAATAAAGAAATAATTACGCAATTTCATTACTCCGCACTACTGATTTTTAGTGTGAGTTGTTGAGCATTCAAGGAAGGAACTTGAAGCAAACTGGAACTTGATAACCTTTTATCTCAGTTCCTATGCTTTAGAAAACATTTTAGAAAGAGGAAAAGGTGCTAGCATTGTAGTAGCAGCTAATCCACTCTATTTCCACAGTCTTTATGCACAGTTTTTTTTAATATACATTTTTATTGCTTTTAAAAATAATAATAGAAAAAAAAAGGTACAAGACACAAAATTATTTATACTACCGGTATATATTTTGCTTTTTTCTGTTTTATTTTGACACTTATTTTTAACGACTTATGCTTTTTTTTTTTTTTCATTACAACCTTAATTCAAAGTTTACTCTATTAGGTAAAAAACATAAAGAATACACTGACAGGCCTCTCAGAAAAGAAATAAAAAAAGAGTCAAGAAATTTAGAGGGTGGTTCCTGGAATCTTTCCCTCACATTATGGAAATGCTTTATATCCTTAGCTTCTCCCTTTGATCTAGATGCTCAGTGCAGCAGAGATTGAAAAGATGAATTATCATTTTTTAAAATTCAGATTGTAATAGCTATAGATATGGTTATAAATGTAATTATTTGTGTCTTTTAACAAGCTAGACAGACAGACAGTAGATAGAGAGAACAATGACTCAATTTAGGGTAGTTATCCAGTAGTTTTTATGCATTGTTTATAACAATCAGGATAGAAGCATCACAGCTGCCTGATTATCTCCATAGGAAACCATATGGTAGCACAAAGAAAAAACTAAATATTAGTCTGAATCTTGGAAAATGAGAATTGCAAGATTCATTATGGAGCTGGCTGAATTTGTGGTTTTAAAAGTTTGAGCAGTAAAAGACATAGACTTGTCTACCGATACAGGTAGTCCTTGACTTACAACAGTTCTTTTAGTGACTGTTCGAAGTTACAATGCACTTAAAAAAAGTGATTTATGACCATTTTTAACACTTACAGCCATTGCAGCATCTCCATGGTCACATGATCAAAATTCAGACACTTGGCAACTGACTCATATTTATGACAGTTGCAGGGTCCCGGGGTCATGTGATCACCTTGTGTAACCCTCTGACAAGCAAAGTCAATGGGGAAGCCAGATTCACCCGATAGCCGTGTTACTAACTAATCAACTGCAGTGATTCTCTTAACAACTATGGGAAGAGACATCATAAAATGGGGCAAAATTCACTTAACAAATGTCTCACTTAGCAACAGAAATTTTGGGCTGAATTGTGGTCATAAGTTGAGGACTACCTGTAGTTGCTTTTCCCACTGGAGCTATTCTGCAACATCTGGCACATTTTATTAAGCATGTAACACTAATTTCTTTCAATGGATCTCCCAAAAGTCAGCAAATATACTGTGGGCTCTCAGAAGCTTTTGGGCTGCAATTCTCCTCCATGCTGTTTAGGTTAGATTATGATTTGTAGTCCAACGTGTGTGGCAGTGGTGGGATTCAATTTTTTTTACTACCGGTTCTGTGGGCGTGGCTTGGTGGGCATGGTGTGGCTTGGTGGGCGTGGCTTGGTGGGCGTGGCAAGGGAAGGATACTGCAAAATCTCCATTCCCTCCTGATCAGCTGGGACTCGGGAGGCAGAGAATAGATGGAGGCGGGGCCAGTCAGAGGTGGTATTTACCGGTTCTCCGAACTACTCAAAATTTCCGCTACCGGTTCTCCAGAACTGGTCAGAACCTGCTGAAACCCACCTCTGGTGTGTGGTACAAATATTATAATCTCCCTAAGCAGTTTTGTCAGATTACTCATTATTACATAGAATTTGGGTTTGTTTTTTTTAAATAAAATACTCCTGTAATGAAATTCCTCCAGTTTAAAGCTGTTTCATTTTATACAGTCCATACTAACATTACAGATTTTTTTAAAATGAGAGATTTTGATGACAGTAATACTTCACAACACTAAAAGAGAGCTTCAGAATCAGCAGATTTGAAAAATAATAAACCATATGAATAACTATAGTTTCTTGATAAAAAATATATAGAAGATTTGATCACAGAGTAGCACATCCATACTAGATATTTCTTGCAGGCAATACTCTATGGCCATATTGTTTTAATAACCTAGTGTAGAGTTAAAAAGTCTTCCACAAGATTTTGACAAAAGATGCTAGTATGGCTAAATTCAAATGCTTCTGTCTATGCATTTCTTCATTTGTTGACTAGGATTAAAATTGAACATTTGTGCATCACTATTGAGCTGTAGTCCTTGCTTACAAATGATTTTATATAGTAAAATAAAAGCTATATTTTGCAGAATTTCACCAATGGCTGTGCCTATATTAATATTATGCTATGACATAGAAATACAGTTGAACACAGTGAGGCTTTAAATATATAGATTTGTGTAAATAGTGAAAAATTATCCAGAATTCATATCAATATCAGTCAACATTCAATTTTTGGTCAAAACAAGTAAGTTTATTACTCAAACTTTAAAAAAGTATGATTATGTGGAACAGAAACATAAATACCTATCAAGATAGGCACTTATATTAAAACATGCAATGACAGAAACTAAAGATATTATGATTTTTCACATATTCTTTTTGAAAGGGCAAAAATAATGAGGAATAAAATAATCATAAAATGCTTATTTTCCATATCTCCTTGATTAAAATTAACTTTGGGAAAATGATTATCTGGGTTATTAAGACATGCCTCTTGGCTTGTAAATAGAAAGGCATCTCTAAAGATTACTTGCTGTAAACATACTAGATTTTTTTTTTGTTTAAAATAATATCCTGGTATCTGCTTCTTTCAGTTTGAATAAATTCAGACACATTTGCCAAGGGATGTAAGGCAAAATTCCTGAGCCCGTCACTAAATATTCAGAACATTTTGAAAGATGCTGAGCTATATAAAGTTAAAGCCTCTTTTTGTCTTTCAAAATCTATCTATCTATGTATATATCTATATATGAATGATCTCTCCCCACATCCTCTCCCCTTCCTTCAAAAAAAAATCTCCCTTTTTTTTCTCTCCTATTTCTAATGCTTGGACAGAACTAAACATCCATTGCACATTTATTTCCTTAGATAAAAGTCTGTAACATTCAGTGAGCATCCTTATAGAACAGAGATTTGCAAAAGGGTTAAATTTAAAGCAACAACAACATAGAAACTTACCTGAGGGAAATAAGTCTGACCTATACCATTCAGTTCTTATCTGTCATAGTAGTAGAGAGATTTGGGAGAGGGAGAGGGAGAGAGAAATAGAGAGGATCAGATAGAGTCTTTTTCTATGACAGATAGCTGGCTGATTTTCTTCTATCCAGCTGAAACTCAGTTCCCTTTTCCTCTTTTATGACCAATCAGCAACTCTTCTGGGGGGCTTTTTGCATTGCTTATGGGGCTCATGGGCTTACCTTCTGCTTTCCTATTTAGATGCTGGGGTTGTGGTTAATGCTAGTGCTAGGGAGTGACAAGCTCCCTCCAGTCACACTCCTTCTTCCTCTCGGTGGTGAACCAGCTGTAGCTTTAGCTGCTGCTTCAGCTGCTATTAGTACCTCAATGGCGACAGCAGATCTCATCTAAGCTTTTAACTGCCACCTACTGAATAAATAGGGGATGCACATCTTTTGCAAGGAGCTGCATTCTGCCTTTATATATTTATTTGGTGGCTGATTTCTGGTCACTCCTTTCTGCCGTCCAGAGCTCAGAAGTATTATTCCATGAACAGCTCTGGATTGGATTGGATTCTCTGGATTCCAATTGTGCCTGGAAAGTAGCTTTCTTCTTCCAGCCTCAAAGCTCAGCTGGAAGAAATCGGGATCAGGAACAACAGAATTTCAGCACCAGGAAACCTCAAAAGTTGGCCGGGTTCATAGCTTTGATTGGCATAGGGTGTACACATGTGGCAATTTGGAGGTGCAGATCCAATCACAGATGAAAGTTCATCCTCTGGCAATTTTTGGATGCTCTTCGTGGGGAAATTCTATTGTGCTAGACCAGGAGTGTCAAATTCAATTTCATTGAGGGCTGCTTCAGGGTTGTGTTTGACCTCGGGGGGGGGGGGGGGCTGGGGAAGCATGGCCAGGGTGGGTGTAGCCAGCTCGACATCCATTTTTGGATGCGACTGCCTCCTGCAGCCCTCTGCCAGCGAAAACGGAGCTCAGGGGGGCTGGGTGCGTTTTTGCTGGCAGAGGCACTGTGGGCCAGTCCTTCACTGTTTCCAGGGCGGCCCCGCGGGCCAGATCTAAACACCCCACGGGCTGGATCCGGCCTGTGGGCCTTGAGTTTGACACCCCTGTACTAGACCCTGATTTCTTCCAGTTGAGCTGTGGAGTGTTTGTTCAATAGCAGCTACCCATTTGTAAGCAGAGAAGCTGCTTTGTTTCATTGTAATGGATGGGTGGGACATTTGAGGCAGTCACTAGAGCAGGATTTCTCAATATAGTAACCTGAAGACATCTGGTACTTCAACTCCCAGAATTCCCCAGCCACCACTGCTAATAATGCATAATTGGATTGAAAAAGGACTTAGAATAATACAGTAAAAGCAGATCAGCATCATCACAAATATCGCAAGACTTCTGAGTATTCTTTTTTATAGAGGAAAAAGGGTTGGGTTTTTTTTCTCAGTGATATGGGCAGGACAAGACATTTTGGTTACTAAGTAGATAAGGGTTCATTGATTGAGATCTCTCAGCATGCATCTCTCGAACTTTTTATCGGTTAGCTCTTTACCAGCACTTCAGAATCTCAAACATATCCCTCTATTGTCCTGATATCCTAAAAGAGTCAAAAGAGCCTGATCTTACCTTGTGAAATAAGAAGACATGGACTACAGGTAGTCCTCGACTTACAACAGTTTATTTAGTGAATGTTCAGAGTTACAACAACACTGAAAAAAGTGACTTATGACTGTTATTCACAGTTACGATCTTTCCAGCATCCCCATGATCATGTGATCAAAATTCAGATGTTTGGCAACCGGTTCATATTTATGACTGTTGTTGTATCCCAAGATCATGTGATCGCCCTTTTGTGACCTTCTGACAAGCAAAGTCAATGGGGAACCCAGATTCACTTAACAACCGGGTTACTAATTTACCAACTGCAGTGATTCACTTAACATCTGAGGCAAGAAAGGTCGTAAACTAGGACAAAATTCATTTAACAAATGTCTCATTTAACAATAGAAATTTTGGGCTCAATTGTGGTCGCAAATCGAGGACTACCTGTATAGAAAGGTTGCCAGAAAATGTCCTGTGGTCAGTTTGGTGCTGAAGGAATTTTGATGTCAAAACTCATTTTCTGCACTTTAGAATAACTTTAAAAAAAAAAAAGCAAGAAAAAAGGATGCGAATAAGAACAATGAATATTCTGTGGGTAGAAAGATAAACAGAAGCAATAACAACACTGCCATTGCTATTATAAATTAGCAATAGTGAATGCTCAGCTTTGGAAGATGTTGCGTGTAGATGCTGTAGCATTTGGACCTGGAAATCCATTTTCTCAATCCTAGAAAAATTGAATCTTTGCTTGTTACTCTCAAGAATGTTCCTATTTTAGTTATAAATTTTCTGGTATTCAGAATACATGAAAATGGGGCAATGAATGTGCTATAGAGATGTAGTATAGAATAGTGTCTAAAGCAATGTTTCTTAATCTGGCAGCTTTAAGATGTGTGGATTTAAGAGAATAACAGACTTGGAAGCGACATTGGAGGTATTCTAGTCCAATCCACAGTCAAGCAAAAGACCCTTGAAGATAAGTGGGTTATGGGGAGTATTCAAACTTGCAACATTCAATTACCATAAATTTATCATAAAGTAGCATTCCTTTAGCATTCATAATACTGCCATCCTTGTCTGGTCTACTTTGAAGGGCTCATAGTAATATATGTCCATCATGAAATGTTTGTCTCACAAAACTGAATTTAGTATAAACTTAATGGAAAAAAGTAAGCATATGTATAAACAAATTGATTGTCTACTCTATAACATTGGTACCATAACATTCTTGAAGAAATGTTTGAAGTTTGAATGCAGTATTTAATAAGAGCTAGAGCAGTCTTGCCCCAGTCTGTAATTGGTTTACAGACATAATCCCTGATTTTCTATTTACCCTGGTCATTATTTAGAATTATGAGATTTCAAGTCCATACAGTTGGAAGACTGTCCAGGTTTGAGAAGACTAAACCAGGACATTACTACATAATGTAATTTTAAAATAACTCTCTTGTTCTGTGTACACATGATGTGAATTGTGCACTTGTGCCAGATATCATGGTAGAATTACATAATTTGTTCAATGATATCATAATACATGTCATCATCTTGGTGTCATCATGGCTTGTTTTGGATACTGCTGCCTCCCAGTTATCTTTCAGTCTAACCTCGTTGGGATATTTACAAATAGAATACAGTACTCACCTTTTTCTTCATTTTCTAAGACTGAATTCAGACAGCACACATAACCGGGTTAATTTAAAAACCTAGCAGCCTCATTTGCACAATATACTAAACACTCATTTTTAACTTTGTTTAGTGTATTCATAATTTAGCATGTTGTGCAAACAGAACGTCTTTGATTTATTTCTCATTCAATGTACTATGTCAGCCTTGTATGTGGGTGAATTTATTAAATGAATCAAGTGGATTATGTAAACACCATCTTAGAACGCTTGAGCGGCCTGTATGGTTGGTTTGCAAAATGTCACTTCCTATTTATTCATTCTTTTAATTAAAAGAACCTAATGAAAATAGTAACAGGTGGGGCAAAGAGCTTGGCAAGTCCCAAAAGAGCTGTCTACCGAGAGCGGTCGTTGCCTATCCCTGCAGTAAATCTATAACCAATTGCTTCAGAAATGAGAATACGCTTTCTCTTCTTCAAACATCTGCCCTTTTGTGAAAATGGAGCCAAAAAGGATTTCATGGCATACACAAATATTCGTTCTCCAAGATTAGTTCAGCACCGGTGTAACTAACTAACTATATTTCTGCATAAGCTGACTCCTTGCTGACATCTAGACAAAGGATGAAAAATGTCCCCTGCAATGGAATAAAGAGTTAGGTTCATTTATTTAAGCTTTACTTTAACATACTGAGAACATTAGAAAATGAGGCAAATAAGTGTATTCATAAATTAGCAAAACAAAACAAAAAGGCTATTTTTCCGTTTAGGGTGCTTTAACTCAAGAATATATGAGATATGAAACCCAGCAGTTTAATTGGCTTACCTAGGTAAAAAAAAATCCATTTACATACCTGCGATGCTACCAAAGTAGCATCTGTATTCAGGCCCCCAAGGAAAGCTATTGAAAAACTAACTGCTTTATCAAATATAAGTGATGAAACCCACAAGTCCAAGAAATCTCTGCTTGAATATGATATGCACAGATTGAAAAATTATTGACTTTGAGTTCTCCCGGGCACAGCTGTTGCCACATAGCCCATGTATATCATAAGTGAATTGCTTCCAATTTGAAAATATTGGCTTGGGCTGGATAGAAATGGTTTTGCATAAATTCTCCATAATTATCAGATACCCCAAGAGCCTATGAGCATTCTCAGGAAAGAGCCTCAGTAAAATAAAAGGCCCAGCTCAGGTACTCGGTTCCAATAACAATAAGAGCCATCTTGGCAGCCAACATTAATGCACATTTCTGGAATCAGCTTGGCTCAGATATATCTTTTCTTTTCTTTTAACTGTTTGGATTTAAGAAGAACCAGGTGGGAGGATTGCCATTGGATAATCACTGGCGCAGTGGTTAGAGTGCAGTACTGCAGGCTACTTCAGCTGACTGTTCAGCAGTTCAGCGGTTCAAATCTCACCGGCTCAAGGTTGACTCAGCCTTCCATCCTTCCGAGGTGGGTAAAATGAGGACCCAGATTGTTGGGGGCAATATGCTAACTCTGTGAACCGCTTAGAGAGGGCTGTAAAGCACTGTAAAGCGGTATATAAGTCTAAGTGCTATTGCTATTGCTATTGCTACTTGGAACTGTAATAAAATCATCTGGCACTATTATGGATTGGACTTTTGGTTTCCCCCAAACATTATTCTTTAGCACAGAATGTAAAATGAGATTCTGTGCTAGTCTCTGACTAGCCAATTGGGTGCCTACTATTTTCTAGATGCACATGCAGAGTTTCTTCAATCCTAATTATTTGCTCACATATAACTCATGTTATAAATGTTTATTTGACAGTTCTCTTTCCCATTTCAGTTAAAAATATGTTTATATATTTATTGTGTTTACTTAATCCTATTCATTGCAATGGGTAAACTTTAGAATTTGACAGTGGAAGATGGAGGAAGGAGGGAGGGGGGAAAGGAGAAAGGGAAGGAAGGGGAAATGGGAACTTTTAGTCCCAGAATGTAAAGTATGGGATCTATTTTGATTCACATTTTATTTGGCCAAAAACTCACTGAGCCTACAGTCTGGCTTATATCACTTCAGACTTCAGAGCCGAGGTGGCGCAGTGGTTAGAGTGCAGCACTGCAGGCTACTTCAGCTGACTGCTAGCTGCAGTTCAGTGGTTCAAATCTCACCTGCTCAAGGTTGACTCAGCCTTCCATCCTTCCGAGGTGGGTAAAATGAGGACCCAGATTGTTGGGGGCAATATGCTAACTCTGTAAACCGCTTAGAGAGGGCTGTAAAGCACTATGAAGCGGTATATAAGTCTAAGTGCTATTGCTATTGCTATTTGGGGGCTCTCAAAAGTCTCCTCATATAGAAAATTAACAAGTTGGAGGAAAGGATAAGCAGCAACCCAGTGAAAGCCAAACAATGCCACTATGACTCTTCTTCTGTATTTCCTACATACACCAAGTGCTAGAGGACTGGGAGACCAAGGTTCAAATCCACTATCAATTATGAAAGCTTACTGAGCATATTCAAACTGATTACTTTCTCTCACTTAACCCATCATATAGGCCAGTGATGGCGAACCTATGGCACGTGTGCCACAGGTGGCACACGGAGCCATATCTGAGGGCACGCGAGGTGTTGCCCTATGTCAGCTCCAGTGCACATGCGCGCGCTGGCCAGCTGATTTTTGGCCTTCTTTTCGGCCGTTTTCGCTCTCCCCAGGCTTCAGGAGGCTTTCCTGAACTCTGGGGAGAGCGAAAAACAGCCCAATGGGCCTACCGGAAGTCCAGAGACTTCAGTGAGGTCTGTGCGCATGCGCGGTGGGGGCAGCATGGGGGTTTGTGTGCATGCATGGGGGGCAGCACAGGGGTTGTGCGCAGGGGTGAAATGCTACCGGTCCGCTCTTACCTGTCGGTCGCCGTAGAGCCGGTCGCCAAGGTAGCGCGAGGCGCCGCCCACCCACCCGGACGCCGCCATTTGAGTTCTTTTACCCTCTGCAAATGCACAGAACGCTTTGCGCATGCGCAGAGGGTAAAAGAACCTAAATGGCGGCGTCCGGGCGGGTGGGCGGCGCCTCGCGCTACCTTGGCGACCGGCTCTACGGCGACCGACAGGTAAGAGCGGACCGGTAGCATTTCACCCCTGGTTGTGCGCATGTGTGGAGGGAGGGCATTGCATTATGAGTGTGGGCATGCACACGCACGGTATCGTGCGCACGCACACCCTTTTGGCACCCGAGCCAAAAAAGGTTCGCCATCACTGTTATAGGCATTAGGGTTGCGGGTTTAATATCAGAAGAAAGATTGCTGGTGTATAAATTCCCTTAAATCTTTAGAGGAAATACATATTAAATAACAACAAATAAATAACAAATAAAATAAATAAGATTAAAGTTGTGATTGAAATAGAAACTGCAGGATTAACAAAGACAGATAGACAACATGGCTAGCTTTGGAGAGCAACTGGGTCAGGGGCAGAGGTGGGTTACACCCAGTTCGGACCGGTTCTATAGAACCGGTAGTAACTTGGTGGCCTGGGTCGCTAGAACCGGCAGCGACTCAGGCCTGCCAAGCCCCCGAACCGGTTCTTTCATTTGTTTTTTTAAGCACTACACATGCGAAGCGCACTGTGCATGTGCGAAGCGCACTGCGCATGTGCGAAGCGCACACATGCCCATGAAGCACGCGTGCACCCGTGCAGTGTGGCACTGAGCAAACCGGCAGCAAAGAAAAGAAGAACCCACCCCTGGTCAGGGGCATTTTGAGCATTACCAGGAAGAGAAATGTAAGTATTCCCATCCTCCACACCAGTCCCCATCTGATGTCATTCCTCCCTTGGCTCAGTAAGCATTCACACCTCCACTCCTACCCTACTTGCAAATGTATGCAGGAACATATATATAAATACATAACATTATAGATGGAGAAATGTCTCATTGTCACCTAGGCTTCAACATCAGCTGGGTAATCATACAATCTGAGGGAATTTCAGTCTGGATTCAGTTGAAAATAAGAATCTTCCACACCCACTTTTTCCCCCCAAAATTCTTTAATATAAATCTAGCTGCTCTTATGAACAGTAAGGACTCTAAGTTATATCTTGACTATTACATGTTCATTTTGCTAGCAAACCAGGGGTGGGTTCTGGATCCTTTTGCTGCCGGTTCACTCAGAGTTGTGCCGTGCGTGCGCGCAGCAATCAAAAATGAGCTTCTGTGCATGCGCAGAAGCAAAATCCAAGATGGCGGTGCCCACGGAGACACCAACGGAACCAGCTCCGTGACGTCATCGCCGAGCTACTAACGGTTCTAAAGAACCGGTTAGAACCGGTAGGAACCCACCTCTGTAGCAAACGCTCTAATTCTCCTCCACATTATCTATGGGAATGATGTTGAACTGGTCTTTACATAGACTTGTCAGCAAAAAGACTACATCTCTCTGACCTGACATACCTTTTGAAATGGTGCAGCCCACCCAATTGATAAATATTCTGAAGGGTTACAGTTCAATTGATCTGTGACTTATGAGGATTAGCTCCATGACAACTGGCTTGGAGAGGGGGGGCAGGGAAACCTGCATTGCTGCAGAGGCAACTTTTCAGATTAATGTCAGGCACTGCCTGTTAATCTTTCTGGCAAGTCCTTTTGATTTCCTGTGATTGCACAGCTCTTGAAACAAACATCTGTCATATTTAAAAATTAGAGCTCTGTGTTTAAAAACTATCCTAAAAATAACACTGTCCTAGTTTCAAGGCTCGTTCTAAAAGCTAAGTTAAAAGGCAGCACACCCACTATCTGTGTGAAATCTTTAAACAGATTCCTATTCATGTCTTTATTTTAAAAGACAGCTTGGAATTGATAGCCTTGGTACCTGAGATGACTATTTGTGGCAAAAAGCCCAAAACATAAAGGAACTTTCTGTTTTGTCAGCATTTTGCTAAAGTAAGAACCGTATTTCCCTGAAGTAGAGAGAGAAGAAGCTCAGAAACCTACTTAATGCATTCTCCAAATGTCCATATTTATCTCCTCCTGCCTCACCTAGGTAAGCAACACAGTAGATATTTTTCATCTTTTTGAATGAAAAAGGATCCTTAGGATACAATTCCTTCTATAGTCTTTTCACCCCAAGAGGCCATGTTCTATCAAGGATTAATCTTCCAAGAGCACGTAGCCATTTGCAATATCAGAGAAGGGGAGCCATGCAACAAAAATATATTGTGGTGCAGATCAGGGGTGGGTTCTTTTGCTGCCGGTTCGCTCAGAGTCACGCCGTGCACGTGCGTGCGCTTTGACCGCGCGTGCGCTTTGCCCGCGCGTGCGCTTTGCGCACGCGTGTGCCCCTGCATCAAAAAATAGCTTCTGCGCATGCGCAAAAGCAAAAATTAGCTTCTGTGCATGCGCAGAAGCAAAATCCAAGATCAAAAATAGCTTTTGCACATGCGCAGAAGGCAAAATCCAAGATGGCGGCGCCCATGGAAACACCCACAGAACCGGCTCCGTGACATCATCGCCGAGTTACTAATGGTTCTAAAGAACCGGTTAGAACCAGTAGGAACCCACCTCTGGTGCAGATTATTTTATAGTTGTTTATGATGCAGTTATGAAAAGGTGGAGCTTTTAATAGGACATCATGGAGCATGCTTCAGTATATTAACATTGTCATGGTAAGGATGCTTCTACAGGAGCAATATGGCAGCAGAGACTGAAGTTAACAAGCTACAATTGCACACAGTTGTATATTGAATGATCTGTCATTCACACATGCAAACACACATGCACCAACCTCAGTTCTACAATTTTGATTAATTCCGGATCTAACTGCTGCAAGAAGTCATCTGAAAATCAGGCCTGATTTTCACATTAACATGCAGATGTTAATATGTATTGATTTTGACATTAATATGCAGATAATATTCAGACCTATTAATCCTTTTCTCCAAATCCAGAATAAACCATTAATATTCTGAACCAATTCTTGAGTACAATAAGAACCAGAATAGGGTCAGTAAATTTTGACTCTGTCAAGACAAAATGGAGAGACTGTCAGCATTAGGAGTGTGAAATCTGCTATGGATTTCCATGGCAACAGATTGTAATATCTGCCAAATGGATCCTGCAACAGTTCAGAAGACTGTACTGAACAGGGCATAGTAGCAATTGGCTTTTACTGGTCAATAGCTCACTTCCAAAACATCCAACAACCCGTTCTTTTTAACGAACTAAATACAAAAGAGGTTGCTATGTTAACTATAAAGGAAAGTACACCAAGAAGAGTTATATTTTAAAACCCTGTACCAGGAAATTGATATAGAAGGAATGACAGTGAGAAATTTGCATTAAATGAAAATTACAGAATTATGTTAACTACCAATGTTAGGAATTATTATATGCCAAAGCTCCATACGCAAGGAAACCTGCAAATATATACTGACACAAATCTTTTTAAAAATCATTAAAAAATAAACAAACCAAAATGCTTCCATGCTAAGCTTTATAGGAAAAAGGATTGTTATACTTATACTGATCTGCACATCCCAGATGAACGGGGTCTAATGGAATTCCACGGAAATCAGCTTAGCAGAATTCTTGGATACAGCATTAGCTCTAGGGACACAAAAGCCTTAAAGCAGTGGTTCTCAACCCGTGGGTCGTGACCCCTTTGGGGGTCGAACGACCCTTTCACAGGGATCGCCCCGCGCGCTAGCCCGCCATTTTGGTGCCACCGTCAGCAGGGGTGAAATGCTCCCGGTTCGGCCGTGCCTGCGGGTCGCCGGACAGCCGGTAGCAATGGAAGCGGGAGACTTCGCCCACCCGCCCGGACGCCGCCATTTGGGTTCTTTTACCCTCTGCGCATGCGCAGAACGCTTTGTGCATGCGCAGAGGGTAAAAGAACCCAAATGGCGGCGTCCGGGCGGGTGGGCGAAGTCTCCCACTTCCGTCACTACCAGCTGTCCGGCGACCCGCAGGCACGCCCGAACCGGGAGCATTTTACCCCTGGTGCCACGCCCCCTTTGTCACCTCATCACACGCGGGGAGGGGGTCACGGCGGCGGGGAGGGGGTCACGGGGGGGTCGCGGCATTAGGAAGGTTGAGAACCACTGCCTTAAAGCAATTTTATCATTTTAGATTGCTTTACCATGTGCAACCTGATTTTGACATAAATAGCCTGGTCATAGGAATTTCATCCAGAATTTCAGTTGTCCATGGCAATCTGTGCCATTATAGTTATTCCGCGATTACAAGGTTGCAGTTTCATTTAATTACAGGAGAGAATTATGCTAGATACTTTTCTCACAACTGCATTGCACTACCAAAAAAGAGAGCAGATGTAGAAATTTGGACAGTTCTTTCTTGTAAAAGAGGAACATATTTCTTTGGAAGTCTGCCTGCTATGACACTTTGAATCCAGAAGTTGCAAGAAAGAAAAAGTGACACATTTTTTCCACATTTTTTTCTAGAAAAAAAAATCTGAGGTTTAATAAACAGATGTGACAATTTTTTTAAAAAAATTAAATATATGTATTTATTATTTATTTATTTTATTTGTCAAACATGTATAAGATAACAGATATAAGTATAAACATGATTATGAATACAGGATATGGATACGAATAAATGGGGACTGTAGGACAATTTTACATTTTACATTTTATTTTACATTTTATGTGAAATTTTACATTTCACATAAACAAACATTTGCTGCCTCAACATCATGCCTTTCCAATATATAAACATGTGATAGTGTAATATATACAGAAGCTCGGTATCATGTTTGTGTGCAAAATGTAATTTCTGGACAAAACTTAGAATTGCACTTCCATATTTCTGTTTCTATTAGGTCAAAGGGACTATTCCTGTTGACCTGCACTTTTATAATGTGCTTTGCTGAGAAAAGGGACATTCTGGGGTATAAAAATATTTTGTAAGAGCACTGCTTGCCTAGAAAAATCTCCTTTTGCTTCAGAATAGAACTTGCCTCCCTCTCTTAACAAATAATTAAGAAAAGGCCACATTTTGGTTCAAACTGATTTTTGGGGAGTGGGGGGCAGGGGTGGGTTCCAACTTACCTTGCTGCCGGTTTGCTCCCTCCCACGCCGCGTGGGCACGCCTCGTGGGCGCACGCGCATGCGCAGTAACAAAAAATCTGGGGGGGGAAAACAAAGCCGGAAAAAGATGGCGACCGCATGTACAGTGCCGGAAGTCAGCTTCTGCGCATGCTCAGAAGGGAAAATTAAAAAAAAAAATTCAAAAAAAAGATGGCCGCTACAGGTTCGGGAGAACCAGTCCGAACCGGGAGGAACCCACCCCTGGTGGGGGGAGGAAATCAGTTACAAGAGCGCTTTAAATGAAATGCAATCTGAAATAGTATGGTTCTCTTTTTACAGGAAGGTAGCCTCTAACTAGTTCCCAACACTATGTGCTTCTTTTTTGAGGTAGGGGAATCATTTGGTTGTTTTCTTTAAAGCTGAATTTAGCCACCAGCGCTTGAATAATATGCTTTCCCTCCATCCATCTTTATTCAACTTCGACCTAGTTTTGCATCAGGATGGGAAAGTCACAAGGAAATGTTTCATTGAAAAATGGAAGAAAACCAACCTGGAGAGTCCTTCTGCAGAACATCAGTTCAGACTTCTGGTAAGAGAACAAACTTTATTATGGCCAGTGACCAGTGCAACATCTGCTAGGAATGATCTGTGTTTCCCTTCCATCAGGCAAGAAAAGGGAAGAAATGAGGAGATTGGCCTTTGGCCAATTTAACTATTCATGCATGACCAATTCATGCCAAGCAAATATGGACCTTGATGGAAAAAAAACTATCAACTAACTTAAGTTTTAAAATACATATTGCAAAGGAATGATTATTTTACTTAGGAAGCCTTAGGAAGAGGAAGGCACTACACTGACAGCTTTCTTTAAAACAGAGGTCAGTGATACGATATATGTGAGTACTGGGGAATCCACTACAATGAAAAGGATCCTTGTGGATCTCAATGAAATTAAAGTTAAAATAATTCTAATATTTTAAATTATTTTTTAAAAAAAGCTTCTTGAATATTTTAAAACCTCAGGAGGAGAGAGGGCGCTAGACTTTTAGTAATGACAGGGCCTGAAAATGTTGCTGTTCATCAAATTCATATGTTTTCCCCGCAAGGTCTTCTGAAATGAGAGTGATTCTATTTCTGGGGGCAAGAGAGGCCACCCCCACCCCCATCAGGGGTGGGTTCTACTTACCTTCCCTACCGGTTCGCATCGTGACGTCACGATGCGGAAATAACCCTCTGTGCATGTGCAGAAGCCTCTGCGCATGCGCAGAGGGTTCTTTTCCAGCCACAGCGACTGGTTCGGGGGTGTGGACAGCCGGCCATCGCTGCCGGTTCGGCGAGCGGATGCAAATTTCCGGTACGGGAGAACCGGTCCGAACCGGTAGCAACCCACCACTGCCCCCCATCCTTCAGTTAGGTCTATAAGTCTACAATGGTTATAGAAGCAAGCATATAGTTACTGCATTCTCTTTTGCCATTTCAGCCTTCATTGCAAAGCCAGAGAAGAAGTGCTAATGAGCTTTTTAAAAAATCTTCATGGGGAAAGGAGAAGAGCAAATGTGTTAAAAGTGAGCTATTCGTGGCACTTCTAAGATATTTCCGGAGTGTAAAAATGCTAATAAGGGGTATGAAAACTGAAAACAAGAAAAAGTTGGCTTGCTTAGTTGTGATTAATGCAAGTTCCCAATTAACCAGCATCTTTGAACCTTCAGCACACTTCAGTGTAGAAAGGACTTCATAATTTGTGTTTGTTTATCTCTATAGATACAACCAGTTCCATGCTAAGAAAACGTGGCTTACAAATTTCATGGCCAAAAGATGATTTGAAAATAGGCTCAGAAGTTTTCACCATTCAGTCTCTCTTCTCATTCGACAGCTCAATCCAGCTGCTCCAACCATATGTGAGTGTGGGAAGCCAGTGGACACAGGATTCATTATGGAAGAGGAGAAATTGTTGTCTCTGTTGAAAGGATGAGTGATGATAGCACTATAGAAGCTAATGTTACTTGGATAGCCAGAAGCAGTTAAGTGACAAGCTGAGTTCATTTCCTTCCATTTGTCATGACTCAAAACTAGGGAAGGAAGGATTCATGTAATCTGGGATAATTTTTTACCAATTTAATTTAATACTTTGTTATATCTTTTATCCGTCTTTTATTTTTTAACCTCAGAACTGCTGATCTCTGATTGTCAATGTGGCAAATAATTCAGTACAACTTTTCCACAATATACATACATCATAATTCCAAGTTATAAATTATCACCATGATTCTTTTGAAGGATGTGTATTCAGGCAACAAAGGAGGGTTCATGTGTTGCAACTTCTTATGAATTCTTGTGAACTTTAATATCTTCTTTAAATTGTTAAAAGTAACTTAAATAGGGGTGGTGCCCAAAACTACACATGGTAGAGCAAGCAGATGTTTCTGGTTCAAGTAAGTTTACAACTTGCTGGTTAGTATGCATGGATGAAACTTCCTTTTGCAGAAAAATATTTCAATGCTATTTATAACTATTTGTATTGAAGCTTCACATCACTTGGGATGCAGATGTAAAAAAAGAGAGCTTGTTTTCTTAGAAATAAAAACTAGAGGTATTACATACAGCACAATAACTAGAACTTAAATTATTATTGCAAATTCAAAATCATTTCATAATGTTACATAAAAAACAATCTAATAAGGTAAAAGGATCAGTTTATTCAGGCAAACTCTTGTTGAGTTAGTGTTAACATTTACTTCAGTCAAAAGACTGCAGTTATGAGTATGAATTGCCAAAACACATAATTCCACTTCTGATTATTCATGCTGTGCTAATGAGAAATTATCCTTCTCTAAAATGCAAGAACTATTTTGATGCCACTACAGGATTTCTTCTTCTTCTTCTTCTTCTTCTTCTTCCTCTTCTTCTTCTTCTTCTTCTTCTTCTTCTTCTTCTTCTTCTTCTTCTTCTTCTTCTTCTTCTTCTTCTTCTTCTTCTTCTTCTTCTTCTTCTTCTTCTTCTTCTTCTTCCTCCTCCTCCTCCTCCTCCTCCTCCTCCTCCTCCTCCCCCTTCCACCTCATCCAGTCTCAATTAAAATCATTAAGTGAGGACTACCTATAGTCCATGCACATTCCATCCAATTTACTTTGGCTTTTCTTTACATATACAATTGACTTCTATATAAAAAGTAGCCGGCATATTTTATACATAACATTTTACTTACTTTCATCAACATTTATTCCTTGCAACAGAACACATATTACCCAATATATATTTTGGCACATATTAAACACTCTTCATATTTTCATATTTTTCAACGTTATATTAAGGTACACAAATTCATCTATTTACAATAGTTTTTTCCTACTAATATATAACTGGTAATCTTTCATTCCATTTTCACTGTCAAACAAAATTGCTTTAATCTTTGTCACATTAATTTCCAGATCCATGCTCCAGATTGCATTATCTTCTATAATCTATCTAACACTGACTGCAAATCATGTAGTTTTCAGGCAAACAGTAAACAGCTCTGCATATAAAAACACACACATTTAGGAAGTATATGAATGAAGTCCATGCCCATTTTCAGGTTTACACTGTAACAATAAGGAGGTAGAGTGTGCTTACTTCTCCTTCTTAACAGAATAATAGAGTTGGAAGGGACCTTGGAGTTCTTCTAGTCTAACCCCCCTGCTCAAGCAGGAAACCCTATACCATTTCAGAGAAACGGTTGTCCAATCTCTTCTTTAAAACCTCCAATGTGGGAACATCCACAACTTCTGGAGGCAAGTCGTTCCACTGATCAACTGCTTTAACTGTCAGGAAATTTCACCTTAGTTCTGGGTTGGTTCTCTCCTTGATTAGTTTCCATCCATTGCTTCTTGTCTTCCCAGATGCTTTGGAGAATAGCTTGACTCCCTCTTCTTTATGGCAGCCTCTTAGAAATTGGAACACTGCTATTGTCATTCCTAGTCCTTCTTTTCATTAAAATAGACATACCCAATCCCTGCAACTCAGAGGTGGGTTCCTACCGGTTCTAACCGGTTCTTTAGAACCGTTAGTAGCTTGGCGAAGACGTCATGGAACCGGTTCCGTCGGTGTCTCCATGGGTGCCGCCATCTTAGATTTTGCTTCTGCGCATGCATGCACAGCACGACCCCGAGCGAACCGGCAGCAAAAGGATCCAGAACACACACCTGCTGCAACTGATTTATTTATTTTTAACATTTCTGAACCACCCATTTCCTTTGGATGATGGCAAATTTCCAATTGGGGAAGAAACGGTCCTGTGATTTCCCACTTGATGTCTAGGATCAGTTTTTGCAGCATTTTGCCAACAAAGTCACTCAGATTGAGAATACATCAGTGTTTCTGGGTCAAGATGGAGAGAAGAGTCACTTGGTGTGTTTCAAAACAGCATTATTAAACTTATATATGATGCAAAAGTAGGGAGCTAGCCAACAGAGGACAATATCAAGATTTAGAAGGACAGACAATGGGAACAATGGGCAGAAATTAGCATGTTGAGCATTTCAATAGGGACATATGCAAAGTCCTAAACTGCATTAATAAAGACCCAGTTTGGTCTAGCAGTTAAGGCACCAGGCTGGAAAATGGGAGACCATGAGTTGTAAGGGGGTTAGAATAGATTACCTCTAAATTTTTCATTTTGTGATTCTGTAACTATTGCCTTCAACCCCCAACTAGAAGGCACATGCACTTTCCTTATAATACCTCCCACATATTTGATAATCCCATATATTTGGTTGCATCCAATTTCATTTCTACTTGGAAATGCTTCTAACTCTTGTCTTGAAACAGAAAAAAATTAAATTCTAACTTTTGGACTTGCTGATTAGATATGTTTTTTGTTATAGAAATAGCTAGTATATACTAAGCATGCAAAAATAAAATGTAAAAATCTTCCATTGGCCTTTTCTAATTGAACGTCCATCAGTCCATCAGAAATAAAAGTTTTGGTTTTGATTGAATATTGATCGTTAAAATCCTTTGTATCACTGTAGAAGTGCCATCATCTTCTCATTCACTTCTTCAATTTCTACATTCCCCAACTCAGAATCAATCTTTCCCTGTCTGTCATCTCCCATTAGTTTCTAGGTTCATAACACTGCAGTACACAGCTGGTATTCATGAGATTCATAAGTCATGTAAGAAAGCTTGACGGAAACAAAATAAACAGGATTTGCCTCATCATCTAGGTACCACTCAGTACATCTTAACGTGGTGTTTCAAGCTATTTTATTTAACCTGTTCTTTGCTAATTCTAAATGACTCCTAGAATTTGAGTCTGACTCCTAGAATTTTCTGGGTGAGCATATTGTACATAGAAGTTGCCCTAGCAACCAGTGGCCCCATGATTGACATGCCAGCTTTCCAAACACATTTCATCTTAATGAACCACCATGTTATATTCCTCTCATTTGTGCTTGTCTTAAATAATTCTTGTGTGTCCTACTCAATTTCAAAGCTGGTGAACATTTTGTAAGAGATGGCTATCATTGGCTATTTTCAGTATATGCCATGTACTTAGCCGTAGACTTAAGATGTTGGTATTAGATTTTTCCATCCTAGCAACAAGGATAAAGGCTAGAATATGCTGCCTGAATCAATTGTGTTGGCAGAGACAGAAAGGCAAAAAGCAGTTTCATTAATTGCTGCCTCTTCCTCATCCTATGAGTAACATGATATCTCAAAATACATCAAATGTGCTGCCTCTTCTCCATTTGCTACAACTTCACAGAGGTGCCTAACATGCCCAATCTATTTTGTTAGTGCTGTTATGTGCTTCCTTACATAAAATCCTTTTGGATATCTCTGAAAATTATGGCAATATGCAAAAATTGGGGGGGAAATGGATTTTTCTTGATCTGAAAGTAATGACTAGGAAGTATTATTTCTGATTTGTCTAGAATATACTTCACAGGCTTTGCTGGAGGAATAAGGGGAAAATGTGCAATATCTATGAAATCATAGTTGACAATAAAAAGGGAGACACTGGCTTCAGGGATGGGTATTTTGATAAGATGTTCACTGTTTACCATTTCTTCTGCCTTTTCCATCTGATATATCTTTGGCCGTCCTTTCAGAAATGCAATAATACCAGAGCACTTTGGTATTGATAATTCTCCAGCAGTTTGCAAAAGTAGTAGAAGATGTGAAGCCAAGAGAACACCATGATACCAAATACACCAATAAAAACAAGAAATTGAATAGAAAGCACAACTTAAATTGGAAGGGAGCAGATGAGTAAAAAGTAACTTGGAGAAGCAGTGCAAATGTATGTCTCCCAGAATGTTCTAGTAAAAAAAAAAATACAATAAGAAAACAAAAAAAAGTATTTTCTGTAGGACTTTTTAAAAAGTTTTTTTATAAGGCAGAAAAAGAAAGAAAATAATGAAATACAATTTAGAAACTATAAAAATTATTTAAGCATTTAATAGAAAGAAGGCAAAAAACGACTCCACCAATTTTTCCCAAATAATACTGAATTAGAGTAAATACAAAGAAAATAATGTGTCAGTTCAGAACTTTACTATTAAAATTAAATCAGAAAATGATAAAAACACCCCAGATTAGAATTTTAAGTCAAATTAATACGGTAGGAATTGGCAAGAATTTCTAAATAAATAAACAGTTAAAAAACAGCAGCCTTTTTACTTTTTCGTGCGGCTGTTGATAAAAATAGGATCGCCAATATGATTGCCAACGTCCAATGACAGATATGGAAGAAGAAGAAGAAGAAGAAGAAGGAGGAGGAGGAGGAGGAGGAGGAGGAGGAGGAGGAGGAGAGGGAAAGGAAGGACAAGAGAAAAAGGACAGGGATGGAGGGGGAGGAGGAGGAGGGGGGCTAG
>QLTV01003771.1:3213669-3241913 GCA_003457575.1 Thermophis baileyi | reverse complement strand
GGAGGAGGAGGAGGAGGAGAAGAAGAAGAAGAAGAAGAAGAAGAAGAAGAAGAAGAAGAAGAAGAAGAAGAAGAAGAAGAAGAAGAAGAAGAAGAAGAAGAAGAAGAAGAAGAAGAAGAAGAAGAAGAAGAAGAAGAAGAAGAAGAAGAAGAAGAAACCTTTACTAATAAGTTATACACAAGAATAGAATTTAGACCTTGCACAGCGGAATTTTGGAAAAACTGAGTGAAGTTTCTTTTCTCAAGCTTCAGTATACCAACTTAGTACCCAAACCAGTACATGTTACTGGTCCAGTGGGAATTAAAAATGGTTTCTTAGTCTATTAATAACAATATGGAAAAATCAATCCTTCTTCTGTATGTGTGTACTCCACTTCCTATAGTACGTCTGTAAGCAGATTTCGAGTTTTAAATAATGTAATATCCTATTTAAATCAGTTCCGAATCACCTGGATTTTATCCAAAGTCACACAGGTTTACTTGGTAATGATTCTAAGCTTTGACTGCAAAGATAAAAGTACAAATATCCACTAAAGTTACATAAAATATTTTTGTGGGGAACAAACAAAAACCCCCAGTGTTTGCAGCATTTTCTTAGTGCTGTCACAAAAGAGAGAATATTTTTAATGCAAATGCAAATAAAAAAGCAGAGTTATTCCTCTTAAAACCATTCAATAATAACAATAAAAAAATGTAGCCATATTATTGTTCTAAATTCCTGCAATGTATTGTGCCATCTGCTGGAAACAAGAACAAATCCAACAGAGAATTTCTGTATCCACTACAGGAATCCAAAAAAAATACATTGGAACACAAATGCCTAATAATAATGTTAATTGTATATTTTTTAGCTTTAGAAAAATGAGTATTTCTGTTGTGCACTAAAATATCTGCATGAGTTCTTAATTGGCTTATGATCTTTATCCAAGCTAATTATAATTTCCATAGATATATGATGCTGAATAGCAGAATTCTGGATCTGGTATCAAACAGCTTTTCTTAAGATGATGCCTACAGAGTGTAACACTTCTACTGAATAATACACTATTCACTATTCAGGGAGAAAATATAATGATCCTATGCTAATTGCATGCAGTTCTTATAATTACTGGTGGATTGTTCATGAAATAAAAAGTGATAATTAAGGACAAAGCTTCATTTTACTTAAGGAAGCAAGTACTATTTGCACTACATGTAAGTTTTCACAGGAAGGAAGGCCCTATAAAAATGCAGGTTCAGAGTCCAATCCATCCTGTGACAAGGAATCTGAATTTATACTTGACCAGAGAAAAATGCTCTTGTGGTTTTAATAGCAGTGTGCTCTGCAGGATAATAATCAAAACTGGCAACATTTGCAAACCAAGTTGTTATTTTTTTTTTTTTACCAACAACAAAAATAACCTCCAAATGCTGTTTGAAAATTTGCAAGTACTTTTGGTCCTCTCTGCAGGTGCTTTAATGCTGCCAAAATCAAAGATACCATTGAGTGTCGTCCTGTTTATATTTGGTAGCATTTTAAATTGACATGTCTTATATTTTAAAAAGATGTTTTTAGCATTTGTTATCCATTGGCACATTAATTGCAATTAATTAATTAATTGAGTGTGTTACACATTGGCAATAAATAATATGGAAGTCAATATGATCGAATTCATTAAAATCTTGTTTCCTGGGGGAAATTTTGGCATGTTGCCATCGAAGGGGAAACTCTACAATTTTCTTGACTGCAATAATAACCATATTTATTGAATAAAAATTGATTTTGGGAGACATTCCTCAATAATGTTCAATTCTTCAGTACAATAAGTAGAATTCATCCCTTTGATTATAGGTGGAAGCTAGCTTTATATTTAAGATGAAAATGACACCACTTTCAAATCAAACATATGGCTAAATGATTTCATGGCCTTATTCAGTAGTTTTCTTGACAACAAGAGAAATTCTTTCACTATGTTTTTTTCAGCTTCCCAATCTAGACTACAGCACTGGGATTTTTTGCTAAGGACTAATGAAATTCAGCCCTGCCAATCTTTTTGAAATGAGCTAAATGCCTAAATAATTAGAATGTGTAACATTGATTTAAAATACTGTTCAGGTTCACAGCAGCTATTTCATTGTTAACATCATCTCTTTCTCATAGTTTTGTTCTACAGTTTTTACCCACAGCTATTTCATTAATCTACTTTTATCTGAATGGTATTAAATATAGTCAGCAACTGGTTTGTCTAAAAATTACCACATACAGGCATCACTGAATGCCATTCAAAGTGACATCATTTGCAATACTACTTTCAACCTTAAAAACCTATTTGTGTTTAGTTATGAACTTTTAGAATCTAAATTAACCAATTAACATACTTCCAGATACCCTCTTTCACTTTAAACATGACCAGGGGTGGGTTCTAACTTACCTCACTGCCGGTTCGCTTCCTCCCGCGCCACGTGGCCGTGCCTTGTGGGCGCATGCGCAGTGCAAAAAAATAAAAATAAAAACCCCCAAAACCCTAAAACAAGATGGTGATGCATGCGCAGTGCCGGACACTCGGCTTCTGCGCATGCGCAGAAGAAAAAAAACCCGGAAAAAAATCCCCCCCCCAAAAAAATCCCCCCCCCAAAAAAAATTCAAAAAAAAATATGGCGGTGTCCACGGACCGGCACCGACTGAACCGGATCCGTGACGCCATCGTGACATCACCAGCGGGTCGCTACCAGTTCAGGTGAACCGGTCTGAACTGGGAGGAACCCACCTCTCGGCATGACTATTGTTGGCACACCTACTTTAGAGTAACAGTCACATTTTTACAGTTCAGGACATCTGGTAAGAGAAATGCATTCAGAGAACTACATGATATGCGTTTAATAGATCAAAAAGTTGGAGAGGTACTAGTATGTCCATTATTTATTTTTATATACATATATAATTTATATCCTCTTTATTATTGAAAAACATAACTAAGTAACACAGAATGCTCATATACTGACACTCTAAAACTAACAGAAATGTAGAATATAATTTTCCAAAGCACCCTGTTCCTCCTAACCTTACTTACTTTAGATAAGACAACTAGTTCAACTTTTCATATATCTGGCGAGACATCCATCACTCATTATAACTATTGTCCTAAGAAGTGAAAGTAATGTAAATACTCTTCATATCACAGGCTACCTACTTGCATTTCCTATCTCAATTCTTCCTCTCGATGGTTGATGGGTAAATTTGGGCTATTTTGGCTCATTTCTCATCAGGATATCAACCGAGAAGGAAGCGCATAAGCAAGTGAAAGAATGATGTGGTTGTTCACCTGATAAAATTTTCTATATTGCCCTGCCCATTTTATTTACAGGATCTAAATTTAAACTGGACATTCGGCAGCCCGCCCACCCTTTTAACCTTCCAAAAAGTGCTCTAGTGCTTTCCCTTTAGTGCTGAAATACCATGAGATTGGTGAAATGAACTTGTGTAGGCTGCACAAGGAACCAAGAAAGACACCCAAAGTTACTCAGAGTAGTTTCTTTATTGTTTCTTGCCTATAACTGGGAATCTTTCCAGACAAAAGCACAAATCTGCATAATTATTAGATATAACCTATGAAGGGTTAGGGAGGATCCACCCTGGCTCTCTTCCCACATACCAAGGATTCCAGGGTAATCTGCTTCTTATCTCCTTGGCAAAGACACCCCCCCCCTTCTGAGACTGAACCACATTCCACCTCAGTTTAGCTATTATGCCAGGTCTTTTGTTTGTAATATTTTTGTTGCTAAATAGATGTTGCTTTATTTTTGGTTGCACAGGGTTTGGTACGGGGGTGTGTGTGTTATATAAATGTTTTAAATAAATGTCTCCACACACCTCAGCTCATGGAACTCATGAGACCTCCATACATCTTTCCTTGGTATGCATCAGGAAGGTAATTTTCTTACTTGAAGCCAGCACCTTCATTGTAGACAATGCCCCCAACTTATTTGGGCACTGAGCACTGGGGGAGAAATGTTCTCTCCCCTTCGATCAGTGGTCACTGCTCTCCACAGCCAAGCTGTCCTGGACAGTTGAGTTGCTGCCCGCTTCTGAAGTGACATTGACTAAGACTTTTTTTTTCCTTTATCAAATTCACTGGTAGAACAGTGAAAGCTTAGGTTTGTTTTTGGGTTTTTCCCCCCACTTTTTTAAAAAAAATTATCCACCTCCGGATACACCAAGTAGGACAAAGTCAAGTATGAGGAGGGGGCTCACACAAAAACCCTATCAATGGAAACCACATGTTGTCAACTCCATCCCCATGAAAAAAAAGTGATGGGTGCTTGCTTTACCATTGCAGATGGGATATGTAAATCAGCAGCAGAATCCCCCCCCCCCTCAGGGCCTGTGGTAACATGTTTAAACAAGCCATCTTACTGAAGGCTGGGAAAAGGGATGGGAACTTTCCATATGTGCACACACATGCTGTTCTTCTGTAAGTTAATGGGATATTTACTTTTACAGTGTTTTGGGTAAATAATCTCTTATTTCCAATGTAGATAGAGAGGTCTTAGCTTAGCAAACTATATATTCTTTTATATATAAAGTGTGAAGTTTCTAAAAGATGCCCTAATTAATTCATGAGCCACGAGCCAAGCTTCAAAAGAAATATAGCCATTTATTAGGAGCGACATTTCGGCAATACTCCGATGCAGTCAGAACTGAGCTCACGTAGGTTACGTGCCCTCATGACCTTGTCTCCCCCCCTTCTCCCTGGACATGTCATAAATCACATTCTCCAATGAACCACGTTGGCGGGCTGTGAAACCCGCATCCCTCCTGCTGACTCCGGTAACCTAGGACACAATCAGTAAAAAAAAAACATTTGTGGAATGTAGTTTCAGTTAGGACAAGCAGCAACTCCGTCAGTTCTTCCCCCCACCTCCTGCTTATGGCAACTTCAAAGCTTTGCAAGTTGACATAAAGCTCTTTAACTGACCCTTCCACTATCTTGCTCCTTCGGTTCCTGATCACACAGGTCTCTAATCACAAGCTGATATGCTCATTTTGTTAGCTGCTTTTGTATTTATACTTCTCCACTTACTTTTAGCACAGAAAGTAGAAAGAGGGAAAAATAATTCTTTCCTGAACAGTTAGGAATTCCATTATTATCTAGCCTCACTGACATCTGATCTGTCCCTCCCAGCTGTGGATTTTATTTGCCACCAGACCAATCTGTTATGCAGACCTCTCCTTCTGATTCCGCTTGCCCTTGCTGGTTGCTCTGCTGCAGAGTCCTTCTCCATTTCTGCTCATGTAACCCCTTCACAAATATATCTCCTCTGTTGCCTGTGAAGTCCGTCCCTTTATATCTTTGCACTAAAAGGCTGAGCACCTGTTCATACAAGATTAGGCAAGAAGCTTCTTTCTTGGTTTCTGTGTGATACTTCGCATGACTTTGGCAGGTAGAAAAACAATTACGCTTGCGACCATTTTACAACATTGTCGTGATCCGGACGCCTCACCTTGCCATGTATCACCATGGCCAAAGAGAAGAAAAGAGTTAGAACCCAGAAAGGAATGTCCTAAACCAGCTTAATTTCCAGCCAGTTTACAAATGGAAAAACAAGCAGTTTAAGGCTGCAATGCAGAAAAGTCTGAAGTATTGTTCAACTGAGCCTTGGCACAGAAGTAATAGTTTAGGCTGCAAAAAGAAAACGAGGAAGTGAGTGTTCCACTCATTCTTAACTAATTTCAGTAGAGGGGAGGGAGGGAGAGCTTTTGGACAAAAAAAATGCAAATTTTAGACTGGACACGAAGGAGTATATCCATCTGAATCAGTAGTGGGTTTCACTTACGTTTGCTACCGGTTTGGGAACGGGAGCGCACGGGAGCGCACAGGCACTTTGCACATGTGCAACGCTTCTGCGCATGCGCAGAGCGTTTTTGATGATGTCCGGGTGGGTGGGTGGAGCCTCCCGCCACCGCTGCTACTGGTTCACCCAAACCGGTGCGAACTGGTAGCAACCCACCACTGGTCTGAATGACCAGTTTCACCTTAATAACATGCCCTTCCACAAATACCTGCAAGGAAAGGCTTCCTAGGGGTTTCCTACTTTTTTTCTCTCCCTCAAATAGAGGAATTAATATCCTGGACTGGAGGCGAGAGCAGGCTGATATAACTGAGGGAAGAAATGTCCACTTCAATTTATGATTTAAAGCTTGGGAACTTTGGGAGAGGGAGTCATTAATATTAATCTGGAAATACAGGAATAGCAAAGGCTAATTTTGGAAAGAGGAGAAAGCAAGACACGTAAGAAGCAAGATGAAGAATTCGAGGAAAGAAATCCATATTAAGCAGAGAACAGATAAAAAAAAGCAGCTTCATCTTTGTGGCAGGAAGGAGTGCCACTTTTAAAAGAATACTTTAAAGAATTTCCATTGTGTTCGATTTACTGCTACATTTTTCACCAAGATGTTTGTAGTTACAGGCCAACACATCTGGGGGTCATTAGGTTGGAAGGCTGGTAAGTGTTTTCTCCGTCTGTGAATATTGGGGCAATTGGTGTCTTCCAATTCCATTAATAGGTTGCTCTCTTGAGAACTGAGTGGGATTAAAATTAAACTATCCCTAATTAAAACAAGCACAGGTATAGGAAACCACAAAAAGATCCAAGGGGCAAAAATAATATATCTTAATTCAAATTAAAATTTGTCCCTTACATACTCATCCCTGATTATTCATTACAAGATCTATAGGAGTAGCTCTCTCCCCCAAGTTACAAGGAGATGAGCCACATATTGAAAAAAGTGACATGACCATTTTTCAGAGTTACAACCTTTGTAGCATCCCCTTGATCACGTGATCAAAATTCAGATATTCAGCAACTGGTTCATACTTACCGTGTCTCCACGAAAATACGACCTACCCTGAAAACAAGCCCTAGCCCAATTTTCTTTTTTTTTTTTTAAATTTTATTAGATAATTTTAAAAGAAAACAACATATATACACAAAATATACATATATACAAATCAAACATACAGAAGACTATACAATAACATATAACCTAACCTAAAAACATAAAACGTAAAAAGGACATACACAATTAATATTAATATATTTTTAACAGCGTGACGTATCGTTATCTTTTCTCTATTTCTAAATTCCATTAATTTATCCAAAATCATATATTTCTTAATTTTACCTTATTATTCTTTTCATCATTGGTATCCTGTTTGAAGCTATCTACCTGTCTTTTATTTCTGTATTCGTTGCTAATTATTTCAATTTATTTTTATGCTCCAACCATTTGTACCAGTTTTCCCAGATTTTATAAAATTCTGTTTCCTCTTTATCCTGTAGTTCCATCGTTAATTTACTCATTTCTGCACATTCCAATATTTTAGTTACTATCATTGTATTTGAAGGGACTATATATGTTTTCCAATGTTGTTCATATATGATTCTGGCTGCCGTTATTATGTGTAATATGAGATATTGGTTACTTTTACTTGTTTTTATTTTTAATATTCCTAACAAAAATGATTCCGGTTTGAGGTCTATGGTTTGTTTTGTTATTTCCTCTATCCATTTCTGTTTCTTTCTCCAATATTTCTTTATTTCTGGGCACGTCCACCACATGTGATAGTACGTCCCCAGTTCTCGTTTACATTTCCAACATTTTGCTGATAATTTTGGGACAAATTATGGGATCAAAATTATAAAATGACAATGGCCTCATCATACAGAGAAAACACATACACAAATGTTCTATAGATGGCACTTACCTCCGGCAAGATTGGCGAAAATGTTTCCTAGCCCAATTTTCACGCCTGTGCCTAATATAAGCCTACCCCCCAAAATAAAGCTCTAGTTAAGCCCTGCCCACTGTCTAGTTGTATGAGGGCTGAGGCGCAGGCGTAAAAATCAAGCCATGGTGGGGGTGGAGCTGCGCCACGTGCCCTGCACCCGCTTACCTTAGGACCGCTGCAGCCAGGCCTCCCATGCCCCGACACTGTCTCACCACTGCCCGATTTCTTCTACAGCCGCTTGCAGCCGCATGCGGCCAGATGCCACAAGGCTTGTCGTGCTGATGCTGCCACTCACTGCCAGACGCCGTAAGACTCATTGCGCTGGTGGAGCCATTCACAGCAGGACACACTGCTGCCACTCTCGCATGCAACAGCACAATGCACCACGTAGCATCCTGCCATGAGTGACGGCCCCACTGCGATGAGCCTCGTGGCATTCTGCCGTGAGCGGCTGCACCGAAGCAATGAGCCACAAAGTGTCTAACTGCAAGCGGCTGCAGAAATCAGGCAGTGGCACGACAGGTGTCATGGCATGGGAGGCGTGGCTGTGATGATCCTAAGGTAAGCAGGCAAGACATCCCCCCAAAATAAGACCTGGTGCTTATTTTGGGGCCAAAAAGAAAATAAGACTAGATCTTATTTTCAGGGAAACAAGGGGTACGACCGTTGCTGTGTCCTGGGGTCATGTGATCCCCTTTTGCAACCTTCTGTCAAGCAAAGTCAATCAGGAAGCTAGGTTCATTTACCAGCCGGGTTACTAACTTATCAACTGCAGTGATTAACTTAACAACTGTGGCAAGAATGGTTGTAAAATGGGGCAAAACTCATTTAACAAATGTCTCACTTAACTGCAGAAATTGTGGGTTCAATTGTGGTCGTAAGTCGAGGACTACCTGTTACAGAGAGGAATCATCAATGTACAATCAATGAAATCTCTGGGTAACACAGAAGAAAGCAAATACTTATTTTACAAATGATTTATTCTTTATTTAATTTAACAACTGTTTAATATTAACATCTGTAACTTTTTTCACTCCAGAGATATGAAACAATAAAAGCAGTGCATTTTTGTATCTATTTCCAATACATTTATTATCATTATTCCTCCTATTCCTATTAATACTATCTGAAAGAAAGAAACTGACTTAACCAGCTGGTTGGGAAATTTTGAAATGACAGACATCCAGATCTTGCATAACTTATTCTTAACTTTTTCCCCATTCACACCTTTGCATAGGAGTGGCTGCGAACGTCCTGGCATTCTGGGAATTCACTGCAGGCAAAATAAAAAAAAATAAAAAAATGTTCCTAAACACAATTTCAAAAGAAGCACAGTATAAAGCTTTCAATGTACTATGTATGATACTGCTGTATTTGTTAACTGGAGTGTCAAATATAGACAATACAGGTAGTCCTCGACTTACAAACACAATTGAGCCCAACATTTCCATTGCTAACCAGGACAGTTGTTAAGTGAGTTTTGTCCCATTTTACGAACTTTCTTGCCACAGGCGTTAAGTGACTCAATGCAGTTGTTACATTAGTAACACGATTGTTAAGTGAATCTGGCTTCTACATTAACTTTGCTTGTTAGAAAAGGGGATATCACATGACCCTGGCCCACTGCAACCATCAAATACAGACCAGTTGCCAAGCATCCAAATATTTTGATCATGTTATCATGGGGAGATACTGCAATGGTCATAAGAGTGAAAAATGGTCATAAGTCACTTTTTTCACTGCTGTTGTAACTTTGAACAGTCACTAAAGGAATGGTTGTAAGTGGAAAGGCTAAGGACTTTTTTTTTTTTTTTGAAAGCCCTGACATTTCCCCCCCTTCCCTGGGCTCATTTAACATAAACCTAAGCAATTTGATATAGATGGTTCAGGTACTTTTTCAAGATAATAGCTAAATATGTCTAAAAAATGTATTACTGTGTATAAATAAATGCACAAACTCCACTGATACAGGACCAGGGGTGAGTTCTGGCTTACCTCGCTGCCGGTTCGCTTCCTCACGCGCCACGGGGGTGCGCGCACCTTGCGTGCCACATGGGCACGTGCGTATGCGCAGTGCTAAAAAAACCAGCTTTTGCGCATGCGCAGAACAAAAAACAGCGTCTGCGCGTGCGCAGAAGCAAAACACAAAATGGCGGCACCTATGGTGCCGAGAGAGCCGGTTCGGGGGCGTGTCCAGACGGTCATCGCTTCCGGTTTGGTGAGTGGGGGAAAATTCCCGCTACCGGTTCTATAGAGCTGGTCGAAACTGGCAGGAACCCACCTCTGTACAGGACCTCCTCTACCCAACAGTGAAGTTTGTCAGACTGTACCTGTTGCCTGATTTTTGGAGAGGTTCAACAAAAGCATGGAAACAGAAGATGTTTCTCTTGCTCCTTCCGTTTTTCTGAATGGCAAAGCAGACATCATTTGGCACACCAGTGTATTGCCTGGAGGAAAAATTCAGGTCTGCAGATGAGAAGGCTGTTTCCATGCTGAACTTGCATGTTGAATAACCAAAGGAAAGATTGAGTAGCAAGTGAGTCATTATTATATTCTTTCTTAGGCCTTGGAACAGTGTAAAACTTCAGTAAGAACTAAGGGCAACAATTGGTCTCTCTTCTTTAGCACACTTATCTACTCCATCCACACTCCCAAAAACAGTGAAAGGAAGCAGTAGCTGCTTCTTGCCTCCATGTTGTTACTTTTCCTGTCCTCCAAGGAGTAATGGTTGCCGATGGTTCACCTGTTTTCTCCTTTACAAAGGGCTATATTCTTCCACTTCCTGTTTCAATTCTCTCATTGGTTGATATGTAAATATGGGCTATTTTGGCTCAGTTCTCATTAGGATGCCATGGAGAGGGGAGAGCACTAGCAAGTGAGTGAATGAGGTGGTTTCTCATCTGTTGATCCATTTTCTAACCCCCCATTGGAGGGGGTAAGATGAACTGTTTGTGCTCATGTCTCTGGTTACCAATGTGGGCCCTATGATCTGACAATCTTCTCTGAGAGAATAAGCAAGATGGTGCCTTTTCTTGCTTTCTTGCATCTTACAAAACTGGGACAAACTGGAAGCAAAAGGGACCCTAGCAGCTGCCTATCTGGGAAGCCTCCCCTTGAAACCTTCTTCCATGTACATTAAGTCATGGTGAAAAGCCAAATGGGCTGCTGAACACCCAGATACAGGCAGTTACATAGATGACCCTACACAAAAAGTGCCAGGTTTTGATCTTCCTCGCCAGCATTGGTCAACTCTGAACAGGATCCGTACCCAACATGGTGTCTGCCGGGACTCATTGTTTAAGTGGAGTCTTGTCTCTACCCCTCAGTGTGACTGTGGTGCTCCTCGACAAAATATCCATCCCATTGTGTCCGAATGTCCATCAAGAGCTTACACCGGCCCAATGTCTGATTTTTTCCCCAACATAGAGCACCCTGTCCTTGAATGGCTGGGTGGACTGGATATTATTAACATTTGAACCACTATAAGTCCATGTATTTGCCATACGCTAAACAAATAAATAAATAGGCGGCCAAAGTATTTGAGATTCAGCTTCAGGTTCTGTCCTTCCCAAAAACAGTCAGGGTTGATTTCCTTTAGGATCGACTGATTGGATCTCCTTGCAATTCAAGGGACTCTCAAGAGTCTTCTCCAACATGACAGTTTGACAAGCAACCAATTCCCACCCATAATTTCAAACAAATAAAGGAATGGAAACTAAACTAAACTAAACTAAACTAAACTAAACTAAACTAAACTAAACTAATCTAAACTAAACTAAACTAAACTAAACTAAACTAAACTAAACTAAAATTTTAAAGGTATTGTATGTAATGTGTATATGTAGTGTATGTAATGTAAACCGCTCCAAACTCGACTGCAGAAAATACGACTTCAGCAACAGAGTGATCAATGCCTGGAATTCACTACCTGACTCTGTGGTTTCTTCCCCAAACCCAAAAAACTTTAACCTTAGACTGTCTACTGTCGACCTCACCCCATTCCTAAGAGGTCTGTAAGGGGCGTGCATAAGCGCACCAGCGTGCCTACCGTCCCTGTCCTACTGTCCTATTGTCCTCATCTATCTGTATTCACTTTGATTATGTTTATGTTTATACCTATACCTGCTATCTTGTACATGTTTGACAAACAAACAAACAAATAAATAAATAAATAGTTTTCCTGTTAGATCACTTCTCATGTCAGATTTTTTTTCTCTTCAGAGTCAACATAGCAGGCAATCTGAGGAACAAAATCAAACAAATCTTATCAAATCAAGTATCCCCTATTTGTGGTTTTAGGCATCTTGTTTTCAGTTTAAGGGTCTACTGAATAGAATGCTCACGTTTATTATCCAGTTAATAAAGGTAATAAAACAAATGGAAGTAATCCACAAAGTCCATGCCAAGCCACATCGGTATTAAAAGAAACCTACAATCAGTCTGTTGTTTTTGTAGTGGCAGACTAACACAGCTATCCCTCTGGAAAGTTTTAAACATAAGCCAAGGTCCTGCGGGTCACCAGTCTTAGAAGCAGGCGGTGGACTGTGACCGCCAATGTTAATTCCCCAAACTTTTCTGCCAGACTTGCAGGCAAAAGCTCGACGTTTGAAGGTGCCACGGAAGTCCTGGAGGCGCCCGATGGCCGATTTGAACAGGTTACCTGCCCAAAGCTGGCTCTTTTTTGCTCCTTCCCTAATCGGCCCGAAAAAGGCAGCTGCGTTCTTCGTCCGACGAGGAAGTGTTGCTCAGCTGAGGCTCCGCGCTGAGGAAATAGTTGGGGCTGCGAGGGACAAAATGAGGAAGCGAGCGCTCCACTCATCCTGAACCGACCCGGGGCTTCAGCAGAAGCGCCCAGCAGGCGTGGGCAGAAAAGAGCCGAGGCGTCGGGGGAGAAGCGCGCCGATTTGGGAACTGGAGCTGAGGGAGGGGGTGGGGGGGGCGAAGCCTCGCCGCCGAGATCCTGAAGGCGCAAACCGACGAGGATTTCACTTGCGAGCGCGTCTCTCCGCAAATTCCCTCCCGCCGCCGCAGAGGCAGGGGCTGGTGTGGAGAGGCCCCTGTCGGAGGTTCCCACCACCCGTCGGTTTCTCAAGTAAGAGGCGTTCCTTCCCGAGTTTCGAGAGAGGGATGGGGTGACAGAAAGGGGCTTCGGGATTCCCCTCTTTTAGATTAATGTCAGCCAGGATTTGGAGTTGGGTAACTGCGGGAGACGGACGGAGGAGGAGGAGGTGGAGGAAACCCGAGGTCCGACTTAAGGTTGCCCTACTTCTTTCAAGTTTGGGGATAGGAGAGTAACCAGAGGACAATACCCTCCAAAGCAAGAAATATACCAAAAAGGTCGTTTGGAAGGCGGGACGTGGGGATGCGAGGTCGGGCTCAGCAGAAGCAAGGCAGGGAATGAGTCATTTCGGGTAAAGAGGCGTGTCCAGTGTGAAAGAGGAGGATGAAAAGAAAGCAGGTCTGTTGGGGCGAACTCCTTGAAAAACTCCTTGAAAAATCGCGGCTGCGTTCTCGCCGCCTCTCTCAAAATGGTTGGTCCAATGCAACTGGACGAAACGGGTCGAAATGGTTGGTGGTTATGGTCCAACGAAACTGGAGTTTCACTAGGTTGTGACAGGCTGATGTATGTCTATGGATAGTTATGGATAATAGTTACGTGAATGCACAGCTAAACATAGTAGGTTTTTTTTGAAGATTTTGTTTGTTTGTTTCATACAAGCATTGACAGAACTGAAGTGAAATCTGCATTGCTCCTGAAGTCAACTCAAAATCGCTTTTCTTTGTGAAGGATTTCATAATATACAGACTACAAGTGGAAGTTTTTTTTGGGGGGGGGTCAGGCACAATTTTGTTTCGCATTGTTGTTGTTTTCTTGTGTCGTTATATTAGCGCGCAGATCAATTTGACAAAAGTTGCCCTTATAGGCGTGATTTTATCTGTTTGGCGGATGAATCTTAACACAGTGAGTTGTGCTTCAAAAAAAAAAAAAGTAAAAATGCCTTCTGGGCTACACAAGATAGGGAAGTAAAAGAAGCTGTTTAACAATAAGTGCAGAAATAGGGTGGCTTGATGCAGATGGCAGGAAGGGAAACCAGGAATCAGAATAATGTATACAGAATTGTTGATAATAAGCCATCTGCCTACAGGAGGAGAGAATTGAAATGGGATTGGAAGTTAAGATCCTTCATGAACAACTTCACAGGTTTCATTTGCTTTTGTCTCATGCTTGATTAGTAGGGGTTTTCTTTAAGGTCATAATTTTTAACTTAGGATGTGTTTTGGATGTTTTGTGCCTGTGAGTCAGTGTTGGTTCCTGGTAACTGCCTGGATCAGTCCCTGCAATGCCACTGCCTCCTTCCTAGAATCCAAGGCAGGACTAGAATTCCCGGTTTCTAGCCTGATGTCTTAACTACTACACCAGACTGGCTCTCATATCAACTTAGGACAAACGTTCAATTTCTATTTATTTATTTATTTTGCAAAATTTGTATGCCGCCCAACTCCCGAAGGACTATTGCAGTCTGTATATCACTGTTACTTAAGAATAGTTCTTTGGGGGTCTTTGTTTTTTCTTGTTTTATCCCCTTATATTATTCTGCAGAGAAACACCCTCATGAATTTGAATGGGTACAGTTGACAAATTCTGAAGCTGTGAAACTGGTAGGCTAAGTTACAAGCTAATTTCACTTTTGAATAACTCAGAAATCTGTAGGCTCTATAGAGTAGGATTCAAGATAGAGTTGCCATCTTGGCGGGGGGCAGTACTTCCTGATGCTGCCGTGAGGGGAGTGAGTAAAGAGAGATTCTCTTTCTGTCTGCCCCCCAATAAGTCCAGATCTTCTCCCTTTTCTGTAAACTCCCTTTTCCCTCTACAATTGGTGGGCAGCATGTCAGCACTGGACCTAAACAAATGTGGCAAATTCTTCAATTTAGCAGCTGCAGTTGAGAGCAGTGATGGTCCTTTCCAAGGGCAGGCAAGTAAAAAAGAATGAAACAGATATGGTAAGGGAGGCTAGGTGGCAGGTTTTGTGGATGTTACTAATGAAAATAGTGACCTTGTGCAATGCATTCCAAGTCAATACAGTATCCTTTTGTCCATGAGGAAAAAAAAGAACTGGGGTTTTTGGTCTCTTGGGCAGATGGAGGGGAAATAGAAATATAGAGCCCCATGGCTGGATGGAGGCTATAGCCCTGGGGTGATGGGCCATTTATCGATTCATTTACCGATATTTGCCCATCTTAAATATATAACTCTGGGAGGCTCACAACAATGAAAAAAGCAGAACTAAAAACAATAAAAATACAGTATAAAACCACATAAAAGCATATAAGAGCATATTTTATGCATTAACATTATTAAATAAAATCAACAGCAGTGTTCCAGAAACACTTCAGCAAAATTCAGTATAGCCACTGGCAGGTTCTGCCACACATCTGGATCTCCAAGTCCAGAGGCAAAGCTGCTTCTTCAAAGCCTTGCAATCTAATCGCTGGGGGGATGGTATTCCAAAGACCAGGTACCACAATAAAGAAGTTCTCTTCCTGGGCCTGAACAGATGACACACCTTAAGTCCGTGATGGCGAACCTATGGCATGTGTGCCACAGGTGGCACGCAGAGCCATATCTGCCGGCACGGGAGCCATTGCCGTAGATCAGCTCCAGCGCGCATGCTCCACGCCCCCCTCCCCTCCCAGGAGTCTCCAGTGGCCCATTTTGAGGTAAGTAAAGGGCTCGTGCGGAGGCCCTGGGAGGGTGTTTCTGGCCTCCAGAGGGCCTCTGGGGGGGAGGCCGTTTTCTCCCTCCCCAGCCTCCAGGAAAGCCTCTGGAGGCTGGGGAGGGTGACAACCGGGCCTTCTGGTCCCACCGGAAGTCAGCAAACAGGCCGTTTTTGGCCTCCAGGGTGGGGAAGGCGGTTTCGCCCTCCCCAGGCTCCTAGAAATCCTCTGGAGCCTGGGGAGAGCGAAAAATGGGCCTTCCGGTCCCACCGGAAGTCGGCAAATGGGCCATTTCCAGCCTCCATAGGGCCTCCAGGGTGGTGGGGAAGGCTGTTTTCACCCTCCCCAGGCTCCTAGAAAGCCTCTGGAGCCTGGGGAGGGCAGAAAATGGGCCCACCGTGCCATCGCGTACCAAAAGCGGGGGAGCAGGGGGGGTCGTGCGTGCATGTGTGGGGGTGGGATGCATTGAATTATGGGTGTGGGCACACGTGCGCGATCCCCCCTGCTCCCCCCCGCTTTTGGCACACGACGGCAAAACGGTTAGCCATCACTGCCTTAGGTAGATGAGACCTGGAGTATGCCTCTCCTATTGGGCAAAATGGGATAGATAGATACAGTACAACTAGGGAGATGTGATTCATCCATTAATCTGATTTAACTGTTACACCGCAGGTTGCTGACCCTAGAGTTTATGATTGAATCATTAAGGAAGAAAAAATTACAACAGTCCTGAGAAAGTGTGAGAAAGAAATGCAAAATAACCCTGCCTTACGAGAGAGAGAGGGGGGGGGAATTCCCGCTACTGGTTCTAAAGAACCGGTCCGAACCAGCAGGAACCCACCTCTGATTGAGACCCAATAATGGGTCTCAAAACAGGTATCTACAACTTTTTCAGTAAACGGTGAGAAGAGGGAAGGGACTTAGACCTAATTCCTAATTCTGCTAATGGGATATAAGACTCACCCTCCATTTTTCTGTGAGGCCTGAGTTTCAGACTACAATCAATGTTTTTCAGGTAATGGTCATGTGGCAAACCTCCTTATCTGGCCAACTCCAAATTACCCTATAAATATTCACTCATATGTTTGGCTGTTTTCCAGACCAGTACAAGAATACATAGGGATGAGAGAACATTTTGTTTAGTTAAGATCTTTCAATGAAAAGTTAGCAAAAATTACAGATTTATTTATATATGGGAGGGTCCAAATCTGAGATAAAAAGACTAGGGAAGAAGAAATCAAAACTAACAGACCTCTCTATTTCTGCTGAGTGATACCAATCTTATTTATTAGTTTTATTTATTATGAATCAGTGTGGATTGCATTTTATCAGTCATTATGAGCACAGTTTTAAATTACAAAAGTTGCTGCTCATTTTTTTCCTGAAATTTGTAATTAAGTATCTGATGCCACTGTTTTGAGGGGGTCCGAAGGCCAGTAGGTTGTCAGACACGACAATAAGAAAGACATTTGTGTCCTTCACTAGACTAAGCCAGCAGCCTAGGCCTGAATCACATACAGTACCTCTGCTCCATTGTGGCTGAGTTTTAAATAGAAGTACTGTATCATGTAACTGGATCTGCAAGACAATACTGTAAGTCAAATTTTAGACACTGCTGCCTTTACCTCAAGGTTTTCAACAGTCATAATAACACCTTTAGTTATGTTTAATAAGGTTTATCTTAAAAACTTCTGAGGATGTCACAGAAGCACAGACATTTTGTCAGATTTTTCCCTTCAGGAATGGAAAAAGAGTACTGATTACAGACAAAGACATTTAATCTTGGAAACTCCCATCAGACCATATGAAGCTTGCTAGGACCAATAGGAAGGGGCATTGGACATTATGTTGAAAGAAGCCTAAGATGCACTGAAGGACCTTCCTCAAAGTAGTTTCTAATCTATTCCAGTCAAGGTATTAACCTAAAATGAAACCAGCTGAAAGGGAAGTATTCAGAAGATATTTGTTTTGGAAGAATTAAAAAAGAAATAAACATTGCTCCTTCCTCAATTTACCCTGCCATCTGGAGACTCTGTACCCTTTAAATTCAGTAATTTTAATTTTCCACCCCACAGATAGTTAAAAATACTGTGCTTGAGAATTATTTATGTGCGCAATTTATGCATAGCCTCAGTTCTAGGGGTGTAGATGGTTCTTGTCCTCAGTTCATGGGTCAGCAAAAATAGATACCCAAGTTATCCAACTGATGAACAGCTTTTAATTTGAAGTTGCAAAGTATTTCTGGATATTTGTTATTATTAATCTTTATCTGCATACACATATATACTGTATAGTAATTCTGTGATAAAATCTCTTCTAATTTTTTTTTTAACATTGTCTTTCAATTTGGTTTGCTTAACTTTTTTTTAATCGATGTAGTAATCTTTTGGTGACATTCATATTGGGTAGAATGCCAGGGTTTTGCAAGTAATTAGGGGGAAGAAGTACCGTATTTTTCGGAGTATAAGACGCACTTCCTCCCCCCTAAAAGTGGGTGGAAATGTCTGTGCGTCTTATACAGCGAATGTTGCCGAAGCCCCGCCCACCCACCGGCCCCCATCCTTTGGCCGTTTTCGGCCTCTGTGTGTCACATTTTTAGCCTCCGCACGCCCCATTTTAGACCCGTTCCAGGCTGCGGGGATCGCCACAGCACATCACCGCCAATCGCTGCCAATCGCCTCCTCCGCGCGTTACATTTTTGGGCTCTGTGCGTTGGGCTCTGTGCATTGCGTTTTTGGCCTCTGCACACCTCATTTTTTGCCTCCGCGCGCCACGTTTTCGGCCGGTTCCAGGCAGCGGGGAGCGGTGGCGGTGGGCCAAAAATGCGACACAGAGAGGCCAAAAATGGGGTGTGCGGAGGCCAAAAATGTGATGCACAGAGGCTGCGATCGGCGGCGATGTGCTGTGGCGATCCCAGCAGCCTGGAACGGGTCTAAAACGGAGCATGCGGAGGCTGAAAACACGACACACGGAGGCCGAAAACGTGACAAACGGAGGCCAAAAACGCGACGCACGGAGGCGGTGATGGGCTGTGGCGATCCCTGCAGCCTGGAACAGCTGATTGGCAGTATTCCGGGAGGCCGATCCAACCACCAATCAGCTGCTTGTGCTGAATCAGGCTGCGATAATGTGCTAAAGCTGACCAGGCTGTTTGCTGTTTGCTGCAAGGACGCTAGCCAGATGAATATCGATGGATGCTGGTAGGCAGAGGCAGATTTTTTTTTCTTGTTTTCCTCCCCAAAAACTAATGTGTGTCTTATTCACCGGAACGTCTTAGACTCTGAAAAATACGGTATTTGTTAATGTAGCTTGTCTCTTATTGTAGATTTCTGCCTGTGTCCTCTTTGATTTTTTATGTTTGATCAATCCCATGGGAATATTTCTGAAGGAAACACATGGGTTTTTCAAGACCAAGAAATGCGGGAGATTTCAGAGCAATAGAGTGATGCGTAACAAGAATAAATCAAATCCTCTGCAACTTTGCAACATTGAAGTAACCTCAAAACTCATCATGTGTTATTGCTATATATAACAATCCATGAGTGTGGAGGTTGAAGTGGGTGGACTTTAGCTGTTGTGCTATACTGACATGCTTAATAGGAATATTTTCACTTAAATTGAGGAACATTCAGATCATTACATACATAATTTTAAGATCACTTTGTTCCACTTGATTTTCTTTACTTTCATGGGTAAAGTTTTATTTTTTTGCTTATTGCTCTATTAGCTCTGAAATTAGGTATACCTTTTAATGGTCATGTATTGATTCCCTGAGATTCTGGCTCTACATTTTCACATATATGCAAATTATTACAGTTTTCTTTCCTTATGCTATGCTTGATGAGTTTTGTTGCTTTTTATCAGTTTGTTCACAGAACTGACAGATAATCGGCACTTGTATTTATAGTAAAATAAAAAGTCCAGGTTTTAAGGTTAAGATAGGAAAGACTGCCTTCACAAAAAATAAGCTCAGTCAGGAACCACCACACGTAATCCCATTTATTAATTTATTAATATCTATATATACATTCTGGTTATAATTTGTTGTGTGAATATGACAGATCTGTCATTTGATTACCTTTGAGATCATTATATGAGAACCAGTTAAGGCACCCAGCTAGAAACCAGGAAACCATGAGTTCTAGTTCCAACTCAGACACACAGTCAACTGATTTTCACAGGATGTGTTCAAGCAGAGCCTGGACAGCCATCTGTTCTGGAATTAGTATCTCTCCCCCCCTCTCACTCTCTGCATTCTGCTTTATACATTTAGTTGTTTGGTAAGCTAAGTTCAGAGCCTCTGCTTCCTCTCCTCTGCTGTACTGTAAACTTCATAAATAACATCTTATTTTCAATATTAAATATTATCTTCAGGAGAATGAAATTTTAGCTAACGCGTTTGAAAAAGTGTTGGCTTTTTCATGTAGTGTTGGATTGCTAGCATTCCCAAATTACTTATAAAAATAGATGAAGGCAGATGGGCTATTAAAATTCTCAGGGCATTTTTCTTTTATTTTACTGGTTGACATATTTTGCTAACTGTAACTATAATCCTGACTCTTCAGTCGCTAAAATACTTCTGGTTTTTGACAGAAGACACTTTTTCCTTTCTAAGTTTTTGTTTTAACAAAATCTTTGAAAAATAGAGTTTTTCTTGTTGTCTAAATCTAACTGGTTTTCTTAATTTGGTGCTTGAAATTTGGCCTGTCTTATTGATGCCAACTTCTATTAAATATGAATAAGACTCCCGATAATTAAAAAAAACTATTATTTATTATTAACAATTATTTATTATTTTAGCTTGTGCAAGATAGGATATTATGTCTATGCAAGAATTTTAATTTAATAATATTTACTTTCAATTGAAATGCAATTATTTGCTGAAGAATATTGTCATGTTGCATATTTTCTTTCTCTTTATATATACACCTGGAAATACTTCCAAAATCTGCAGGTAATTTTTTTTGAGGAGGATGAAATACATGCAGCTGGACTTTGGTAGAAAATTGCTAACTGCTCATCTATTCTACTTGAAAAGATTGCATATAGCTTTTAATTAAAAAGGCATACCATATTTTTGTTGTATTCACCTAAGGATTGATGTATGGTATTAGTTTGGGGGGGGGTTTGAAAATTATAATAAGAACTGTGGAAAAGATTTGTACTAATTGCCTAATTTAGGACAAATCTGTTCTCTGATGTTCACATTTTTAAAAGCACATATTCATTCTGTCCCATTTCAACTTCAGTTTGTATGAGGTCTTGTCTGCTCATATTTTTTGCCTTTTTATACAGTAAATACATTTATAAAATACATCTATACATGTATATTAATGTGTACATATTTGTATAATTCCTCCCATTCCATCCTACCTCATCCTATCCATGTATACATCTTTATCTTATTTTTCCCTCTCCCCCACCCCACTGCAAATCTCTAGGAATCATTTCAAATAATGCTCATTAGTTATTAATATTGTCAGATCAGTTAATTTAGAAATTATGAATTTTTAATTTAAAATGAAATTAAACTGAGTAAGGCTAAAATAATTTTAAAAGGATACTCCAAGAGCCCACAGCCCATCTTAGCAAGATGGGTGGCATACAAGTTTGATAAAATAATATATATATATATATAAGTTTCTAAGGAATAGTCCAAAGATACAGTCATAACTGCAGAATTCTAAGCAAACAGAGTTTTTATATCATTCAGCAGCTCTTAGAATAAAAGAGCAATTGATTTTTAGAACGCCTAGTACAGTGATGGCTAACCTTTTTGCCGTTGTGTGCCAAAAGCGGAGGGAGAGCGGGGGTCACGCACGTGCATGACCACACCCATAATTCAATGCGCCCTGCGCATGCGCGTGCGCCCCCCCCACTCCCCCGGTTTTGGCATGCGATGGCACGGTGGGCCCGCTTTTCGCCCTCCCCAGGCTCCAGAGGCTTTCTAGGAGCCTGGGGAGGGCGAAAACAGCCTTCCCCCCCCCCGGAGGCCCTCCGGAGGCTGGAAACGGCCCATTTCCTGACTTTCAGTGGGACCGGAAGGCCCGGTTTTCAGAGGCTTTCCTGGAGACTGGGGAGGGCGAAAAAGGCCTCCCCACCCCCTCAGAGGCCCTCCGGATGCCAGAAACACCCTCCCAGAGCCTCCACGCGAGCCCTTTACTTACCTCAAAATGGGCTGCTGGAGACTCCTGGGAGGGGAGGGGGGCGTGGCCAGCCAAAAATCAGCTGGTGCGCTGGAGCTGATCTACAGCAATGGCTCCCGTGCCAGCAGATATGGCTCCGTGTGCCACCTGTGGCACGCGTGCCATAGGTTCGCCATCACGGGCCTAGTACATCAATGGTATATATGTCTCAGTTATGTGCACCAGTATAGACAAACTCTTTGCTTGAATTCATATGCAAACAGTTTACACACTTCAGTGAATAAAGCTAAGCTAGGAAGTTCTTGATTCAGAACTGATGTACAGATTTGTACATGTACCTATAAACTTTTAAGGAAGGTGCACTCTTTGAGCGTGTATGCAATAGAAGGATGGTGAAATATCTAAATTATTGACATAATTCTCAATGGATAATCATTTTAGTTCAAAAGTTTTTTTCACCTGAGTTAACTTAGGGTAAGACCAAAGTTATTACGGCAAATTTATTTTTGGATTTTCACTCTATTGGGAATTAATTTGATGATCCAAAACATGTCAACAAATTTTATAAATTATTTCCAGTTCAATGGAATGTTGAAAAGAAAAAAACATACAGGACTTTGGGAAACTTTCAGCTAAACAAATATTTTAAAAAAATTGAAGCAAATTATGTGGGCAAAGAAGTTGGCAGAAGAAGCATTGAGATAAGAAGTGGGTCAGAGCTAGCCGGTAGTTTCAGTTAAAGAAATTTAGTAATATTTTCCCGAATGCTGTTCCTGAGGAGTTAGAAGAGCTGAAGGAAACTTCATGTTACATATTTGAATATATAGTCTAGATATAGCCATTTGAATGATAAGCAGATGATGGAAAAATAATTCAACACACAAATGTTGCAATGTTTCATATTTTTCATTGATTTGACAAAAATGGATTTCAGCTGGCACACTTAAGAATGGAAAAAGTTCTCCTATCTCCTAACCTCCTGTCAGGTTATCCTTAAGCTGTTGGAATCTGTTTTTGCTCTTGTGTGGGTACTTGCTCTACTCTAAGTCCTTTCCCTCTTTTGACCAAGAGTGAAGGTATTATTAAACGGTTAGAAGGCATTTCAGAAGCCACAGAATGCTTTCTCTTTTATGTTTATTTTCTGGCAGTACATTGCTTACTCCTGTACCAGAGCATTGCGAGCATATTGTTGGCAGCGAAAATATTGTTTCCCTTTGATTTTTATGATTATGATTCGTTGATTATCTCTCAGCTCATGATCGCATTGTGTATATTTCCATCTCCTGGTTTCAATAAGATCATCCAGGTAGCATACAAAATAACAGTGATACAAAAGTGTCACTAACTTGTGTTTTTTTTAAAAAAAATTCTTTCTAGGTGTAATATAGCCTCAAAAGCAGACGAGCAAAGAGAAGTAGTGGGAGAAAAATGGCGAGTTCTGATTCTGTTAGCCACCTATCCTATTTTTTCGGCAACATCACACGTGAAGAAGCTGAAGATTACCTGTTGCAAGGAGGACTAAACAATGGACTGTACTTACTGCGACAGAGCCGAAACTATCTGGGTGGTTTTGCTTTGTCTCTGGCAAACAGTGGAAAGGTTTATCATTATACCATTGAGAGGGAAATTAATGGCACTTATGCTATTACTGGAGGGAAATCCCACCGGAGTCCTGTGGAACTCATTGACTACCACTCAGATGAAATCGATGGTCTCGTGTGTTTACTCAGGAAACCATGTAATCGGCCACCAGGAGTGGAACCAAAAACAAGTCAGTTTGAGGACTTGAAGGAAAATCTAATCAAAGAATACGTTAAACAAACCTGGAATTTATGTGTAAGATTATTATAATTTTTGTCCTTTTCTGTACGTCTATGGAGATTCTCAATCATCCAGGTCATGGTTGTCCCAAAGGTGCTTTTTCAAGAGACAATTGGACTTTCTGGTTTTTCTTTGAAGATGTTTCGCTTCTCATCCAAAAAGTTGCTTCAGCTCTGGAAGCTTCTTCTTCCTCAGAACTGAAGAAGCTTCTTGGATGAGAAGCGAAACGTCTTCAAAGAAAAACCAGAAAGTCCAGTACCTCTTGAAAAAGCACCTTTGGGGTTCCTTTTCTGTAGTTTTTCCTCTTTTGCTTTTGGGAGGTTAGTGGCTATAGTTGGACAAGTATCCAGGAACATGTCATATATGTGGACAAAGCCAGGATTTCCAATTTTTCTGGAGTTTTGGGATGGAAATTGAAGTTGGTTCCTATACTGTATTTGTTCAGTATAGACATCCTCAGCTTAAAACCATCCATTTAGCAACCTTTCGAAGTTACAACAGCACTGAAAAAAGTGACTTATGACTAGTCCTCACATTAATGACTGTCACAGTATCCCACAATCACATGATCAAAATTCGGGTGCTTGACAACCGGCATATATTTATGACAATTGCAGCATTCCGGGGTCATGTCATCATCATTCATGACATTCCTACCCAGCATCTGACAAGCAAGTCAATGATGGAAATTGGAGTTTCTTAAAGACTGCACGATTCACTTAACAACTGCAGTAATTTTCTTAACAACATGGCAAAAAAGTCATAAAATCAGCCGTGTCTCACTTAACAACCATCTTGCTTATCAGTGGAAATTCCAGTCTCAGTGTGGTTTTAAGTGGAGAACTACCTTTACTTGAACCCTATTTTAGGACTTAAACTACATTTGACGTATTTTCCCACTATTTTAACTACATACCATTTTAATTTCCACCATAAACTACATGCCATAGTTTCCCACCATTTTAAAGTGGTTCATGTATTTATCCCTTTAAAATGGTGGGGAATAACTCTGGCGTGTATTTAAGTCATTTTGTTCTGAGCATTTTCTGTGAACTGCAAAAACAGATCAGCTTGCCACATACCCTCCTCCTGACATGTTGCTGTCCTTGTTCAACAAATAAGAAGTACAGTGATGCTTAAAAGTTTGTGAACCCTTTTGGATTTTCAGTATTTCTGCATAAGTATGACCTGTGATCTGATTTCCACACAAATCCTAAAAATAGATAAAGAGAACCCAATTAAACAAATGAGTTAAAAACACTATACATATTCATTTATTTATTGAGGAAAATGATCCAAAGCTACATATTTAAGTGGGGCAAAAGTAGGTGAACCTAATTTTGAAACTTGTGTGCAGAACATACCATATTTTAGGCCATACTTGGGGAGAAATATTAAAAATTCAAAAGGTTTACAAACTTTAAAGCACCACTGAATGTAAAAGAGTAAGAAAAAAAGAGGTGAACCAAAACCACAACTTGTAATAGCATGCTTGTTGTACTCCCTGATTAACATACTACTATTGCTGGGTGCAACATTTTTTCTTTTAATTTGAGAATGGATTTCAGAATACCTGGAATTTTCCAGTTATACATACATGTAATTCAATTTGTTATTTTGGAAACACTGACCATGTTATTTCTAGGCAACATTTATTCATATATTTTTTTACTTTCAGATATATTGTATTATTTTCCACGTTTCAAATTTGTTCTCATAAAAACATTCCTGTTGGAGCTGACTAAGATCCATCTTAGTCCAGCATCTCCTTTTTCACGGTGTCCAACCAGATGCCTCTGGGCTGCTCACAAGATGGAGCCATACTCCTGTCTTACTGATGTTTCTGTGCAGCTGGTATTTGGGACATGCTAAAATTTGTAACCCTTGATAGACTGTAAACTTCAGGATGTGCTAGAACATCTTCTGATAATACAATGTGCTTTGGATGTCCCAATTTCTATCCTGGGAAAGTCAGTACAGGTTCAGGTATCGGTCCAACAGGTAGTTCTCAACTTATGACCACAGTTGGGACCAGAACTTCCATCACTAAGTGATGCAGTTGTTAAGTAAGTTGCACCCAATTTTACAACTTTTTTTGCTGCAGTCATTAACTGTATCACCACAGTTGTTAAGTGAATCCAAATCCCCCACTGACTTTGCTTGTTGGAGGCCCCCTATGAAGGTTGCAAATGGCGATCATGTGACAATGGGAAATTGCAACTTTCATAAATATATGTCAGTTGCCAAGTGCCCAAATTTTGATTATGCAACCACAGAGGTGCTGCAATGTCATAAATTGCATTGATAAATTGCACAAATTGAGGGTAGAACAAGAAGCAATGGGTGGAAACTAATCAAGGAGAGAAGCAATTTAGAACTAAGGAGAAATTTCCTGACAGTTAGAACAATTAATCAGTGGAACAGCTTGCCTCCAGATGTTGTGAATGCTCCAACATTGGAAGTTTTTAAGAAGATGTTAGATAACCATTTATCTGAAGTGGTGTAGGGTTTCCTGCCTAAGCAGGGGGTTGGACTAGAAGACCTCCAAGGTCCCTTCCAACTCTGTTATTCTATTCTATTCTATTCTATTCTATTCTATTCTATTCTATTCTATTCTATTCTATTCTATTCTATTCTATTCTAAATATGAGGACTTTTCAGCCCATCATAACTTTGAATTGAATGGTTGTAAGTCGAAGACTATATATCTTCTATATCAGGGGTGTCAAACTCGTGGCATCACGTCATCATGTGACTTTTTCCCACTTTGCTAAACCGGAGGTGGGAGTGGCCAGCACATGACGCATCCGGCCCGTGGGCTGCAAGTTTGACACCCCTGTTCTACAGCAAAGGCAGGTACAAAGTATTAATTCAGTTTTTCTGCAAACTCCATATTCTCTAGCATTCATTTCACTGCTTTGTCATCTAATCACCTAAACTGGTGAAGTTGGCTAATATCCAACTTTAAATATGAATTTCAAAATTCTTGTTTAATGATTTTGTAATTCATTTCTCAGTTATTTTAAATTTAATTTTGTATTATTTATTATGACTTTACACCACCTCTGCCAGGGTTTATATCACAATCATTTCACAGTACTGCTTGTGCAGGCAGAAGTTAGAAAACACCACTTTTCATAAGGGACAAGAAAAAAAATGGACAGACTGCCCTTGCAGTGAGCCAATGATGGTTGAGAGCAATATCATATTTTCAACTCCTCAAAAAAGGAGTAGTGGGGTATGCTAAAGTTATGCTAAAAGTTCTACACTCGGAATGTTTATACTTTAAAATCTTAGTAAACTGCTCTGTTTATGTCAAAATCATTCATATATCAACTTCCATAATTAACTATATTATATTCTTATATTCTTTGCCCTCCTGTCAATTATACAGGGTCATGCCCTTGAGCAAGCAATTATTAGTCAGAAACCACAACTGGAGAAACTGATTGCTACAACTGCACACTTGAAAATGCCCTGGTTCCATGGGATGATATCTCGGGAGGATTCAGAGCAACGCCTACTTCTGGGTACAAAGACCAATGGGAAATTTTTGTAAGTATACATTTTTTCCTACAGGTTCCATGACTTAATGCTAAAAAAACAGAAGAAGAGTAGGAAAAATAATCAAAACAATGTGTTTAACCATTCCAACATTTCTTTTTAATGTCGGTCATTGCAGTTCCATTTACTTAAAACAGCATTCGTGATTTCTTTACAGTGGCATGATCAGTTCTTTACAGTATAAAGAATGTCATGTCCACCGATTGTGGAGCTGAAAAAACGTTTTCATACACTATCACCGTCTCTAAAAATAAAATGGACAAATTAATGGTAGGTGGTGGTTATAATCTCTGTAGCCAAATAGAAGGTCCATATTTCAGTTAGTTCATAGTTCATTTGGTCATTGAATATCAGAACCTGGATGAACAACTAGAGAACTATGTTGCCTTCATGCTCTCCTTTTGTGCATCCAGAGGATTGGTTTGAAAAAGTAGATCCTGAAATAAGTAGACTATGGCCTGGCTTAATTTTTGCATGAAAATGATGCATTCTTCATTCTGCTCAATGGAAGAAACTATTGTGAGATCAAAACTCTAACAACAATACTAATACTATTTCTCCCTCTGTCGCTCATTTTATATTGAAATATATTGAATTTGACAAATATTTCCATATTATTTTCTCTAAAACTATAGTTAGTTTGCTATGCTTTCCAACCATGTTTATACCATTTATACAATTTTTCAAAGTACCGTATTTTTCGGGGTATAAGATGCACCTTTTTACTCCCCAAAAGAGGGTGAAAACTTGGGTGCGTCTTATACACCAAATGTAGCCCCACCCAGCCACCCCCACCCTTTGGCCTCTGCCTCCCAGCAATTTACCTCCTTGCAGCAAACAGTGCAGAGCCTGATTAGCAGAAGCAACTGATTAGAGGCTGCAGGCAGGCCCACCTGCTAAAATGAAAGTGAAACTAGAACTGCAAGGAGGCAAATTGCTGGGAGGCAGAGGCAGAATTTTATTTTCTTGTGCAAATCACACTGCTGAAACTGGATGCAAGGAAGTAAGTCAATAACTATAAAAGTCTATAGAATGTTCAAATTATTAGACTTATTTTTTAAAGACTGCTTTATTATTGTTCTAGACAACTTAACAAAATGAAGAAGCTTTTTAAAATAAATGCTTGATCTGAAGAGGCCCAGTGCTATTGTATCTTCTTTTAAATAGCAGAAAGCCACATCAGTTTTAACAGCATCTGTACAAGTAATAATCTGAAATGTAACAGTGTC
>QLTV01003771.1:3158330-3213561 GCA_003457575.1 Thermophis baileyi | reverse complement strand
AGTTAAACCCTGACTTAGTCATGTTTGGAGTAGATCTATTTAAATAATTGGGAGGAGTTAGTGTGACTACATTTAAGAAAACTTTCTGGCATTAATATACTGCCATAATGTACATTTCTCCAATTCTTTGCTATTTCTATGGGTCAGGCACACACGCACAGAAATACACAGCAAACAGTGTATATCATCTGTACTGTCTGCTGTTTGCTGGGAGGCAAATTGCTGGGAGGCAGAGGCAGATTTTTTTCCCCTTGTTTTCCTCCCCCAAAACTAAGGTGCGTCTTATACTCTGGTGCGTCTTATACTCCGAAAAATACAGTAGGTATTGTCCCATACGTTACCATTTACTCTTTAATCTTCTTTCATTCTGCAGTATTAATTTTAGATTAGTATTTCATACTTTGAATTCAGATCTAAAAGCATTGCTGTGCTGTTTACAAAGTTACTCTAGTTTGACCTAAGAAAGGTCCTTCTGTGCCTAGAATTCTACAGCTAGCCTGACTGTTGCTGAAAACTCTTGAAGTCCACAGACATAGAAGCTACCCAGGTTGAAGAAAACAGAAATAGAGCAGTCTTCAGGAAAAGAAGAAAGAAGACTTGACCCAAAATGCTACAGCACGATCTCCCTTATCAATTATTACCAGTATTCTGGCTTGAAAAAAATAATAATAAATTACCTAATAACCCTGAAGCAAATCTTACTTGTTGAGGATAATCAAGTGAAAAGTTACAGTTCACAGGTTTCATCTACCATTTAGAAAGCAGATTGCAGTAGCCCCAAGAAATAGGCAACTATACCTACTGTGATCTTAATAACAGATCTCTAATAATTTACTAAATAAGTAACAGGCCAATATAATAAATCAGATAAGCTGCATAATATGTGATTTTATTATAAAACTCTTTTCTAGCATCCTAAAAACCAGAACTAGATTGTGTGAATGTCTAAATTCTGTAAATACAGAAAAATGCTGTAATTTGCAGATAAAAATATTCTGATCTATTTGTATTTCCTGTCTTTTTTATTAGAACTAAACTATTTATAGGTCAATCAAAAAATACACAGAATGATAGTAAATCAGGAACTGGAATATACTAATCATTCATGGAAGCTTGGAAATAATGTATTAAGATCGCATCAGTTATATTTTTTTACAGATTGTGATCACAGAATGAGTATAAATCAGTACAGGGTTTTTTTTAACCAGCCTTCATTTTTCCTTATTTTATAACTTTTAAAAATATAACCTTCTCAAAACATGATTTGGAGGAGGAGGCTAAGTAAAAATGAAACCAATTTGTATGATAGTCCTCCTTATCTGGTGTCATTCGGGTATATTAAAGTGCAATTTTTGCCCAAAGCATTTGGAAGGCATTAGATTGAGGTACAGTAGATTGCTATAAAACATCATGGTGTCACAGTCAGGATAAGACACTTTGTAGATATTAATATCTTTTCTTAGGGATATTGTAAAGCTAAACAGATTCTTCTTGATAGATATATTCCCTACTGTGTGCCACTTACTCTCTTGTAATCGCTTCTTTTCAAATCTCTCTGTTCTGCAAGAGGGGGAGGGAGGAACAGATCAGACATGGGAGAGATTGCCTAGAGAAATCATTTGGTTTTTTCCTATTTCTCCCCCAATCTCCAAAATAAAACTTTTCATGGTTTCAGTATCTACAAATGAGCAATACAATCCAGTCATGGAAGACAAACATCAAATTTACTATAACTCATAATACACTAAGAGAAAAATGATACGTTTTTCTCCTGGTATATTAGCCCAGTGGTGATTTCTAAAATAGGCATATATATTCAGAAAATGTTTGAAAATGTAAGAATCAAGTTGGAATGTTTTATCATATCTGGTGGTCAATTTTTGTGGCAAATGATCAACTGCAGGATGAACCAAATTATAAATACTGACTTTTGTTTTCTACCAGTTATTTTCCTGTTAGGTATTGCTATAAACTTACAAAATAGATTGAACTGTCTTTATATATGATATTTGCTGCCAGGATATTTTATAAGTCACATTTAATTCTGTTGATAGCTTGCTGCCATATCTGAGATTTGGGTTCTCTTAAAATAAGTGTTCTTTAAACTAAGATGGTTTATTTTCAGTAGATAGAACTTTAAAAATTATTTTTAAATTGTTTTAAAAAATAATTAAACATAACAGTATTGAAACCGCTAAAGTATTAAAATGTCATGAAACTATCTTTATAATTGTTTTGATCCAATTATAAATGGCTATATAAGGATAACATTTGAGATGTTTCAGTGGAATAAGTTCTGCTTTCATTTTAATTTTATCTTAACATTATTCTGCAAACTTTTCTGTGTAATTTGCAATTTGTTTCTTTTTTCTCCTTTTCCTTTTAAAATAAATTATTCATTCTTTAAAAAAAACCCTCAGTCTGAACCACATAATAATCATCCTTGTTTACCTACTGGTGACAGGAGCAGTTAATGATTGTAGTTTGGGCAATTGTCCCAACATGTTTTGCCATGAATATTAAGTTAGATTTTCATAGCCCTTCTCTTTATATAGACTATAATTTACCTTATTATTATTATTTTACTTTTTAGGATTAGGGAAAGAGATAACAGTGGATCCTATGCTCTTTGTTTACTCAATGAAGGCAAGGTAGCACATTATCGCATTGATAAAGACAAGAAAGGAAAACTTTCAATACCAGCTGGAAAGAAATTTGATACTTTATGTCAGGTTTGTGTAATGGTATTCACTTAACTATTTAACTTGTTTGCTGGTTGTATACATATTTATGTTGCTATAAGTGTCCACAGTTTTTAACAATTTCTATAATTATTTTCATAGTTAGATTTATTGAAGCCTTATATATGTGTGTTGTGTGTGGTTGTGTGTATAAAATATGCCATGTTTAATATTGATTAAATTAACCTATCCAAGTTTTGTGACAGAGGAGATTCAGAAAGATATTTGTAATAATAGATCTATTACAGATCTATTATATTTACAGTAGATCTATAATGTATCTATTATATTTAGATCTATTTAGATCTTCATTTATACCTACTGTAAATGAAAATAGCTATTGAAAAAAATGTAGGATTCCATTTCAGAATATTTCAAATATTTTCTGTATCTTGAGTGAGTTTCAGTTATAAAATGTCTCAAAAGAGAGACTACCTTGGAAAATTGTAATCTTGGAAAGGAGGCAAACAATCACAATAAACAAACAATTTTTTTTGGAAAAAAATTATTTGAAACATTAGACAAGACTACACACAAAAACATGCATAGAAGGAAAAAACAAAAGAAATATATATTTAAATTGTCATCCCTAGTTGAATACTGATAAATATATTTGAAAGATAATAATTCTTGCCTTTATCTATTTTTAAATGTTTTAATGGTTGTGACATTATTTTAATTGTTGATTGAACTTCACCCAGATTCACATTCAATGAGATGGACAGCCCTATCTCATACCACCTACCGTATTTTTCGGAGTATAAACTCTTTAGAGTTTATTTGCTGTTGTTAAGCCGCCCAGAGTCCTTTGGAAGTTGGGCGGCATACAAATATAATAAATATAAATATATATATAATATATATAAGACGCACTTCCCCCCCCCCCAAAAGAGGGTGGAAATGTTGGTGTGTCTTATACACTGAATACAGCCATTTTTGGCCTCCTGAAGCCCCTCCCCATGCAAAAACGGGTGCGCAGAGGGTTTGGGAGGTCTGCAGAGTGCTCCTGGGCGCTGGGGGAGGGTAAAAACGCCCCCATTTTTGCAAAAAAATGGCAAAAAATGGCCCATTTTTCACAAAAATGGGGTATGCAGAGGGTTTGGGAGGTCTGCAGAATGCTCCTGGGGGCTGGGGGAGGGCAAAAACTTTTTTTTCCTTACTTACCTCTTCGAAATCTTGGTGCGTCTTATACACCAGTGTGTCTTATAGTCCGAAAAATACGGTATATAACATTGTAGAGCAAACTCGATTTCATTGAGGGCCGCACCAGGGTTGTGTTTGACCTTGGAGGGCCGGAGGTAGGCATAGCTGGGTGGACGTGGCCATGCTAGGTGGGGCCAGCTCAACGTCACTCATGTCAGGTCACCTGTAGTGGGCAAGTGCTAAGGCAGGACTTCCCTGAGACCCTACCTCACGCTCATTATAATCTCCTTCCTTCCTTCCTTCCTTCCTTCCTTCCTTCCTTCCTTCCTTCCTTCCTTCCTTTTCTTTTTCTTTCCCTCTTCATTCTCCTTTCTTCTTCCTTCACCTCTTACCTTATTTTTCCTTCCTTGCTCTCTTCCCATCTTACCTTCTTTTTCTTTCCTCTTTCCCTTTCTCTTTTCCTGTCCCTTCTTGCATGCTCAAATGCAAAAGGGGAAACATTTCTCCTTTTGTTTTGTTTTTAGTTTGTTTTGATAGGCCTCTGCCAGTGAAAACGGAGCCCGGGGGGCCATGTGCGCCCCAGCGCCCCATTTTTGGCCATGACAGCCTCCTGCAGCCCTCTGCCAGTGAAAACGGAGCTCCGTTTTCATTGGCAGAGGCACTGCGGACTGGTCCTTTGCTGTTTCTAGGCCGGCCCCACGGGCCAGATCTAAGTACCCCGTGGGCCGGATCCGGATGCGTGAGCCTTGAGTTTGACACCCCTGTTGTAGAGTGAATTCCTTTTAGTTTGTATACTAAAACCTTACTCATATTTCTTGTTGATGGAAAAGGACAGTTAAAATTGTTAAAATAAATTGTGCATTGTGACATCACAACACAAACTATGTAACTTACATACTTGTGCCCAAATTCAGGAAACATTTGAAAAGTGAGGATTTGTATTCTGACATCATGATGGACTGTTAATCAGTTTTGCAACATCATAAGTTGTACTGGATTTTTATGAATAATTTTAGAAGTGAGATGAGCTGTTAATTTTACTGCATTTTGACTGTATGAAAATGAGAATCCTTAATATGGATTTCTCAAATTTTATTTATGACGTTTAATGTCATTCATATACGGATAAAAAAAATTCTCATACCACCTATATAATATTGTAGAGTGAATTCCTTTTAGTTTGTATACTAAAACTTTACTCATATTTCTTGTTGATGGAAAAGGACAGTTAAAAAGAGAGAGGCAATTACTTCTAATTATGCCATAAATGTTGTACAGGTAGTCCTCAACTTATGATCACAATTGAACCCAAAATTTATGTTGCTAAGTGACAAATTTGTTAAGTGAGTTTTGCCCCATTTTACGACTTTTCTTGCCACCTTTGTTAACTGAATCACTGCAGTTGTTAAATTAGTAACATGGCTGTTAAGTGAATTAGGTTTCCTCATTGACTTGGCTTATCAGAAGGGCGCAAAAAGATGATCACATGACCCCGGGACACTGCAACGGTCATAAATGTGAGTCAGTTGTTAAAGCAGCTGAATGTAAATCACATGAGCATGGGGATGCTATAACGGTCATAAGTGTGAAAAATGGTCATAAGTCACTTTTTTCAATGTTGTTGTAACTTTGAACAGTCACTAAACTAACTGTTGTAAGTTGAGGACTACCTGTACTACTATTCTGTCTGCAGAAAACTGGGTTAAAAGAGTGGTAAACAAGCCAAATTTTTACTTTCTCTGGGCGGTTTGTTTTTAAATACACAGTTCTTCAATGAGATTAGAAGTTTATTTTGATCGAACATGCAAAATGTACAGCAATTTGGTCCATACAATCTAATTTTCTAATGCTTATATACTTATATTCTTTTCCCATATGAGATAGTTTGCATATTAGCAAATAAATATAATGTTGCCATCATATTTCTAATCTTGGGGTGTACAAGTTTAATGTCTGCAGAAATCTATTTAAGTCAATGGTTGGTGAAAAAGAGAAACATATACCTGTACGTAGCTCAACAAGGCTATTTAAATTTTATTATGAGAGTTAAATCTCACATTCTTTAGAAGAAAACAGTCTGATATCACATAGTTATCAAAACAAGATTGGTGGACCTCCTGCTCCAAGAAGCCAAGTAAAAAGAATGAACAATACAACATAATACAAAAGGTTTGAATAGTTATTCTATAAATGGCCCTTGTACTTGAAATGCTGCAATTTTTTTCATGATAGCTTTCTAATTTTAATAAAATTACTTATCAGAAGTTCTCACCTCCTTATGAAATTGCCAAGTTATTTCTAGTCCTGCTTGTTCACTGAAAGCTGATATTTATGTGCAGTATTAAGTAGAAATTATAATCCAAAAGTTTAGTTGTGGGCTGGAACTAATAGCTTGTGCATGCATTTGTTTTCGTTTAATTGCTGCTACCGGTATTTTATTTTATCCAAATGACAGCTAGTGGAACATTATTCCTACAAAGCAGATGGACTTCTAAGAATAATCACGGAGCCAGTTAAAGATCCAGATTTTCACTCAAGAAATAGTAAGTGGCTTATATTTTTTAAATATGGAAGTCAAATCCATACACTGTGTGCATTACTAACATCTGATTGTGTCAAGAAGATGAAGAAAATTCCTAGTAATGAAATTAAAAGTACCCTAACGGTGTCATTATTGGCATAATTAACTTAATTTTTCTGAAATACATAGAAAATAAGATAATAAGTATCTATTGCAGGGGTGTCAAACTATTGCAGGATTTCATTGAGGGCCGCATCAGGGCTGTGGTTGACCTCACAGGGGCAGGCAGGTGTGGACGACTGGGTGGGTGTGGCTGACTGAGTGTGGCCAGCTTGACACCGCTCATTGGGTGTGGCCGACTGGGTGGGCATGGACAGCTGAGTGGGCATGGCCAGCTTGACCCCATTCACTGGGTATGGCCAACTGGGTGGGTGTGACCAGCTTGACGCCGCTCACTGGGCGTGGCTGACTCGGGACGGCTGGGTCAGGATGGAACAAGTCATACCAGCTAACTTGATGTGGGGACAATTTGGTGCCCCACAAGCTCCTCGCCTCCCCAAATTGCTGGCAGCCAAGTGCATGCGCGCACACACATACACACATTCCAAGTTTGGGGACTTTCATCCACATAGGAAGGAGAGGACCTTCTCCCTAAGCCCAGGCATGTTTGGCAGTTTGTAAGCTAAGATGTGGATAAAAGTCTCCAAGCTTGGAATGGTGTGTGTGTGTGTGTGTGTGTGTGTGTGCCTGCGTGTGCACAGCACACCAAAGGAGACGTTCTTCTCCCAATCCCAGATATTGTTGGCATTTCCCCGCGTCACTTTATGGATGCGGCGTTTGCGGCCAAATATGCACTCACTGTCCGGTGGATCTCCCTCTGCTTGTGGAGACCATTGATGGCCGGGTGCTTCTGTCTGGGCCTATTAAGGCCACCACGCAACACTTCCGCCTGGCCATCGGCTCTCATGAGGAAGCCATCCAGTTTTATATTACCTCCAGCCTGCATTTCCCCGTGGTCTTGGGCTTGGCCCAACTCCGGACACACGATCTGCAAATCTACTGGTCCCAGAACCTCATCACTTTCCCGAGCTTGCAATACGTGGACCACACCTGCCAAGTCTGCGCAGGCCAGTTGCTGAGTCCACCTGGGGTGTCCTTGCCTTCCGACCTAGCGGACTTCACAGATGTCTTCAGCGAGCAAAAGGCGGACCACTTGCCCTTGCACTGGCCATACGACTGCCCCATCGATTTGCTTCTGGATGCGCCGCTCCCCATGGGGCATTTGTACTCGATGTTGGACCCTGAGTTGACTGCGTTGCTGGACTTCCTGGACAAAAATCTGGCTCGGGGTTTTATCCAGCCCTCGTTGTCACCAGTGTCCGCCCCGGTGTTGTTCGTAAAGAAGAAGACCGGAGATGTGAGGCTTTGTTGCGACTACTGAAAATTAAATGCCATCACGGTGCGCAATCGGTATCCTCTGTCCCTTATTCCCAAACTGTTGGAACGGCTCCAAGAGGCTACCATCTTCACCAAATTGGACCTGCGTGGAGCTTATAATCTATTTCGGATCTGGCCCGGGGATGAATGGAAGATGGTGTTTGGCACCAGGTATGGACATTTCGAGTATACCGTCATGCCACCAGGTATGGACATTTCGAGTATACTGTCATGCCATTTGGGCTGACCAATGCCCCTGCATTTTATGAATGACATCTTCCGGGACCTCTTGGATCAGTTTGTCATGATTTACCTGGACAACATTTTGATCTACTCTTCCTCCCAGGAGAGCCACCAACAGCACCTACGCCTGGTCCTGCAACAGCTCCGGGAGAACCGTTTGTATGCGAAACTGGAAAAATGCCAGTATTTTCAGTCCACCAGCGAGTTCCTGGGAATCGCATCTCTCCTGAGGACATTGCGATGGAGCTGAGCAAGGTCAAGTCTCTGCGCAGTTGGCAACCTCCTCGGCGAGTGAAGGATGTCCATGTTGTGGCCCGCCAGCGTCCCGTGCCAGTGCTCATGGATCCCGAGGACGATGAGGCGGTTGTGGCGAGGTACCATCGGCCTGTGCACCTGGCGCCTGAGTCAGAGAGCGAGGAGGACGATGAGGTGGTTGTGGTGAGGTACCATCGGCCGAGTCAGAGAGCGAGGAGGCTAAGAGTCAACCAGGGCCTTCTGTACCTCCTGAGGAGCCCATCAGGGCCGAAGAAGAAGAGTATTTAAGCCCTGACCACGCTGAGCCTTGGTGCAGGAAACAACCATTTGATATCCCTCTTGAACTTTGTGACTCCAGTCTGCTCGTGTATTTGTTCCAGTACGGGTCTTGTTTCTTGCATTCCAAGTTCTGGGAGTTTTGCCAGAGACAGTAAGAACTGCTCCTTTATCTATTGGACTCCAGCCAGCTGTTAAGATTACATATTAACAAGCTGGAGCTTTGCAAAAAAAGACTATTCTGCCTTTATTTTGTGTTCCCCGACTCCTAAGAAAATATTAGGAGATCTTTCTTATTAGTAAAAGAACAGTGTTTGGCAGTTTGTGTGTGAGTATTATTGGTGGCTCGTCGCTGGGGGCAGAACAGTCCAGTGACTCCTCGGGTTCGCCAACTATTATCACTTCCCTGACCACGCCCCTCACTCAGCTCCTTCAGAAAAAGGTCCCATTTCGATGGAGTACCCCCGAGCAACAAGCATTCCAGGCCTTGAAGCAGGCATTCATGAAAGACCCCATCTTGAAACATCCCACCGTCCATTTGTAGTGGAAGCGGATGCATCCGATGTTGCTGTCAGAGTGGTGTTACTCAAGGCTCACGTGTCCGGTGGTACCCTCTTCCCTTGCGCGTATTATTCACGGAAACTCAACTCTTCCAAGCGCAACTACACCATCTGGGAGAAGGAGTTACTGGCCATTAAGGTGGAGTTTGAGGCCTGGAGGCATCATTTGGAGGGGGCCTAACATCAAATTGAAATCCGGATGGACCACAAAAACCTGGAGTTCCTGCAGACCGCCCGGAAATTGAACCAACGCCAGATTCGATGGTCCCTCTTCTTTGCCAGGTTCAATTTCCACATCACCTACATTCCAAGTGTCGCAACCAAAGGGTGGAGTTGCTCTTGCGGAAACCGGAATACTCCCGCACCGAAGACCAGCTCCCGCCCCAGATGATTCTGCCCATAGAGTCTTTCTCCACGGTTCAGGAGTCAGTGGACTTACGGGCTCATATATGGGAAGCGCAGCAGCACGACGCTTGGGTGGAGCAACAGAGGGAAGAGGTGGGGCCCACCTCTCCATGGATGTTCACTGAGGAACTCTTGAGGTACCGAGACAGGCTATATGTGCCGGTGGGGCCGCTCCGGGGACTTATCCTCTTGCAGTGCCATGATAATCCTGCAGTGGGGCACTTTGGCCTCTTCAAGACCTTGAACCTGGTTTCCTATACCTTCTGGTGGCCCCGATTATGACATGACGTCCAAGCCTACATCACATCCTGTGTATGGTGCTGGCAGGCCAAGTTGGCAATGGGAGCCCCCCCAGGGCTGCTCCAGCCATTGCCGACACCAGAGAGACCCTGGGGTGCCATTTCCATGGACTTCTTGACGGATTTGCCTCCATCTTCTGGATTTACGACCGTGTTTGTGGTGGTAGACATGCTGACGAAGATGGAGCATTTCATTCCGTGTCGTTTACCGACGGCTCACGCCACCGCCCGTATGTTTATCCAACACATCTTCCGGCTGCACGGCCTACCTGATAGGGTTGTTTCGGACAGAGGGGCTCAATTTACAGCCCAGTTTGGAAAGGGCTGATGACGGCCTTGGATGTGAAAATCTGCCTGTCGTCAGCGCATCATCTGGAAACTGACGGCGGGACGGAGAAAGTAATCGGGATCCTGGAGCAATACCCGCGCTGTTTCGTGAACCAGCAGCAGGACAATTGGGCGGATTATCTGGCAGTGGCGGAGTTCGCGTTCAACAACTTGCAGCACACTTCCATGCAAATGACCCCTTTCTTAGCCAATGTGGGGTAACATCCTCGGTTCTTTCTCCTCATGCAACTCAACTCACCGGTTCCAGTGGCTAACGACTATCTGTCCGAGTTACAGGCTGTCCATCAATTGGTGCGACGGTATCTGGAGAAAGCCAAGGAGGACTATAAGAAAGTCGCGGACCGGTCTCAGCGAGCAACACCGGCGTTGGCTGTGGGGGATCAGTTTTGGTTGTCCACCAGGCACCTTCCATCAGACCGGCTGGTCAAGAAGTTAGACCACTGGTACCTTGGCCCATTCCCCATTGAAGTGGTCATCAACCCAGTCGCCTACCACCTGACATTGCCATGCTCAATGCATCTGGTCTTTCATCAATCCCTCCTTGTTCCAGAACGGCCGGCCTGTCCGCTCCGCCAACCGGACCATCCCCAGCCAGAGCCACGTGACGGAGATGGGCCGCCTGAGTACAAGGTCGCCAGCATTCGGGACTCCCGGTGGCTGAAAGGATGGTTCCAGTATCTGATCGAGGGTTATGGGCCAGAGGATTTCACCTGGGAGGATGCGACCTCCATGCATACACCTGTTTTGGTGCAGGCCTTTCACGACCAATTCCCGTCTCGGCCGCACCCGGATCTTCAGACCAGGGGGAAGGGCCCTGCGGTGAGGGATAGTGTTGTGGCCTGCCAGCGGCCAGTGGAGCTGGTGGCAGATTCGGACAGTGAGGAGGTTGGGGAGGAACATGGGCAAGTCCTGGAGTCTGGGGAAGGCTCTGATGAGTGCTCTGCGTCGGAGGTAGAGATGGGGCCAGGGCCATCCGACAGTTATCAGCTACCTTCAGAGTCGGAGATAAGTGGGGCTGAAGAACAGCTGGAGCCTATTCCCAATGTGCACATGCGCAGAGCTATCAGGAGAGGGGAACAATTAAGGAACAGAGGTCGACTCGGGAGTAAAAGCACAAGGGGATGCTGAATGGCCACTCCCATAGGAAATAAATAGGAGTGAAAGGGGAGTGGTGTTTGCAGGAGACAATTAGTTCATTATTCGTGTGAAGATTGGCTTATCTGAGTTGTGCCTCACAGAGACTCCTTGCCAAGTATTTCCTTGTACAGCGTTGCGTCAAGAAGCTATCGGCCTGGCAACTATCCAAGGACTGATAAGGTCTGTGTTTGCAATACACCCTTGAAAGACTGTTTGCCGGGACTTTGCTGGATATTAATGCTAGGAATTCACATTAGCCAAATAAAAAGTGTTTTTTGGGGGGACAAGGAGTCTGTGTCATACATTGGTGAAGCTTATGAAACAGAACACCCTGTTTCCAATTATGAGTGGTAAGGATGCTAGCTTATTGGGGCAGCCTTCCCTCATGCTTCTCCCCCACCATCCCCTCCTCCTCTCCAGAGATCTTTCAAGGCAGAGGTTGGACTCAGAGGAAACTGCTTCCTGCAAACTTTCACTGCATCAACATTATGGTTGCCTTCTAAGAGCCAGTTATATGTAAGACTATTGTATCATATTAGTTCAGGAGTGTATTAACGTGGGATGAACAGGATTAACATTTCAAATATGAACAAATATTTCAAATAAATCTGCAAAAACAAATTTAAAACAAAGAAAAACATAAGCTTTCAATATGCAAAAACAAATTTAAAACAAAGAAAAACATAAGCTTTTTAGTTCTCTCTCTCTCTCATGCTTTTTGTCCGAGCCAGATGCTTGGCATCTTTTATTGGCTACAAGTTCATCCATGTTTGGAGTTAGGTTCTGGGCTGGAAACTCTCAGGATAGAGTGGAGGTGTGCACTTCTTCATCATGGAGAAAAGTTGCTCACACAGGTATGTACTTCCAAACATGCACAGCATTCGAGCAGCTTGTAGGTGGAGTTGGGGAATCATTTCAGGGATGAACCTGGTGAATTGTGGATGGAGGAAAAAGTCTGCAATCCACCATCACACCATCTAATCAGATTCTGATATTTTTCAGGGCTGCCTTTCAGTGTCTCTGATTGTAGGGGGGAAAAACCAAGACACAATCCAGTTTTACAAATAGGAAACAAGGAACTACGGTCTCCATCTTTTCCCAACAACTCTCCAACATCCAAGAAGCCAAATATCAATCCAAAATTCAGCTTTCTCAGGCAATGCTGGTTAAATCCCTCGGAGCCTTTTTGTGGGTCTATCTTTTTTTGGGGGGGGGAGACCCAAAGCATCCCTTCATTGACTTCCAGACATTTTCCACAAAGCCTTGGAGCATGGTGTGCTTTGGGGGCCTAGGGGATCAGGGCTCATGGGAGAGGATGCCCATCAGGTGTTGGGTGCCAGTGGTTTAACATGTGTGGTGTGCCAATAAAGGGTTTGGGGCCTCTGGGCAGTGTCTCCTGTGTCACCCTCGCTGTACCCTAGTGGTATCAGGGTACCTCATCATCTTTGAGTGATATCCTCCAGTTTAAGTGCCTTTAAAATGGTAGGCAAATTTGCAATGGATAATAGAGTTTGGCATGAAGGTACTGTCTGGATCAGAATACATATTGTGGTAACTTTTATTTCTGTTACAAGGTCTATTGCAGTATTTTATGTGTAATATAAAATTACAATACATACAATTCAAATCACATTGTTCTTTACCACAACAGTGTATTACATCTACTTTTGTAAATTAAAATCTAACAGGCCTAAAAATTTCAACTGACTAGTTGAATACCTGACTAAAAACTGTAATACCCTACAGTTTCCAGGATGGCCCCGCGGGCCAGATCCAACCACAATGCAGGCTGGATCCAGCCTGTGGGCCTTGAGTGTGATACTCTGATCTATTGCATCAATTAGAGAAACATAATTTTCTCTCAGTTTGGAGTGGTAAGATATGGTGGAAGGGTGTATGAGGGTGGAGGGACATTTATGTACCGATATGTGATCTGTTAGATAGGGTGAACTGATGAGGCAGACTTCAGGCTTAGTGGTAACAACAGCTCTTTATTCAGTAACTATGTACAATCCAGCAAAAGTCCTGTCTGACAGCTAGCCCTTTTATAGGGAGCTGTCAGACAGTTCGACCAATCAGCACTCAGTATTCTTCCCACCGAAATGGAGGACCTGACTGAAGCCTATGTGCTTCAGTCCTAGTATTTAACACCCCTCCCCTCTTAGTTGGGTTAACCCAATGTGTGACGTAGTCACGCAAATAGGCGGGGCGTTTAGTTAGACCTGCGCAGCTCAGTCGGAGCTGGGTGAGCGGTCAGGTCGGTCGAGCTTCTGTTGCTCCCAACCTCGACCAATGGAAGTGTCTGGAACTTGACCCGGGGCATGGCTGGAGTTCTGAGAACTGGTTCGCTTGGAACTCGCCCCCCCCCTAGAATTGGCGTCCTCCGGTAAGTCTTCCGGACTTGGTCGGATTGAGTTATCTAAGTTAGGAGCGAGTGATTGCTCCCTTTGGTTAGGCGTTTGCGCAGACGTTAGTTCTGGTAGCCTGAGAGTGGAGTGGCTGATGCGGCCTCGGAGTTGGTCGATGTGCTGTCTCCAGCTCCTACCGTCCTCGAGCTCTAAGCGGTAAGAGCAAGGGCCGGTGATTTCTGTGACTGTGGCAGGAACCCAGAGAGGCCCCCCAGCATAGTTGTGCGCATATACTTGATCCCCTATGCTAAATTGTCGGAGCTGACTATGGGAGTCTACTGGGGCCTCAGCAGAGTAGTTTGGGTGTAGCCGATTTAGGGGAGACCTTAGCCGGTGATCCATTAGAAGTTCAGAGGGGCTTCTACCAGTGGTGGCGCTAGGCATGATATATTGCACTAGGAGAAATTTGTCAATGCAAGTTTGCCAATCGCCTGGGCCCATTCTAGATAGGGCTTCTTTGGCTGATCTCACCATTCTTTCTACTTGACCATTGCTGGCTGGATGGAATGGCGGAGCAAAGGGCATGCCTGATTCCCTGCTCGGCTAGAAAGGTTTCAAAGTTTATGGCCGTAAATTGGGGCCCGTTGTCAGAAACCAAGACATCGGGCAGGCCATGTGTGGAGAAAAGTCTCTGTAGCACCTTGATGACTGCCTCTGCCGTTGTGGAGATCATAAGGTCATAAGGTCCTTTGGGAGTTGGGCGGCATAGAAATGCAAATAAATAAATAAATAAATCAATAAATCAATAAATCAATAAATCAATCAATAAATAAATAAATTTCTAACCACTTCGAGTATGCGTCCACAACCATGAGGAATGTTTGCCCGTGAGTGGGGCCAGTGAAATCAATGTGCACCCTGGACCAGGGTGCTTTCGGCTTTTCCCATTCGTGTGCGGGTGCCTCTAGGGGAGCTGGTCTGGATTCCTGTTGCCACCCACTCAGTGATTTCCCCGTCCATGTTAGGCCACCAGATATAACTTCTGGCCAAGGCCTTCATCCGGACAATCCCCGGATGTCCCACATGCAAGGCCTCTAATACTGCAACATGCAGTTTTGGTGGAACAATCACCCGGTCCCCCCATAGAAGGCAACCTCTAAATGCAGACAATTCCTTCTGTTTGGTAACGTAGGCTCTGAACTCTGGCCCAACAGGCCCCTTTGGCCACCCCCTCAACACCCACTGCAGAACTTGAGTAATGGTTTTGTCCTTTGCCGAGTGACACGTGACCTCGCTTGATGTCACTGGCCCTGCTGCCAGGCAGTCAATCAGCAGGACAGGTGCCTCGGGTGTAGGGTCGTCCAATAGTTTGGGCAAAGGGCATCTGCTGAGGGCATCAGCATGGTCCAGAGTCTGTCCAGAGCGATGTATCAACCGGTAGCTATAAGCGGCTAGAAAAATAGCCCAACAAGTCATTCACGGTGAAAGGGAGGCAGGCGTGGGGCGGTCCCCAGCCAGTAGTCCCAGCAGCGGCTTGTGGTCCATGATCAGGTCAAATTGTCACCCGTATAGATAGTCATGGAACCATTTGACCCCAGCCACCGCAGCCAGCGCTTCCCTGTCCAGCTGGCTATAGTTCCGTTCTACGGTGGACAGGGTCTGAGAGTAAAAAGTGATAGGGGCTTCAGTTCCATTTGGCAGACGATGGCTGAGGACAGCTCTGACGATGAAGGGAGACGCGTCGCAGGTCAACACGAGAGGAAGTGTCTGGTTGTACTGAACCAGGAGGCTGTCCGCTGACAGTAGATGCTTGACCGCTGCGAAGGTGGCCACCTCAGTCCTGCCCCAGGTCCATTCCGCGTGCTTGCCGAGTAGCTTGTGTAAAGGCTCGGGTACAGTCGCCTTCTGTTTAAGAAAAATGCTGAAGAAATTAAGGAGCCCGAGGAACGCTTGCAGTTCAGTCTGGTTCTGGGGAGTAGGGGCGTCCTGAATTGCTTTGATTTTGGAATTTGTGGGGTGGATCCCAGAGCCATGTACCCTAAGAATTTGACCCTAGGCACCCCAATTTGGCATTTTTCTCTTTTTAATCGCAGCCCCTTGTCCCTAATTCTGGTTAGCACTGTTCTTAGGTGTTGGAAAAGTTGTTCCTTGTTTTTTGCTGAGACCAAAATGTCATCGAAATATGGTACAACCCCCGGTATTCCTTCCAATAGCCTTTCCATAATACTTTGGAATAGTCCGGGGGCTATGCTAACCCCAAACTGTAGCCACTTGCATTTAAACGTACCCCTGTGCGTGACAGTGGTTTGGGCCTCTGCAGTAGTGCCATCTACAGGCAACTGCTGGTAGGCCTGCGCGAGATCTAATGTTTAATGTGCAGTTACAGTCTGCGCAGAGACGGATCAACCCGTCAGACTTTACTGGGGTCATTATTGGGGTTTCCCAACGGGCGTGGTCTATGGGCTCCAGGATTCCCTGGCCAATTAGCTTGTCTAATTCTTTGTCAGTTTTTGGCCAGAGGGCGAGAGGAGGCCTTCGGGCCTTAAGTCGAATTGGCGCGACATTTGGATCTACGTTAAACGATATCAGGGTCCCCTTGTACGTACTCAGACTGCCACTGAAAACGTCCTCAAACTCGCGGAACAGGTCCTCGGTGGTGTCGTTGCTGACGGCGTTGATGCCGGTTACCCCCATGCCCAGGGCCTCAAACCATTCCAAGCCGAGCAGGCTTGGAAGAGAACTGCTGACCACTGTCAGTGTGAGTGGCCTGTCAAAGTTCTTGAAGTTGACACAAAACGTGCCACAGCCTACGACAGGGATGCGGTTCCCCTGGTAGTCGGCGAGCCGTAGGTCTTGGTGCCGAAGCTGTCACCGCCGGATGCCTGGGATGACTCTTTGCAGCACGGCCCAGGACACGATGGTCAGTGATGACCCGGTGTCGATCTCCATGCTGCATGGTGACCCCTCGATGAGGACGGTGACACGCAGTTTCTTGCTTCGTGGCGTGCTTGATTGCCCGATGGTTGTTTCACAGGTCTTGGTTGCATCAGCCCAGTCATTTCTCCGCCGCAGCTGCCATGCTTTGCGTTGAGATGGCTTGGTGCAGTTCAGCTTGTAGGTCACCCTCCGTGTCGGCTGCGGTGATGGGAGTTTGACGTGGCAGACTCGTGCCAGGTGGCCCTTTTGGTCACATCGTTGGCAGATGGTTTCCCAGTATCGGCAATTGGCGCACTGGTGGTTCCCTCCACAGCCGGCATAAGGCAGGAATCGGTCGTCTGGTGCATTTGCTGCTTCTCGTTTTTTGAAGTGAAGGCGGCAAACTTCCTCATTGCTGTCAGGCGAGAGATCTCGTGCAGAGCTCTCGCAATGAATGGTAACAGCTCTGCGCGCGCTTTTCGGGCTGTTCTGCTGCTGGAGTGTCTCACTTGACCTGGTAGATGCTTCTGCTGCCCTTGCCTCGTCTAGGGCGATCTGGAGCGTGAGAGTCATTTTGGATAGTAACCTCTTGGATAGTTTATATCACGCACCCCACAAATTACTCGGTCAAGCAGCAGTTCGTCCAAGTCCCAGAATCCACAGTGAGCAGCTGCTTTTCGAAGCGCGGCAACATATTTGTTGATTGATTCCCCCTCCTTCTGGTTTCTCACATTGAATTCATGCCGCCACACAAATTTAGAAGGTTTCGGCACGTAGTTCGTCTTCAGCATGGTCTGGAGAGCGGTCCAGGTGACCGTCTGGACCGGCGTCGGCTCTGCTAGCGCCTGGGCATTTTTGAATATGTCCGTTCCACAGTAGCTCAAAAATAGAGCTCTTTTCTGGTTGTCAGACAACCTGTGGAGGTCGCTTGCCTCCATGAAGCAATCAAAGCGAGTCATGTGGGTGTCCCAGTGTTCCCATGCTGGGTTGTAGTAACTCGGCGGGGTGTGCATCGTCATTCTGGCTGAGTTGCACTTCTGATGGCCGTTTGTGCCAAACGTGTACTGCCGGGCTGGATTGCGTTGGTCAGCTCTTTTATATCTGCCTTCCTATCCCACCTTCGTCGCCAGTGTTAGATAGGGTGAACGGATGAGGCAGTCTTCAGGCTTAGTGGTAACAACAGCTCTTTATTCAGTAACTATGTACAATCCAGCAAACATCCTGTCTGACAGCTAGTCCTTTTATAGGGAGCTGTCAGACAGTTCGACCAATCAGCACTCAGTATTCTTCCCGCCAGAATGGAGGACCTGACTGAAGCCTATGTGCTTCAATCCTAGTATTTAACATGATCCATTCCATCTCCAAAATGAAATTGGATCAGATATGAATGGCATATTCTTGTAAACGAGGAGTGTGCAAATATTTGAAAGGATTTTTTGCCTAGCACATTGCACAAATGAAGTGTGACTCCCATAAATATTGCCCTTAAAGTGACCTCTAGATAACTTGGCTGCTTTCAGATTGTAGATCCATGTCACTAAAACCAAACTTCCACTGTGAGTGCTGGCAAAACAAAGCTTCACTATCATACAAAACTACATTTTTCTTGATTTATAATAAGCTGTAGTTAGTTTACACATCAGGAAAACCTGTCTTGATAAGGTTTCTATCCACCTGGGGCCAATTTTAGGGAGAGTTACATTACATTTTGCTCCCAATTCGATCTTTTGCTGATGATGAACTAGTAATGATGCTCTTCTACTTTTCAGCCTGTTGAAAAACCCTCCAGTAAATTGCAAAAGTACAAGATCCTCTTGGGCAGCTGACAAAAGTTTATACATAACCTTTTCTATTCCAGAAAAATCTGTTCCAGGATCAATTCACATGTGCTCATTTGTTTACTTTCATTTTTTTTAATGGGAACTGAATTTGTCTTTGCATGGAGATAAAGTCTGTCTTTACTCCTTGAAGCTGATCTTAATAATAAGTCACAACTGATATTTTTATAGTAATTGATATATCTTTTTACCTTAGATACATTAGCCCCAAAAGTTTCTAAGCCTTGCAACTCCACGGTAAGAAAATGTACTGGTGAAAACCAGTAATATTTTAAATAATATAAAGTCTGGCAATATTTAAGCGTTTTGTGTGGTTTATGTATTTATTCTTGCTGAATAGTGAATTAAAATAAGTTTCAAAAATAGGTTGCAAATTACCTTTTTATGCATTTTCATAAATATGTTTGTTGTTGTTTTTAAATTTTACATAATATTAATTTGTTAAAAGGCAACTATAGCACCAGTGATTACTGAATATTCATATATGGGTTTTTATCTGGTACAAATGAAATATTAGCTATCATTTTTCAAATTTTGAAACACTAATTCTGTTTTCAGAATAATTAATGAAATAAGTAGTTTTAGATATATTTGTTTGCTCTGTAAGCAAGTGCATATAGGATCTGAATGCATTAGAAGCAGAAAGTATAATTGGAGAACATGAAATAAAATAATGGGGACTGTGTTTAAAAGAAATACTGTATGTGAGACAAAGTTACAGAGATTCATATAAGATATTTGAAGAAGTAGAGAAAATAATAAGCACAATCCAATAAGGCTTTTGGTCCCAAACATTAAACATTATTGGAAATTCCTGTCCTAGTTTGTAAGACTGGATTTTATCCTTTCCATTCACTTCATGCTAGAACAAGCATGTAAGTGAAAGTGATTGTTTTAAACTTGTTTGCACTAGTTAAAATACTCTGATCTCTTCTTATGTTAGACACAATCTATTCATTGTGATAAGTCATAATGTGACCGGTTGGTAAATCTGATCATTGTGCCTTATAAATTGGTGCTTTATGGTTTAGCATGATACCAACCAATTATGTTTATCTGCAAACATGTTTAAACAAACCAGGCCTTAAATTTGTGTATAGATGGCTACTTGTAATAGATTTGTGAAGCAGTTACCCAAGTACCTATACCTGGAAAGGAATTTAATATCATAAATTCCTCTAGGAAGAATCTCCAAAAATTTTGGTTTCACAGAAGCTATTTCTATGTATATTTCCATAAATGTATTAATTAGACCAAAATGGTCAAACTTTTTCTTAATGGATTGCATGAGGATGGTATATGTTATGAATAAATTAAATTCCATTTCCAATATTTGAATATACATAAAACAAATTATACCATTGGGGAAAAGAAATTAAAAATTGAAGTTTTCCAACCAACAAAATTTCTTAATACTCCCATATTATTGCTAAATATGTAATCATAAGGCTGTATGTCCCAGTTATGATCTTTAAAACTAGCAACAGAGCAAGCTGACTACAAAGCCAAAAGTTCTAATTAAAAATGCAACCATTGTCATGAAATCCAGAATTGTTTCTACTTATAATAGACCATTATAATCAATAAACCTACAAATGAATAATTTAAGATCTATTGGTTTTAGTGGATCTCTTTTAAAATAAATCAAAGTTTGAATTTAGCCAGTGTTTTGATGGAAGCAAACATCCACTTAACTTTAAAAACCACTGATTATAATGTACATCACAAAATATGCTATACTTAGAACAGACCTATTGTAAATGACTGAAAAAAATAGATATGGATTTTTTTTGTGTTTTCTTCATACATTTATTTATTCTTTTGATATCCTTTATGGTTTCTAGACTTGGTCAACAGGTGGAATTATCACCAGAATCAAATCATACACTTTCCCAAAGCCAGGAAGCCAAAAGGTGCAATTAAACACAGTTTTGTTAAGTCCTACCATACATTTAAAAATTACTTTCATTTTGCTGACTTACAAACCTTTTTGCAGTTTATTCTGCTTCTTGTTGCTAATCTCCTCTGAGCATCTAGCACCTTTCTTCAGCTTTTACTTCTTAATTTATATAATTAACCCATGGCTATTTTATACTTGGGCTTGCATTTTATTTGTTTTGAAATACAACAATGATTTGTTTTATAATAATTATGTTGGCTAGAAAGAAAATAAATATTTTACAAGCAGGTCTAATTTCTGAAACATCAGGCAGCCTAAGTTTACTGGGCTCCCATTGCAATGCATTGTCCTCCTCTGAGAAGTGATTTTAGCTTGACTGGAGTGAGTGTTAGTGCAGGGTTTAATAGACCAACTCCCATCTCAACCCCTTAGAGATGCCCAAGAGGAGTACAAAGAGGAGATTAGATAAGAGCACTGTGATCTTGGCTAGGTTGCTTGGGTGGCCATCGGGAGTACAAACAGTTGCAGAAAAGGTCATTGAATAAGTGCTCAAACCTAAGCTAGCAGTCAGATAGACTGCATCCTCCAGATTCAGTAGGAGAAATGCAACTTCCTTCAAAGCTACTTGTGACTCCACCAGGAGATCATGACCCAGACTATGAATCCCTTGCCTACATAATTCAAAGCATTATACTAATTTCTGCTACTTACCTCTCAAACTGTAATAACTGTGCTGGTGCTATTGAGTGTTTTGATTGCCATTTTCTAATCTTTTTCAAGGCCTCCCAGCTTCCTCCCAATTCCCCAATGCAAATTCCTATATGATATACAATAAAGAAAATGGTTCATGGATCTCATTGTGCTATGGAAACTCTTCTAATAGAAAAGGTTTAGAAAGATTTTATTAGAATATTAACCATGATGATGAGTCTAAAACAAACATAAATATTGTATTTATTCACAGCCTATTATGAGAAATGAGTTTTAGGCATTTTACCTAAATGTTACCGTAGATGTAAAGGAGATGATTTACAAAACAGATTTACAAACGCTTGTTTCTTTTCCCATTACATGGGTCATACTCACCTCTTCATAACTAAATAGGAAAAAGTTAATTAATTTTGCCTCTCTCCTTAATTGTGTTAAAATCTCATACGAATGAGTTTCATATTTAAAAATAATTCTCCAATGTTATCAATCAATTTAGTTCTGTCTTTAGCAATGGGGAACTGAGAGTATAGAAACTGACAGAACTAAATTGATTAATAACATTGGAGAATTACTTTGTGCTTTGGAGAAGACAGGAACATTAAGTGATCAGTCATCTTACCTATCTCTGTTTTTCTTTGTTTCATTCAAAGTAGGGCTCTTACATTTTTCTAGCACAGGGGTGTCAAACTCGATTTCATTGAGGGCCGCATCAGGGCTGTGTTTGACCTCGGGGGGCTGTGAGGTCATGGTCAGGGAGCATGGCCAGCTCGATGTCACTCATGTCGGGGGCACCTGTGGTGGCCCGAGCACTGTTCCAGCAAAAATGGAGCTCAGGAAGGCCGCGCACGGCCCTCCTGAGCTCCATTTTCCTGGCAGTGGGCTGCAGGAGGCAGTTCAGGGGGGCTGTGAGGTCGTGGCCAGAGGGCATGGCCAGCTCGATGTCACTCATGTCAGGGGCACCTGTGGTGGCCCGAGCACTGTGCCAGCCGAAAACGGAGCTCAGGAGAGCCACGCGTGGCCCTCCCGAGCTCTGTTTTCGCTGGCAGAGGCACCACGGGCTGGTCCTTCACTGTTTCCAGGGCGGCCTTGCAGGCCAGATCTAAACACCCCTGTTCTAGCAGATATAGGTACTTACATAGTGTATATACTGTGAAATTCATAGGCATGTATTAATTACTACTGATTTCCTTTAAAAGGTTCAGTACCAGTAACAATTATTTTCCTTTTCTGTGGCATATATAACAAATAAAACTATAAGTGATTTAGTAGCAGCAGATTTTATGTTAAAAGCATTTGTAACTGACTTCTATTCTTTCCTTGAAAAGTGATGCCCAAATAGTACTCAGGATTCCAATTGCCATCATAGAGGCAGCTCTAAATATATGTTACTTGGTAAATATTTATGAAGTGATACATTTTATTTATAAACAAACAGATCAGGTTGCTAGTTGTCTTTTTTTTTTTAAAGATACTTAAATTGTTTTGCTAGCAATATAATATCTTTGCAGCTTGGCTTTTTAAATCAAATTTATCTCAAAACCTTCCACTTTCTTGGAATATCAGTTTTTGGGAAACTTCTACAATTTAACTGGAAGCATGTTAAAATTGAATTTACAGATGAAGTGATAAAAACAATGAAATATATTAGCAAAATGCTGTTATTGCTGTAACAGTTACAACTAGTATATTTCATTCTGTGTGTTATCTATGTAGACATTGTTTTGATTCAAATAGATATTGGTCTGCAAAAATATGGGAGGGAGGGAGGGAGGGAGGAAGGAAGGAAGGAAGGAAGGAAGGAAGGAAGGAAGGAAGGAAGGAAGGAAGGAAGGAAGGAAGGAAGGAAGGACGGAAGGATTTTATGGCCACAACTATCTATTGCATCATGTTTATCCTTGTACGTCTATATTTGTCAGTTTTCTAGTGTTCCAAACAAGCTTAATATGTTATTCAGTTTTCCATTTTTATTCACTTGCATTAAAAAAGCATAAATCAATGGTTGGGAAAAGCAATAAGAGTTATTTAGAGATAAATTCATCCAATTGGCCTAAGTTATCCATGTTAGTTTCAAATAATACTAGACCAGTAGATTACATTTATTTCCCAAATTACTGCTTCAAAGTCCATGCACTTTTGAAGAATGGTTTATAAAATGAAAAATAGTGAAAATATAAAATATATTAGAAGAAAAACACTGAGCAGTTCTTGTTTCAGTGGACACAGGATTCCAAAATAGGATCTATAGTTGTCTAATTGAAATATAAAACTGTTATTTAATTCCTTCTTTAGGAAATTATTTAAAATATTTGCAGAAATCTTTATGCTTTTGCATTGTAAGTCTTACTTTACTGCCAAATATAAGCAGCAAATATCTTTTCAAAAATTTAGGTAAGATTTGCTCTCTTTCTTTAACTCCGCTTACACATTGTTTTTGCTTAATGTTTGTCATGTAATTTTCTTCTTAATGTTGTTCCTCTCTTTGACCCCAAATGATTGAAATTAAAAAAAAATCTTTTTATCATAGCCCTCTTTCTCTGTTCGTGGCCAGAGAGATGATTCTGCACTACTTGGAATGTTTAACAATTATGTGCCCTCGTGGGCAAAACGAGGTACGTAATGATATTGTGTCATTTCTGATAATGCCTAAAATACAGCAGTGAAGAAAGTTAACTATTCACAAGTTCAAAGTGTTTATTTATTTCACTACAAGTGAAATCACTTGTTCAGGTCTCACATTGGCCTAAGACTTACACACACTGATTGAGATACATTGGTGCTTTGTAAAACTGTGGACCAGACTTCTCCAATATTTCTCTAACCTGGTGCCCAGAAAAATGCTGGACTTCAGTTTATTTATTTATCCAATTTATATGGTCATCCAGCTATCCAATAAACTCTGGGAAGTGGACCAGATCAAAGCAAAGAATTCCATTATAGTCCAAAAACATATATAAACTGTACTGAGGCCTAGCAAAGCTAGAAACCCACTAACTGCATATATCCATGACATAGCTCCAATGCTGACAACTGTGCTATCCTGCGTGCACACGCGCGCGCGCACACACACGCACACAACTGTGGTTAGTGGATTTATTAATATTCCCCAGCAACTCTTCACCAAAAACCAGAACTGTCCTAATTAAGTCCAGCCACAAGCAGACCAATGCTAGTCCACAGAGCAATGGCCAATGAGTCCACAAGGCACTTGAAAGTTTCTCAGTCAAAATAAACCCACCAGGCAAAATTAAATCCACAATACAAGAGGGTTCATGAGGCAAGAAAAGTTCAGCATTCACAAGGCACGATCCAAGTCAAGGTATGGTGTCAATCCAAAACAAGGCAAGAATCACAGCGACAAGAAAACACACAGCTAGGAAATGAACATGTTGTTCCCAGCATCACTTCCATCTGTCTGCTGTGCTAAAAAGCTAACTTCTGGTGCAACCCATCAAGAAGAGCGAGGCATTCTCCTCGAGAGTAATCTGGCTGACCTTCTCTGCTCCTGCCTTTTCTCTACCCTATGTGTTCTTGGATCAAGTGCAGAAGGCAGTTCCTCTTCCTCATCACTGACTGGCTGCAGCTGCATGTTTTCTCCAACTAAAGCCTCAAGGCTGTCCTGCTGCAGGTGTCCTTGAGCTAAATCCCTCTCAGACAACTGCTTGGAGCCATTAACCAACTGCCCTCCAGATGTGCCTGTAACTGGTTCATCTTCCTCCAAACTGACATCTGGGGAGATATCTGGGGAAGCATCCAGGGAGTCATCACAACAACCCAACCCCAGTGCCTACAGAAAGAATCAGGTCTTCATAACCTTTTGAAAGGGCAGTAATTAGGGGCCATCATAGCGGACACAGCTAGTCTATTGGATCGTCTGTTCTTACTTTTTGCTAACTGGTATAAAAGCTTCCTTACATTTTGTATCTGGCATTTCCCTTCCCAATAGAGTCTAAAAGAGACTCTAGCCTCAATATATAATCCAAATAATTTTCTATGGTTATAAATTTATTTGGTCAACATCAAAAAATACACTTGCTCTTTAATTTGGAATCTGAGAAAAAGGCTTTGTTTTGCCTATCTTTCTTTCTATTCCAAATTATTATGTAACACTGGTTGGAAACCACAACCGCACTCTTATAGTTGTCTTTAATACATGTTCAAACCAGTGAATATCTTTTTTCTCTCTCTTTTGAATTATATAGTTTGTATGTGGAAATAAAGTCAGCGACATAGCAACAGAAAGACCGAGTAATTGGAATAATTTATAACACAAATGTATTTTCAGGAAATTTATCCAAGAAATCCTTGGCTTGTTTGTCAGAAAACAGATAAGTCCAGAGTTTGGGTGCTCTTGATGAAAATATATTTTCTTTCCTTCTAAGGATTAATGTTGCCTGATTTCATAAAGTTTGAAACTGTATGTCAGGGGTGTCAAACTCAAGGCCCACGGGCCGGATCCAGCCCATGATGTGGTCGGATCCGGCCCATGGGGCTGTCCTGGAAACTGTAAAGGGCCTGCCCGCGTCGCTTTGGCGCGACCCACCCCATCCCTGGACATGCACACAGGAGGCGGTGGGCACTCACATGCACAGGCCCGGCCCGGCCCACCCCATCCTGGAGGGCTCACATGAACACAGGAGGTGGTGGGTGCATGCACAGACAGGTCCGGCCCACCCCATCCCGGTGTGTGTGCGTGTGCACAGGAGGCATTGGGCAGGCGTCGCTTCAGCCTGCCCCCCCCCATCCCAGTGTGCACGTGTGCGTACAGGAAGCATCAGGTCAGCGTTGCTTCAGCCAGGCCCACCCCACCCCATGCATGCAGAAGGCAGCGGGCGCATGCACGCACAGGCCCGGCCCACCCCATCCTGGCATGCGCGCCTGCGCACAGGAGGAGGCGAGCGAAGCTGGGCACAGAGGCGAGAGGCCAGGCAAAGAGGTGAAAAGGTTGTGCATGCGCAGGCCAGTGAAGAGGCTGGGCAGGGCAAGGCCAAGAAGCTGCAGCTGTTGCTGGACAGAGTGAAGCATAGCGGCCAGTCTCCCTCAGGGAAGCTGGGCTGGGCTGTGGGAACTTGGTGCTTGAGAGCTGGACTGGGTGCTTGCCCTCCACTGCCCAGGGCTCTGGAGTGAAAGTACAAAGTGGAAGGCTCAAGGCCTTCCACATTCCCTATATGAAAGGGACTAAAATGGTATTTAATGCCAAGCTCTAGTCTAGGGGAAAGACTATTAGATTTTAATTTACAAAATTAGATGCAATACACTGTTGTGGTAAAGAACAATGTGATTTGAATTGTATGTATTGTAATTTTATATTACACATAAAATACTGCAGTAGACCTTGTAACAGAAATAAAACTTACTACAATATATATTCTGATCCAAGGAGACCTTCATGCCAAACTCTATTATCCATTGTGAATTTGCCTACCATTTTAAAGGCACTTAAAGTGGAGGATATCATTCAAAGGTACCCTGATATCACTAGGGTACAATGCAGGGGTAAAATGCTACCGGTTCGGCCCGGTCCGGGCGTACCAGTAGCAGCGGCCGCCGGTAGTTCAGAGAACCAGCGGCTGCAGCGTGAGGCTCCGCCCACCCACCCAGACGTCGCCATTTTCTTGTTTTTAACCCTCTGCGCATGCGCAAAACATTCTGCGCATGCGCAGAGGGTGAAAAAGCATGTGAGCGGAGCAAGGGTGAAAAAGCAGGCGCGTGTGAGCCGAGCATGCGCTTCCGAACTGGTAGGGAAGGTAAGTAGATTTCATCTCTGATACAATGAGGGTGGCACAGGAGACACTGCCCAGAGGCCCAAAACCCTTCATTGGCACACCACACATGTTAAACCCCTGGCACCTAACACCTGATGGGCATCCTCTCCCATGAGCCCCCATCCCCTTGCCCCCTGGGCCCCCAAAGCATACCATGCTCCAAGGCTTTGTGGAAAATGTCTGGAAGTCAATGGAGGGGTACTTTGAGTTCCCCCTCCCCCCCAAAAAAAGGACAGACCCACAGGAGGCCCTGAGGGATCTAACCAACATTGCCTGCGAAAGCTAAATTTTGGATGGATATTTCAGGCATTTTGAACTCTATTTCTAGGCTTTTGGGATATTGGAGAGTTGTTGGGAAAAGATGGAGACCATAGTTCCTTGTTTCCTATTTGGGAAAGCTGGATTGTGTCTTAGTTTTTTTCCCTACAATCAGAGACACTGAAAGGCAGCTCTGAAAATATCAGAATTTGATCAGAAATGGAGATAGTTTAACTAGAGAGCTTGCGTAGCCCTTGTGGTTGCTAGACCAGCTTCGGAGTGATGGTGGATTGCTGATTTTTTCTTCCATCCATCCAGGAGCTCTCCTATATAAAATATATAATCTCAATTGTATCAAAGAGGGCTGCAAGCACTTGCTTTCTCTCCATAGATGCTGTGATGTTGCTAAACCTGCTCAAAACATCCGGACTCACAGCATCCTACTGAACCTCAAGAGCGCTCGCAACTGCTCGTCTCAAGCAGCACCTTTGAGCTTTCTGTGCAATCTCATACTCCATATAAACAAACCTGCTGTGAATACCTGTGTGCTGATATTTAAACCGCAAAAAATGGTGAAATGGAAAGTAGACTTTGAAAACAGGTGCTTTCAAAACAGGTGGGAGACACTGTACCTGTTTGTTGACATTGAAATAAGGCTGTGTGTCTTGTTTGCGGAGCTACTGTGGCTGTATTTAAAGAATATAATGTGAGACGGCACTATGAGACAAAACATCAGGAAAAAGTACAAAAACGTGGACATACATCAGAAGCTAAAGAAGGTGGAAGAGTTGAAAAAGAGTCTGATGTCAGGGCAGCATATTTCACAAAAGCAAAGTCACAAAGTGAAGTGCTGTGAAAGCTAGTTTTATAGTGGCACTGCGCTAAACCTTCAGCTTCAGGGATGGGACTGTGTGATCACGGACATGTACGATGCAGTGAGAGCCTTTCAAGTAAAGCTGCGACGCTGGAAGATTCAGATGTAGCAAACAAACTTGAGTCATTTTCCCTGTTGCCAAACACTCATCAGCCAAGTCACCACCGCTGTGTTCTCAGATGCTCATTTTGTTGATAAACTGAGCACACTTCAAATGGGGTTTACACGTCACTTTGTTGATTTTGAAGCACAGACATTCAATTTTGGATGGCTCTGCAATCCATTTGCAGTTGACGTGGAGAAATCGCCTGTAAGCATGCAGATGGAGCTGATAGAATTCCAATGTAACAGCACACTTAAGGCAAAATATGATTCTGTAGGGCCCGCACAATTCACAAGGTTCATCCCTGAAACGATTCCCCAACTCCACCTACAAGCTGCTCGAATGGTGTGCATGTTTGGAAGTACATACCTGTGTGAGCAACTTTTCTCCGAGATGAAGGTGAACAAAAGCACACAAGTGTTCTCACTGATGCACACCTCCACTCTATCCTGACAGCTTCCACAGCTCAGAACCTAACTCCAAACATGGATGAACTTGTAGCCAATAAAAGATGCCAAGAATCCGCCTCGGACAAAACAGCATGAGAGAGAGAGAACTAAAAAGCTTATGTTTTTTCTTTGTTTTAAATTTGTTTTTGCATATTAAAAGCTTATGTTTGTTTGTTTTAAATTTGTTTTTGCAGATTTATTTGAAATATTTGTTCATATTTGAAATGTTAATCCTGTTCGTCCCACGTTAATACACTTCTGAACTAATATGATACAATAGTCTTACAGGCAACTGGCCCTTTGAGGGCAACCATAATGCTGATGCAATGAAATTTTGCAGGAAGCAGTTTCCTCCAAGTCCAACTTCTGCCTTGAAAGATCTCTGGAAAGGAGGAGCGGAGGGTGGGGGAATAGCATGAGGGAATGCTGCTCCAACAAGCTAGCATCCTTACCACTCATAATTGGAAACAGGAATTCCCTTTTGAAAAGGGCCAGCCTCCCTCATGCAGGGCCAGGGAGCATTGCTCCCCTGCCGCCTCATCTTGCTGTCCAGAGATCTGTCAAGGCAGAAGTTGGACTCAGAGGAAACTGCTTCCTGCAAAGTTTCTCCTCCACGTTTCCACACACAGCAGCGGCGTCCTCCGCCTCCTTTGCTGGGAGGGTGCAGCAGACAGGGAAATGCCAACGATGTCTCAGATTGGGAGAAGAACGTCTCCTTTGGCATGCTGTGTGCGCACGCGCACACACACACACACACCATTCCAAGCTTGGAGACTTTTATCCACATCTGAGCTTACAAACTGCCAATCATGCCTGGGCTTGCGCCTCGTGGGCGCGCACATGCACAGTGCAAAAAAATATTTTTTAAAAAAAAAGCCAAAAAAAAGATGGCGACGCATGCACAGTGCTGGAAACTTGGCTTTTGCGCATGCGCAGAAGGAAAAAAAATTAAAAAAAATTCAATTTTAAAAAAAAATTAAAAAAGATGGCGGCGCCCACGGACCGGCACCGACCGAACCGGATCCGTGACGTCATCGTGATGTCACCAGTGGGTCGCTACCGGTTTGGGCGATCCGGTCCGAACCGGGAGGAACTCACCTCTGGTGTGCACGCATGCACTTGGCTGCCAGCAGTTTGGGGAGGCGAGGAACCTGTGGGGCACCAAATTGTCCCCACATCAAGTTAGCCGGTATGACTTGTTCCATCCCAGCCCAGGCATGAGTCAGCCACGCCCAGGGAGTGCCTCAAGCTGGCCACGCCCACCCAGCCAGCCATGCCCAGTGAGCAGCATCAAGCTGGCCATGCCCACCCAGTCCCCAAAAATCAACCACAGCTCTGATGCAGCCCTCAATGAAATCGAGTTTGACACCCCTGCTGTATGTGATTCATTAAGATGTACAAAAGCAAATGAGAACCATATGCATAAAATAGCATAGTAATAAAAGCATTATAGTTATATATCGAAGTTCAAACTAAAATATAATTATGATTGTTTGAAAAGATATGTCTCATTTTGAGCTAATATTGTAAAGTTAATATTTTAAATTCAATCAATAAGGACAGATTACAAAGGAGTGTTGTAATAAAATAAGTTCTGCTTTTCATTTTACAGGTGAACACAGGGAACCTTTGCCTATGGATACAGAAGTTTATGAAAGTCCATATGCAGATCCAGAAGAAGTAAAAGCTAAAAATGTCACCCTTGACCGAAATTTACTGACTTTGGAAGAAAAAGAACTTGGTTCTGGTAATTTTGGTACAGTAAAAAAAGGCACTTATGAAATGAAAAAGTAGGTTATTGTTCCCCATCTTTATGCTTTTAGTATCTATCCTCTTCTTTATTGGATTTTGATACTGTTATTACAGTAATTATTAGGAAAAAATTGTATGAGACCCTTGATCTAACATAGAATTAAAAATTAACTAGGTTCAATTAAATTAATATTGTTCATTTGCTATAGCCTTCCAAAACACTTGGTAATTTAAAATGAATAGAGAGTTGTTCCCATAAAACAATAGTACATTGCTTTAACTACATTAACTCTCAAGTCACAGATATTTGCACTGGATTCCAGTTGTATAACAAAAATCTAGCATGTTACTTTTAAACCAAAGATGCTGGCAGTTTTATTATTTCCTAGCTCAGTCAGAAGTCCCTTTAAGTTCAATAATTGCCTACTGAATCTCAGCTGAATCTTCCTTATGAATATGGATATAATTGTATCTTTAAAATTCAGGTTTGTGTACTTTTACACAGAAATGCCATTTAATTAACCTAGAAAGAGTAGTTTGAATTGCAGCCTAGCATAACAGTATTTTTATTTAAAATTATTTGTTATAATTTGTTCATATGAAAATTAGCATTTTGATTTTAATCTGGTGCCATAGCAGTAAACTATATAATTAACAATTTTTTCTATATATATCTTTGCTCTTTCTGTTGGGAAAAAAATATGTGTGCAATTTATATTTTATTTTATTTTATTATTTATATTTATTTTTTAAAGTATAAATATTTTATACTTATCAATAGTCACTGGTTTACCAATAAATTCACTACTATAACATGAATAGTACAAATATCATTGTAAGATATCACAGAACCTGTGCTATATTGTTGCATCCTTTGATTGGTAGAAAATAATCTGTTTTGCATTTTTCAAAACAGATTGGTCACACATTTCTGACAACCATTCTTTGACAGATTCCAATTTCTTAACGTAATTGTTTCGCAACCAATCACCATCCCCATGCTCAATACAAGCACAATTCTTGATAAACAGCCAAATTTCAAAGCTTCAACATTATATTAACATATTTTTAACATTTAAAGATGTTCCCATAAATCTATTAATATGCATTAATTCACTGTCCCCCAAAAGATACTAAATGATCACATTACCATATAATATGAGTCAATATGGGTCAAATACTATATCATATGGGTCAAAAATAGCATTGGGCCAAGATTTTTATTAGCCACCACTTGGTAAAATGAAAATATAGTCAAATATTATCTCTTATAAGTTTGGCAATTATTATCTATTTCCTTTGTGCTATTTTCCATGGCAAGTTCTTGAAACAACATGTGGTAGGAAAAATTTCTAGGAGAACTAGGAGTGAGAAATCTATGAGCCATTTTAGGATGTAAATTGAGTTGTGATAGGGACTCAAGAATATCTACCTCTATGGGGAAATTCTATTTTGGTAAATTATTTAATTGGAAAGCTAAGATACAAGCTGGGTCATGATTTTAAATCAACTATGATATAATGAGTAGTTTAAGGATTTTCTCCAACTTCAAATTGAATTTTGGTTTCTCAGTTTGTAATAGTGGAAGTGTCTTCAGCTTAAGTATGTTTTAAGGGATCAATATGGACCAGATGCTTTGGTTGCCTCAAAGGCACCTGAGTTGCTTTCTTGTTTGATGGAATCCATTACACTATAACGTACTGTATCTCTATCAAAATTTGGACGTGGACTCTTCTGTGATATTTCAAACATAGACTAAAGAAATGGAACTTCTGATAAAGCCACAGTAATGGCTTCATGAACTTAAAACTTTTAAATGTTATCTACAGATTTGAAACTAAGGATAATTCTGTTTGAAAAATGTCAGCAGAGCAAAGCAAACAAAATTTATTTTAGGACGGAAATAGACCACCTCATTTCCAGCCATCTACCCTTCTCCAAAGCTTAACATAATTATGTTTTCCTGGAATGCCTGTTACAGAGGAAAGAAAATTGTGGCTGTGAAAATTCTCAAAAATGAAAGTAATGATCCAGCAATAAAAGACGAACTCCTAAGAGAAGCAAATGTAATGCAACAACTTGATAACCCATATATTGTCCGAATGATTGGCATATGCGAAGCTGAATCTTGGATGCTGGTAATGGAAATGGCTGAGCTTGGCCCCTTGAATAAATATCTGCTAAAACATGGGTGAGTTGACAGTAAGTTGGCAAGTTTTGACCAATAATGGATGGAATCTAAATTGATAATTAAAATGACCACTGCTCATTGGAAAGTGCAGGTTATATGAAAATAACAGCTTTTGTAATATCCAACGAATAGCCACTAAAATTGGTGTTTCTTTGAATACTTCAAAAGCAAACATTTTCATAACAGTGACATTTTCAAAATTAACATTTTCTTCTTCAATTTACTTTGAAGGCATATATGCATCTTTGTGACATACCACTTATTTTCACTACAAGTGAATTTACTGAATACAAATGTACATAGCTATGCCGTATTCATATAAAGGATGATATATTTTGACTTGCCATCCCTGCTTACCTGCATGGCATTGCATGGCTACAATTTTGCTGGAATTAGTATTCCACAGGTACATTTACAGAGCATGGAAGTCACTGCAATTTAGAAAAGTCACAAATGTAAATGATTGGGTCTGTTTAGGCCAGAGATGGGGAACAATGGGCCCTTTATGACTTGTGGATTTCAATTCCATGCTGGCTCAGGAATTCTGGGAATTGAAGTCCACAGGTCATAAAAGAGCCATAGTTCCCCACCCCTGGTCTACACCATCATCATGCTTCTTAATTATCTCATATTAATTGTGATATTGATCCAGTATATATTCTTGCTAGGACAAGCCAGTGTAATTCTGGGAGTTGAAGTCCACAAGTCATAAAAGGGCCTTCGTTCCCCACCACTGCTTTAGACAAACCTTTGATTTCTGCAAGGTCTACCTTCCAGAAAATCTCTATTTAATGGTTGGCATTTGCTTGTAAATCAACCTAAATCAAGCTTTTCAGGGCACATTCCAAACATTTGTTAGGATCAGGACAAAGAAATAAGCAAAGAACAAGAAATTATTAATTTTATTCTAATTTAAATGTAGTTTAAAAGATTAATTCAACTAGTATACTTATTTCCTGTATACTTAATAATAATAATAATAATCACATGTCAAATTATAATTATGTCACATTAAAATTTATAATCTATTGACAATTTCTGAAGGTTTCTGAGACTGTACAAGATGGAGGGTGGGGAATACTCTGTTCTAGACTATTTGGATGTTACATCGATACAATAAAAATTTAGCAATAATGTATGGAAAAAATGAATGCATAAGGACTGTGTTCTCTAAGCAATGAAGTTGGAATATTTATTCAGTGTATTATTAGCATCAACTCTCTACTGGGTGGGAGTGAGGCATGAAGAATGTAAAAAGAAATAGATTTCTAAAAATCTGGTTTGATTTTGCAGAGATGTCTCAGAAAAGAATCTAATAGAGCTGGTGCATCAAGTTTCCATGGGAATGAAATATTTGGAAGAAAATAATTTTGTACATAGAGATTTAGCTGCAAGAAATGTGCTTTTGGTTACACAACATTATGCCAAAATCAGTGACTTTGGACTTTCAAAAGCTCTTGGCTCTAATGATTATTACAAGGTAATTTTTCCAACCTTTAACATGTTTTAAAAATTTTATCACCAAATGTCAATGTGAATTGTGGTGTCACTATAATTCAGCTTTTGCTCAACCTTATGCCTTGCACAAATTTGCAACAAATATGGTTCATTGAACAATTACAATGGAACATGTTTTCTGATTCTTTTATAGATTGTGGTTGATAGATATAATACACCAATATTTTTTTATTGTTTTCTTTAATTTTGGGTGTCATTACAGGCAGAACATCATGGCAAATGGCCAGTTAAATGGTATGCTCCAGAATGCATGAACTTCTTCAAATTTTCTAGCAAGAGTGATGTTTGGAGTTTTGGTGTGTTAATGTGGGAGACATTTTCCTATGGGCAAAAGCCATATAAGGTAAATAAACTTTATTTACCATTATTAAACTTTCCTTTTTAATTCCAAATCATAGATTTAAAAAATAAACCAAGATGGAGATGCTATTCAAATGTCCATTACGACACACCTTTATGAGAAAATATTTCAGAAATTGTGATATTCTTATTTCAGTCGAAGCCAACATTGTCTCAGTTTTCTGTGTCACTCGGTTGTAGGGTATGAAAGGACTTGACGTTGCTCAGATGATTGAAAGAGGAGAACGATTGGAATGTCCAGTGGGTTGCTCGACTGATATCTATGAATTAATGAAATTGTGTTGGACATATAAGTAAGTATTCTCATATCAATAGTTTCTTGAAGCTTATCAGGCTCATTGACCATGCATATAGGGCAGGGGTGGGTTCTGGTTTTCCTCGCTGCCGGTTCGTTCAGTGTTGTGCTGCATGGGCGCGCGGGCGCTTTGCGCAGTGCTTAAAAGCTTCTGCACATGCGCAGAAGCAAAAAACAAAATGGCAGCTCCTACGGCGGCGCTGAAAGAACCAGTTCAGGGGCGTGGCAGGCCTGGGTCACTGCCGGTTCTAGCGACCCAGCCGCCAAGTTACTACTGGTTCTAAAGAACCGGTCCGAACCGGGAGGAACCCACCTCTGATATAGGGTCATTCTTTGCCCATCAGTTTGGAATTCTTTAGCAAATGAGAAGTGATATATCTCATTTTTCATGCATCACAACATACCGTATTTTTCCGTGTATAAGACACTACTTTTTCTTTAAAATATTTATTTGAAAATTGAGGTGCGTCTTATACACAGGAGGCCGAGGAGAAGGCCGCACACGCCTGATGAGCCTCTATCTTATATGCAGCTCTATCATTCTTCTCTATTGTAGTTGTTTCCTGTATCACATTGCCACTCTAGGTTTCATCTCTATTGTTCCTGTGATGCATTTCCTGTTTTTGTCGTATTACTCACTCTAATAAGATGGCTTCTTCACAGCTATGGCTTATAGCGTGCTTACTACAAGAAACTACATGAAACATGGGGGGGGTGTCTTATATATGAGGGCATCTTATACACGGAAAAATACGGTAAATACCATGATTTGATCTCTTGGTTGTGACCACCATCCTGACTTTTTGACCCATTCTCTGTTTCCACCTCCAGCCTGCAGATATCCTTCTTTTGGAACTATCTGATAGTATTGATAGGTAAGAAGATGAAAGAAAAATACAGATCATGACTTTGCCTAGATTTGTGGTCCTTTCCAGTGTTTCCAAAATGTCATTTCACAATGCAGTATTCTGTTGGCTGCTTCTTGCTAAGTCCTGAGCAACCACTATTAAGTTATCTGATAAAGATAGCAGTTGCACAATAAGCTGTTCTGAAGCAAGAGAAAGTGCTTGTAAATGTTGTTGTTAAAGAAATAATATATTGACTGGAAATTGCCAGACAAATAATAAAGAGTCTGCTTGGCTACACAAATATTTTCCTTTTTTCTTCTAGTGTTGATGATCGGCCATCATTTTTTACTGTTGAATTAAAGCTACGCAACTACTACTATGACATTGCTCAATAAGTATACTGTGGAATTGCAATGAAGACGTCCCAAGAGGCAAATACAAAAGTTGACTTTTCAAATAAGTTGCAGAAGTATCAAAATGCACTCCAGAAGAATCATTGTGAAAAGACCATTGCTGTAGAATTACCTTGCTACTTTTAAAAACTTGCTAGTATCTACAGTAATATTTTTAAAGTGAGCTTATTTGATGTTCAAGGATCTGGCATTAGTTATACTTGCTTAGTCTATTTTAAAAATGGGCTTTGTTAGGTTGCTTTCTGTCTTGCTGTTCAAATGAACCATCTTTTATGATATCAAAATAACGTTTGTATTTTCATCATTATTGCTGTTAAGAGAATCGGATACTTTCACTTTTGCAAACTCAAAGCAGAGACTGGTTTTAAATTAGAAATGAGCCAATAAAGTTAGAAATAATAGATCATAGCTTTAAAACATATGGCATATATGTGCAAAACAAAACCTATATCCCCACTTCTGTCTTGGTATTTATTATTTGGAAAAATATAAACGTCTATAAACAAAATTGGCAAATTGTTTCATATAGTAACAACAGATCCCTATTATTGTTGTAATCTTTAAATTAAATAATAAAAGTAAAAAAATAAGTATAGATGAACTAACAGCGCTTAACTTCAGACTGTTGTATCATATAATCAAAACACTGACAGGCTCTGGGAACCCCATTTATTTAGGTCTAGTCTATATTAAAACCTTAATTGTTTAGTTAGGTGTCATTGAGTCAGGCTTATTTCCTGGGGTACTTGCTCAGTATTTCAATTTATTTCCAACAATAACCCATAACTCTTCCTAAGACAATCATGCAAAATTTTTCTTTTATCTTCTCCTTCTACCTTAACCTTTATCCACCCTTTCTTCCATTTCTCCATCTTGACAAAGAAAGTTTGTAAGTTTTATTCTATGATCAACTCACATTACATGTTCAAAGTTTGTGAATTTCACCTTACTAATTGTTGCCTCAAAAGACAGTGAGCCTTTATTTGCCTCAGGACGGAATAATCATTTTTGCCTCGTATTATTACTGTCTTTAGATCCATCATCTGAACTTGATTCTCTCATTCTTTCTCAGTATCAATATACAGTATATTATTGGAAAGATCATTGCTTTAACTATTCTGATCATTGTTGTCATCAAATATTCTCTTGTAAAATATCCTTCAGTGAGGGTGTTTACCCACTTGCATCTAACAATAATACAAACATATTCTAGCAACTTCTTTATACTACGTGTTCCCATAATGTCTTCATCTTGCTCCCAGCCCACTGATGAGACAGGCTTAAGTTGTTCTCATCCATTATCAAAGCAATACTTTCTCTCTTATAGGGAGAGGAACCCCTTAGTTATCCCAAAGTGTGTAAAAGATGCTTCATGGACTATTCTGTCAGTTACTGCAGTTACACATTTCCCTTCAGTACCTTCTGTCACCATTCTCTTTTCTTAGCCTTTGGCAGAAAGCACTGGGCATAGTTGCTCCAGACCCAGCAATTTCATCAAGAACTTAACCAATTGTGAAGGTTCTCCAGATCCAAGAATGGGATCGGTGATGGGACAATACATTTTATGCCAATATTGATTTCTGCTGACTCAAACATAGCCACTTGAATTAGGCCTTAGGGAAGGGCCATTTTTGCCACAGCATTTATCCCTAAGATGAATGTCGTCTTTACTCATTATTTTTACTTTACTTTGTGAGCCCAAAAGCTGACTTACCATCTACCATCTTCATGACCAACTGTAAGCTCATGATATTAGCTTGTGATCATGAGGTGATGTTATTATGAGGTGACTAAAAATCCTTCCATGGCTGATGACCAAGATGCTTTGATAACAAACATCTGCAAGTAACCAAAACTTTCTCAGCTCAGGCACGGAGAAACTGTTACTGAACTGATTCATATAATAAGAGTTTTTAATACTGCATTACTGGGCAATTCTTTGTGCTTTTTGTATTTGCTGTAATATAGAGCTATCAGAAAAAGAACTGAAATGTCCATGCCTTAGCATCTGAATGTAAGTTTCTTGAAATGTTTCTACTAAACAGCCATCTTGCCTTATTCTCAGAACAATATCAAGTGTTCAGACAGCAGGGTATATCCAACTATGCATGCTTCCCCTGTTAGCTTAACATCTGGCAGTGAAATATATTCTTCTACCAGCGTTCTGTCCAAGGATGCTGCAGAAGATTGCAGCCACTTGTGGGTATTACAAGGAGAATAAAGGCAAATTCTTTTGCATGTGCTTACAGAATATAAGTGTAATTTTAGATGTCCCCTATTATCTTATTTAGAGAACCAGTTTGGTGTAATGGTTAAGGCGCCTGGCTAGAAAAGAGGAGACAATGTGCATGAAGCCAGCTGGCTTACCTTGGGCCAATCACTCTCTCTCAACCCTAGGAAGAAAGGAAGAGCAAACCACTTCTGAAAAAACCTTGCCAAGGAAACTGCAGGGACTTCTCCAGGTAGTCTCTTGAGAATCAGACAGGATCAAATGGAAGAAAAAATACACATCTTAGTCTATAACTATCTTACATTTATGTAATCCTGCATTTTTTTTTCTTACCACAGAAAGCCCACTAAAAAGGGAGAGTTTGACTAACACCACAAAAGTCTGATTGATAGTATTAGCAAACTTTTTTTTAAAACATCATTATTGGCTGAGAATTTAATGATTTCTGTATTGCTTATGATGAATAAGTCCCTAAACAACTCTTGATCAATTGTATTTTCTGAATGTTTTAAAAAATGTTACTAGTTTTTAATTTTATCCCTGAAGACACCTGGTATATGTAGCCATACATCCTATCATGAAGATTTAAGAACTACGGTAATATAAACTAAATTATGCAATAGAAATGTATATTATTTTAAATAACTGGACATAAAACATTTTCACTTTAATTTATTTTTAAATCTCTTTAGGCATATAGAAAAATATTCGGTAATAATAGAATTGAATAGCTAATACTTAATTATCATTTGTTAATTTTATATACATTCACAAGATCTTATTTTATCTGTTTCTATGGTAAATATATTTGTAATGAGGCAGATGAATTCAAACCCACCTGCGTATAACAGATATCGTCATAGTAATAAGATGAATGTATCTATTTAAAAATCCTGATGCATTTCCTGAATTAGAAATAGTACGTGTAGCTTAGATAAAGTTTTCTCATCTCTGATTAGACCTCCATTGTCACAATCTGTCAACAACAGATTGTCACAACTGTCAACAATACAGACTTTTTAAAAGCTGATGTACCTATCAAAATTGAAGGTGAGGCCTTTGAATATCTTTCTTACCTATTTTAAACACCTTAAAAGATTGTTTCTCTTGTTTGTAATAAACCATTGGAGATAAATGTGTGGCTGACAAGGGTGACTGAAACCATGAAAAGACAATTTACTGACTATACATAGTTTATACAAAACAAAACTCCTCTTCATTTATGCCTATACACCTTGAATTCCATGGAGCTTCCAAACATACTTAACAAGGGTTGCTTTTTAATTGCCTCTTTAGACCTCTGTGGGTTGAAGGAAAAATGAGCTTCCATTTCTAGAAATGATTCAATAGGGAAACAATACAACTCCCTTTATTTTGACTTTATTGCCAGAGGGGAAAAAAGAAACATAGAAAATAAACATTTAGAATCTCATCACCAACTACTTACTGGAATGCTTTCTGAGAGGCTTTCAATGTAAATGTGTACAAAAGAGAGAGCTGCTATAATCTTTCCCTCATCTCTCTTGAATGTAGAGGATTAGTTCTTTTGACACATAAAACTTTTGTATAAAAAATGTCTGTGAAATGTGAGAAAATTAAAAAAAAACCAGTCAAAATAAAGGATACATCAAAATGCAATTTAATACATTCAGACATTTAAACCTTGATATTCTAAATAAAAGGTGCCATTGTATGCATTTTTAAAATGTTTTTTTTAATTATGTTCTGTTTTTATCATCCACAAATGAATAGAATGTTTTTGTCACCTTATTTCCACTGCCTGCAGTTTTGAAAATTAAATTTGTGTTTGCCTAGTTTTTTTCTAAATAGCTGCCTTTCTCTATCTACAACTTCAGTTTCTGTATGAAGTGCATTGTATATTAAAAGATATTTTACAGATGGCAATGGACTTTTTTTTTACAAACATTCAACATTTGTATGGTGGTTACAACTCAGCCTGTAGCTTGTCCTTGTTACTCTCTAGGGCTAGCATGGCCAACCACTGTTCCATATTGTTATAAATATTGATTGGCAGAGATCTCCAAAGATTTCCGGAGGTGGGTTTGGTTTTTTTATCCCAACCTTACTGCAGATTTCAGGGAAACTGGGGAATTTCTGCAACTAAGAGATACAGTATACTAAGGTATATGAATGAGGGGTCCTTGATGCTCTCTGAGCTTGCTTGTTTTCTTGCAGACGTTTCATTATCCTAACTAGGTAACATCATCAGTGCTAGTAAGGAGTGCTGTTTGCTGTCAGTTTATATTCTGTCTGTCTTGCCTGTCTCTGTGGGTGGGGGCAGTCTTAGGGATCCTTTGGTTGGGCTGTTTACTGATGGCTCTTTGGCAGTTTCTTGACTGGGGTATTCCTTACTTGATTGTTGGTATGAAGTTAACCTTGGAGTTAATCTACGCTGATCTGAGTGCTGATTACTGGTGGAGAGGTGCTGGAGTCTTGGGCTGGTTGATTGTCTCTTTTCCATAGTCTATATATGTTGTTGATATCTAGACAGACAGATAAGACACCAGTAATCAGCACTCAGATCAGCATAGATTAACTCCAAGGTTAACTTCATACCAACAATCAAGTAAGGAATACCCCAATCAAGAAACTGCTAAAGAGCCATCAGTAAACAGCCCAACCAAAGAATCTCTATGACCGCTCCTACCCACACAGACAGAATATAAACTGACAACAAACAGCACTCCTTATTAGCACTGATGATGTTACCTAGTTAGGGTAATGAAACGTGTGCAAGAAAACAAGCAAGCGATATACCAATAAAGGAGAATATTAGTAGCTTAGGGTTGAAATGAAGGATCTTTGGTGCTCAGAACACCAAGGACCCTTCATTTCAACCCTAAGCTACAAATATTCTCCTTTATTGGTATATTTCAATCTCAATTCCAATGACTGCCAACAGTGTTTCAAGATTCTGATGAAATATTTGTCTCTCTTGTAGTTTATGCAGTTCTCTCAAATAGCTCATTGGGTGATCTGCAGACGGCTATCTCTTTCAACTCACTTATTTTCGGAAGGAATAGGGAAACTTCTGCCATGCAGAACCTTCAGGAGAAAACCTTGCATATACTATACAACCAATGTAATGTTTACCATGTCCTTCCCATACCAGTCAAAGAAAGTAAGACATGCCTTTGACCAGCAGATGTCAGTATTTGAATAGATTTTGCTCGTTTTTTGTTCTAGTTTTCATTTTAGTGAGTAGCATGCAGTCCCTTCAACAGCATCATTATTCTGAAATCATGAAAAGTAAATTTTATGCATGTAGTGCATAGGAAACATATGCATGTCTCAGTGAAAAGTATATCCTGCCTGAATTGAAATATTTTTAAATTTAGCCTGGCTCAGTTTTAGATAGATGACCTTTATTGTCATTTTTTTTACTGTAGGCACACTGGCACACATAAAAAATAAATTTCTGTTGCCTGCTCTCAAAAGTCTACACACATATACACGTGTATGCATGTGTATGTGTGTGTGTGTATATATATGTATATATGTATATATGTCTCGCGGCCCGCCCCGCCCCAACTGCCACCCCTAAATTGCGTCCCACTGCGAGACGCGCGTCCTACCTGACACTTGCAGCTCCATCACGGTCCTCGGCATTGTGTCCAGGGAAACCCATTGAAAAAGAAAACTTCTCACGAGTTCGAGAAGTTTGATTGAACTCGCGAGAAGTTTTCTTTTTCAATGGGCTTCCCTGGACACAACGCCGAGGAACGCAATGGAGCTACAAGTTTCAGGTAGGATGAGTGTCTCATGGTGGGACGCAATTTGGGGGTGGCAGGTGAGGTGGGGCGGGATGGAGTGGGCTGCGAGAAGCGTGTCTCAGTGGCTGCAGCTTCCGTGGCGGCAGGCATGGTGGTGGCATTTCCAAAAGCAGCCTGGGAAAACCTACAAACCTGGGCAACTTGTCGCTTGTGTTCTCTCTCTCTCTCTCCCGGCCAAAAGAGCGCCCGCCTCAAAAAGAGCAGCTCCCGGCCGGGAGAGAGAGAGAGCACAAACGAGAGGCTGGCACGCGCAGGCAGTTTTACCAACTCCCTCTGCCGCGGCATTGCGCACACCCCACAGGACTGGCTCACCTCCTCTGGGCTCTGCCTCCGGCGGTGTTTTGAAACACGTCCCACCTGCCAGAAATGAGTCTCTGTGAGACTCGTCACGCCACCACTGCTGCCTTATGGAGCAAGACTCTGCAAGGCTTGTTGTGACGTTGCATGCACGAATGGCAGCACTATTGCGAGGTTCAACGTACCGGCACAGCCGCGAGCGGCAGGATGCCAGCTGTGCCGGTATGATGAAGTTCACCGCAGTCCTGCAGTTCATGCATGCAACGGCACAACAAACCTTGCAGAGTCCTGCTCCACGAGGGGGTGGCGGCGGGCCAGCTGCTTGGCTGGTGCCAAGAACAGGGAGGGGAGGCGGCGGCGATGGCCAAGGCCATATTTTGGGGGTCAAAAGAAAATAAGACCCTGTCTTATATTTTTTTGAACCCTGAAATAAGCACTTGGCCTTATTGCCATGCACTCAAAAGCCCAACTGGGCTTATTATCAGGGGAGGTCTTATTTTGGGGGCAACACGNATATATGTATGTATATATATATCCTATTAGATATATATAATCCATCTTGAATTGAATACATATTGGAAAGAGGAAGCTGGAGAGTTCACAAGGTTGATACTATATGGAACAAAACAAAATCGAATTTGGATGTTCTGCTTTGGATACCATTTAGCCTCCTCCCATAAGGTAACAAAGAAAACAGGTCATGAAAGGATGCATAGTGTCCCAGACAATCCTGCGGACCCTGGTCAAGCATCACTTACATACTATGTCCTGGCTAGATGGAAGTGAACTGCCAATAATCTCTGCCATCCATTCAGTTTAATTAACTGAACGTTGCCTTACAGATAAACCAAGAAAATAAATCTCAAGAAATCTACAGATAGTTTTAACATTAAGCCATATGGTATTTTCATTTGGTTTTCATTTATGTTGTATGAACTCAACCATTATGTTTTTTAATGTTTTAATATGATGCACATATCTAACCAATTGGGTTCTATTAAACACATACCATTAGTGAGCCGAGGTGGCGCAGTGGTTAGAGTGCAGCACTGCAGGCTACTTCAGCTGACTGTTCAGCAGTTCAGCGGTTCAAATCTCACCGGCTCAAGGTTGACTCAGCCTTCCATCCTTCCGAGGTGGGTAAAATGAGGACCCAGATTGTTGGGGGCAATATGCTGACTCTGTGAACCGCTTAGAGAGGGCTGTAAAGCACTATGAAGCGGTATATAAGTCTAAGTGCTATTGCTATTAATTTAATGGAAAATTCAAAGCCTAATTTAAATAAATACATGCACTTCCCAAATACTTTGCCTTTCAGGCCAGTTCAGCCATGTCAGTGGGAAAGAGCCAGGCTGGCATAAGAAAAGCAGCACTTCACTTAAGTTCTTTATGCTTTTCTACACTATTAGAATAATAGGATTCAGTTCTAGTAACTCATCATTTAACCTATTCCTCTTATCCTCATCTTGCTGTTTATATTGCTTGGTGCTTTATTTTTTAACAATTTTTATGAATTTGTCATTAATTTATATGCCACGCATCTCACTACCCAAAGTGATTCTGGGCAGCTTACAATACAATCAGGGGTGGGTTCTAACTTACCTCACTGCCGGTTCGCTTCCTCCTGCGCCACGTGGCCGCGCCTCATGGGTGCACGCGCGCTTTGCGCGCACGCGCAGTGCTGAAAAATAAAAAAAAATTCCCCCCCAAAAAAGCCGAAAACAAGATGGTGACGCATGTGCAGTGCCAGAAACTCGGCTTCTGCACATGCACAGAAGGGGGGGGGGAACCGGAAAAAACGCCAAAAAAAAAAAACAAAAAAAAATCCCAAAAAAAAAAAAAAAAAAAAAAAAAAAAAAATTCAAAAAAAAAAAAAAACTGAAAACAAGGTGGCGACACATGCACAGTGCCAGAAACTTGGCTTCTGTGCATGCGCAGAAGAAAAAACCCAGAAAAAAATCCCCCCCCACAATTCCAAAAATAAAAAATAAAATAAAAAAGATGGCGGCGCTCACGGACCGGCACCAACAGAACCGGTTCCGTGACGTCACCAGCGGGTCGCTACCGGTTTGGGCGAACTGGTCCGAACCGGGAGGAACCCACCTCTGAATACAATAAAACAAAAATATAAAAAAAGTTAAAATTACAAGAGTTAAATAAAAGCACCCACCACCTCCAGCATAAAAAGCCTCATCAGAGCCAAGTTTTGAGGCTGTTCTGGAAGGCCAGAAGAGTGAGGATGGATCTTATTCTCTCAACAAGATGTTTCAAAAGGCAGGAGCCATGGCAGAAAAGGCTCTTGTCCTAGACCTGGCCTGCTGAGGAACAGGGTCCGTAGCAAGCCACTTCTGCCGGAACGAGTGGGGCAGATCAATCCCATTGGGGCTGATAATTTATTAAGTATCAACAGTGGGAGAGCAGGAATGCCAAAATGCCTGGCAGGCATAAGAGAAGCTTTGCAATGTATTAATTTATTTAAAATACCATATTTGCTTTTCTATAGAAAAGGTCTTTAAAGAAGCAGTGAGATAACTATATGATGGGAAATATGCCCTGAAAGAAGTATGAAAAAGTGTCCAGAAGATCTGTGTTGTGACCCAGCGTGGCAAGCCCCCAGGAAACGACACACACACACTGTTGTCCAAAATAAAGAAGGCTTTATCACTAATAAATGCTTAGTAATAAGTTAATTTCAGGGTTTCTCCCAAAGTGCTTGTTGCAAATCACAGAACACTTTGGCCGGGATTTCAAATACAAAAAAACACAAACAGATCATTAAGTCCTTAAATTCCTCACTTGCTGGAATTAGCCGAGAGCCCGGACTGGAGTTAGTCCAACTGATATCACCAAAAGTGTAAACAGTAGCCAGGTAAAATACGTGCGTTGTTTCAGCAACAGTTTCCATTGTGATTCCACCTTATATAGTCTTAGGACGTGGCCCCTCTGCCTGCAGGTTTACCTGTGAGGAGACCTCCTTCTACAAAGCCACTCTTGCCGGCTAGCTGCCCTGCGTGCCCTAGCATCAATCAGAGGCTCCTCCTCTTCACTGGAGTCACTTAACTCCTGCTGGGGAGGTGCAGAAGTCCCTGATTGAATATCGTCCTCTGGCCCTGCGTCCTCCTCAGTCTCGGACTCAGGTGCCGGAGATACAGACTGCTCTTGCCACCCCATGGTTGGTTCTTGGTCTTCCGGATCCATGAGCAGCTGCGCGGGACTTGGGCAAGCCACAACAATCTGTTTCCCGCACAGCTCAGCTTCTCAAGAACCTTTCCCCAAAATAGGAGGCTGGAGAATGGGTAATAGTTGTCCAAAATTGCCAGGAAGAATGATGGTTTCTTGAGGAGCAAGTGTACCACTGCCTCTTTCAAGGCAGGTTATATCTGCACTCATAATGATACCATCACTATTGCCTTGATCCAGCCTCCTGTTACCTCTCTAGAGCCTTCACCAACTAAGAAGACCAGGGATCCAGGCTGCTGGGGGCAGGACTGATATTGCAGATAATGTTTTTCATGTCTTTGGAGATTCTCAGTCATCCAGGTCATGGTTGTCCCAAAGGTGCTTTTTCAAAAGGCAAGTGGACTTTCTTTGTTTTTCTTTGAAGATGTTTCACTCCTCATCCAAAAAGCTTCAGTTCAGAACTGAAGAAACATCTTTGATGAAAAGTGAAATATCTTCAAGGAAAAACAAAGAAAGACCATTTGCCTTTTGAAAAAGCACCTTTGGGATAAGGTTCTTCACTTCCTCTGGAGCAACAGCTCAAATTTCCTCCAAATAACCTCATGAGATTATGAGATCTCCATAAGACTTGTCCAGCTGCAGTCAACTCAAAATGAACCTGAGCAATTTTATCCTTAGCTACAGTACCAAGCAATTGCTTTCAGAGAGTTTTATGCACATATTTTTCAATCTAACTAGTACTACCTCTTCAACTGCTTCCATTTACATATGGTTCACATATGGATACACTGAGTGTATAGCTCAGGATTAGCCACTACTAACCATTTTATATTAACCATACAACTCAAAAATCTTAGGCAAGAAACACAAGAAGACCAGGATCTCCACTTAGGAATGCACTCTAAGATCTTTGATAAATTTCAACAATGGAATGCAGATATGAGTTTTAATGCTGTAAGCACAATGTAGGAAAATGCAATTTTGGGAAACAAAAGGGAAAATCCACAGCCACTAGCAAGTGTCAAACATTATATTTGTTCAGTGTTGACTCAATAAACAAAATATTCATTTGTTAGCTAAAACAAAATTCTCCAGTTGTCTCATGTGCTTTGAGAAACCCTTCCTTCCTTCCTTCCTTCCTTCCTTCCTTCCTTCCTTCCTTCCTTCCTCCCTCCTTTCCTTGCTGAATTCCATTCCATTCCATTCCATTCCATTCCATTCCATTCCATTCCATTCCATTCCCTTCCCTTCCTTTCCTCTCCTCTCTTCCTCCCTCCCTCTCTCCTCCCCTCTCTCCCTCCCTTCCTTCCTTCCTTCCTTCCTTCCTTCCTTCCTTCCTTCCTTCCTTCCTTCCTTCCTTCCTACCTTCCTCATAACTTCCATGTTCTTTAGTTAAAGTATTGAACAAATAGAACATGATGCAGAAAATCAAGCAGCTATGAGAATGGCTATCCTGCATTCCTTAGTCATGGAGCTCACACAAACCAAATATCTTTCTCTTAAATGCTCTTAAATGCCCTGTATTCTTGTTTCTTCCTTTCTGCTACTCTGCATCATTTAAATTTGCCCTGTTATATATTTCCCAGTAAAAATCATCAATGACAGACTTTTACAGCCCACCAAATGAATGGGATTGAAAGCTGGAAAGGATAAGTGAGAATGAGCATTGTTTCCAGAACTGTAAGTTGATTGATTATTAGCTTAATCAGCCAAGAGAGAAGAACTACCAAGCTTCAACCAAGGAAGGAGAATTAAGTAGGTTTAGACAACTGAAAGAAGCATTGTGATATCATGATGCCAGTCCTACTACGTTGGTGCATATATTGTGGCATCAAACACATGCTCAAATCAGAGATGGGTACCTGCCGGTTCGGACCGGCTCTATAGAACCGGTAGCAGGAATTTTCCCCCGCTCACTGAACTGGCAGTGATGGCCAGCTGGACATGCCCCCGAACTGGCTCTCTTGGCGGCGCCATAGGCGGCGCCATCTTGTTTTTTGCTTCTGTGCATGCGCAGAAGCTGCGTTTTTAGCACTGCACATGCACGTGGATGCGCATGAAGTGCACGTGGTGCACCCATGCGGTGTGCCCACGCAGTACGCAAGGCGCACGCACCCACGCGGCTCGTGAGGAAGCAAACCGGCAGTGAGGTAAGCCAGAACCCACCCCTGGCTCAAATGCTGTTGGATTCAACTACTACAGACAACTTATATTGACTGCAGCTCATTCCTGGTCAGAAACCAATTAGGATTTTGCCCAATAATGGTGAATAATAGTCATTTTCCAAAGAATTTACAAGATCAAACTTGCTTTGTTTCTGCCAAGCAGGCCTTCAGTCCAGAACTAAGTGGAGAATGGAGATGGAGATGGCACACAAACCATCCAAATCTTAAGGATGATTAAGAAAGATACATCCTAAGAAAGATACAGTACATCCTCACATTTTATTTTATTTTTATTTTTCAAGCAGAAGTCATTTAGCCAAACCACAAAAAAATATCTAGCGGACACCCACCCACCCTCCATCAATTGGGCAGGTTCTGTAAAAGCACAGCTAAGTTTAAATCAGTTCCATTGACAGATTAGAATAAGCATATTTTACAGAACTGTTTTTTTGTGGTGGAATACCAGAGGCTCGCCTCTGGGACATCTGCCGGAAACAAGGCACCAGTTGTGGGAGTTAACACAAGTCAAATGCCTTCCGAAAGCCGACAAAGCCACAACCAGGTATAGCTAATGAGGAAAAGACACCCATATCCAAGTCATATGAAGCTGACATAAATCAACTTGTCTGTTTTCCTCGGATGTGCATTTAGTGATAAACAGAGAATATGAGCTACCCATTCCCCTCAAGAAAAAACAAAGGAAGGACCAAAACTGACTTTTTGTGAGAAATGTGAGTACAGCCTTATCCTTGCAGAACAAAATACCAGAACCACAAAATGTGCTTTGACTAATTATAGGAAAACATTGATTTTATAAGCAGGTCCATATGCCTTTGTGACACAAATAGAGATACAAAGCCATAAAGAAGCAGAACATGAACACATTAATAAAAATGCCTGAAGAATGGGAGGCCTCAGTGGTTCAACTGCCAAAATGTAACTGTTAGAATCCCTGTCTGTAACTGCAAGAGGCTTCTTTTAGATATTTAATTTGTTAGCTTGTCTTGTAATTGCTATAAAGGAAAAAAAAATAGCCTGAAATCCAAGTCTATTCTTAGTTCAACTCAGTGCATTGATGTCTTCCTTATCTAGCCTATCCAAACCTGTGCCCTCCAGATACAACACTGATCATTCTCAGTCCATATAGTTGCAAAATATCTGGAAAGATAGCTTGGCTTCAAGACATAAAAAGTAGGCAATGCAATGGGTTGGGTCCAGTTCTACTGAGTTAATCTATTTCTTAGTGAAGCAGAGAAGCAGATTGTTGCAAACACGGAACTTCCTTGTGCTAGTGCAAGGAAAGAGAGCACCTGGAGGATTTTAGGAAAGCCCTTTGGTGATATTAGTAAAATGAAAGAGAAAAGAAGGATCTCTTGGGAATGGAGGAAAAGAATTTGAAAGAGAAATATAATTTGATCTGAGGAGAGTGAGCAGTTGCATTTTGCCTTTAAAGATCAAAGTGTTTGAAAAATCTTAGGAAACATTGAGAGAGGAAAAGTAATTCATCCCCATGGAATTTTTGAACAGGACTACTCTAATTGATGAAGGAAAATATTGAAGGAAAGGCCTGAATAACTTACAAATAATGGGGGAGGTTGGAGCATTTGAAAGGAATGAAATGAAGGAAACTAAGAGCAATTCTAAATGGCATCCTTATGAACTCCCTTCTCCTTCCCACACTACTGTACTAAAGAAAGGAGCTAAAGAATGACAGTATCTAGCAGGAAAATGTATTATATAAACAAGATAGGCAGAAGAGCCTCAGCAATGATGCTAAGTGATGGCAGCATTTAAAGGAAAAAGGCTTAATCAAAAGGGGGGTGGATTTTCTCCACTCTCTAATGGAGTCACTGTTTCATCCAAAACTTGCCTCTCTTCAGTAGCCAGTTCTTTCTTATTGCTTGCAAAAAATAATATACTTCATTCAATTTTGGGCAGAAACATATAGATTTGGTGTCTGATATTCAATCCTCCGCAATAGACAAAGCCAGTACCCAAAGCAAAGTCATATTCTGGCACCATCTATGGTTTGGCTCATCTTCCAGTTTTGTTAGGAATTTAAGAAAGGTGCCCCTTCCTTCCTTCCTTCCTTCCTTCCTTCCTTCCTTCCTTCCTTCCTTCCTTCCTTCCTTCCTTCCTTCCTTCCTTCCCTCTTTGTGTTTTTCAGCTTTACCCTTATAATTACCCCAGACAATTTGTGTTTATTTTTGCAGACATATTCCTCCTAGTTATTGTGAATCATAGTATTTTAATGACATCATCATCCATTGTTGTCATATGGCAACAATTCTGCAAAATTGTATTAACCTTCAAGCTGGCGCACTGGCACAAAAAGTACACTATTTTTGCTTTTCCAAATACAGCATAATTTAAATGAGCCCAATAGTCACACGATTTGCCTGCTCAGTACCTTCCTATCAGAACATTGTATTGCTTTGGTAAAATTATCAGCTTCCTGAGGATCATAATTGTAATAGTAATTTATTTTTCATGGCTTGCATCACGTGGTTAGTGTGTACTGTTCAATATCACTCAAATGACTTTTTGTTTGACCTTTTGTTGAACAGAAAGAAGTCATTCTAAAGCAATGAAGAAAGATGATTACAATTTATACTCATATTGTATATTTTAAGAATTGTTTCAATTTTGGCACCCCCTAAAATTTGGTGCCCTAGAGAACCTAGACTTAGAACCAACCCTGAGCAGGAAAAGGAAATAAAAAAATTTGGAAAATGCTTTTAAGTTCAGTCTGCATCTTCTTCATTTTATCAAATAAACTGAAAAATAGCTTGTGCAAAAAAAGAAGTAACAGAAAAAGTTACAAAAAACCCTACTATAAATTGTAATCATCAATTTAATGCATTCAAACAGAGGAAGTAAAATAATTCAATATAACCAAGAAGACTAAAATGTGATCCTCATTAAAAACTGGCCAAAATAAAATGTTTTGAGTTGCTTGCCTGAAGTTTTTTGCCTGCTCTGTATTACTTGATTATGCCTGGAAGGATAATAAATAAATAATATTTATATGCCTTGAATCATAATGTCAGAAAAAATAATTGAAAGTCTCTGAAGGAATATAAATAATATGTTTTCATTCCAAAATAATGAGAAAACAGCTAACTTTTGAAAGCTACAGCTGTCCTGAGAAAATTATAAGGAACCATTTGCTGCCATAGCTATGGCTTTTTAACATATTAAAACCTTTACAAAAATGCCAGGGAGTGAATGTAACATTTTCTACAGTTTACCTGCTGGCAATAGAATTAGGTGAATTATAATAGAATTATTATTCTAATTAGAATTAGAATAAGGTAGAGTCCAGGACTGAAGGGCTGCCCCCCTTTTTAATGTAAAAAGCGGGCAGGGCTTCAATTGCACACTTGTCATGTTGACCTTTTGGCCCCCTGCCCCAGGGATCCCTTATGGGAATCAGTTCTCTTGAATTGGTGGATTTATCACTGCAGGTAGTCTTCAGGTTGCAATGGCAGTTGAGTCCGGTACTTCCATCACTAAGCAATGCAGCTGCAAAGTGCAATGTCACATGATGGCATTGCTTAGCAATGACACTCCTGGCGATCCCAGTTCCCATCGTAACCCCAGGTCTGCATGAGTATTTAAGCAGGAAGAGGTCGGAATCTTAAGCAAGCAGGCTGGCGGATGAGTGCATGGGATGCTGGGAAGAGGTCGATGGTTAGGTGCTAAGGAATATGGGTAGGTGAAAAAGCAGCAGGACCAGGAGCAACTTCCACATTCCTACTTGTGAGAAGTTGGCAAGGAACATCAGAAATCACAATCACATGACCATAGCTCATTGCGTCATCATAACTGTGAGGTAGGCATTCTAGTGCCTAGATTGCGATCACATGACTAAGTGATGATGTGACAACCAGAACTCTGAGGATCAGGTATACGTCACCTTGTTCAATGCTGTCTTAACTTTGAATGGTCACTGAACAAGTGGTCATAACCTAAGTTTTACCTGTAAGCATGCATGAAGCAAAGCAGCATAACCCTATAAAACAGTTTACAGAGAAGCATATTAATTTGCACAAAGACACTTTAGCATGTTAGGATATTTTTAATCTCCCCATTAGAGGTGAAAAATAAATCTGATTCTAGCAAGTATGGACTGAATTCACAGATACAAGGAATTTTGAATCTTGATTACATTTTGTTGTCATACTATGCTGAAATCTGCCTCACAGTTTCTCAGAACTTATTTCTCCCTGAAATAGAGGTCTCTCTTTTTAAACCTTCAGTATATTCTCAAGATGCTTTAGAACCTTTAGAACCTGTAGATAATGGTGGCTATTACTGTTGGCGTTGCTTTCTATTAAATATCCACAGTTATTGTCGTTTTAATGTGTACATAACTGATTCTAATAAAAAAAAACACTTGCTTGCCAGCATTAATGCATTAGCAAAAGGTGATTTTGCAATTGAAAGTGACCTTGGGATGAGTTACCTTTATTTAGCAGTCGATATTATAATTGTTCCCAGAAATAATGAGCTTCTCCATTTAGAGTCAGCAAAATTAATTAAACTCACCATTTGTTTAATATGCTTTCTAATTAATTTCATACGGAAAACAGGAAAACATTTTCTAAAATTCACTCTGCTACAATTGGCCTTTCGAGAGCCTTTCGAGAGTTTTGCATCAGGGAAAAGAGGCACCGAAGTCTCCTCATAATTAGTTTGCTTGGAAGGTTTTAATGAAGGAAGCTTTGATAACAGTGTTAGTTGCAGCACATTAAGTATCACAACAATAAAATTCCAAGGGAGGAAAGGCATCAAATCTGAAAGCCAGATAGGCTTTTCGTTTTACAAAATAGATGGCTATTGTTTCATGTTTACTTCATAAGGCTTCTGTATATCTGCCTTATGGTTTTACATTCTAATCCTAAATTCTTATGCCTGCAGACTAGTCTTCTCACATCAACTGAGGTAGCCACTCAAATATTTATCGTTTCTATATATTATTTTTATTTGCATTTTAACAATTTCTGTTCATATATTATGTTTGTTCACCTTAACTTTTCTCCAAGGCGCTCCGATAGTGTACTTGGTCTCCCTCAACATGATATCTTCTGATCAAACCTTTGAGAAAGATTATGCTGAGAGGAAGGAAAGTCACCCAATCAGTGCATTCCCACAACATGAAAAATGATGATGCTAATTAATTCATTGTCCAATTTTGCCTTATTTATTTATTTACAAATTTAGGTGGCTGCCCAACTCACACAGAGGTGATTCCAATCCAGATGGCTTACAACATGAATAAGAGACCAAACAATAAGGTAATATGATGAGGTGGTTCACACATGGCTGAAAGCGGTTCTACACTTCTGTGTCCCTGACTCAGCCCCATTAAGTAATAGGCAACAGAATGGTCCAAAACCAAAGGGCCGGCCTCTAACATTAACTTCATTTACAGCCATTTCTCCATATCGCACACATTGTCCACATGCTTTCCTAGAAAATAAAAATGGGGATGGGGGACTTTGCAGGTGTTCCCAGGTGCTCAGAAAAGTAAGCAACCAAAAGTTAGTTAGAAAAGTTGGCAGGGAGCCATCTCGCTGACCTCTTTTCTAGCCACAGTCACTTTGCAATTTGTGAAAGTGCCCACAACAACTAAATGTGTGCACAGCATGAGTAAGCTTGCCTATTCCTGACCTCATCACTGCCTTACATTGGCTCTTGTAGTACTATGTGGCACTACAGCAGGTAGCAACCTGCTGGTGACGTCATGGAGCCGGTTTGGTCGGTGCCAGTCCGTGGACGCCGCTATCGTTTTTTTGGATTTATTTTTTTTTTGGATTTTTTTTTTCTTCTGCGCATGCACAGAAGCCGAGTTGCCGGCACTCCACATGCACCGCCAACGCGTGCCTGCACGGCACGGCCACGCGGTGCGCAAATGCACACGCAGCCACGCGACGTGGGAGGAAGCGAACTGGCGGCGAGGTAAGTTAGAACCCACCCCTGCATGTGGCCATAAACTTGCATGTAAATAGGGAGAATGGGACCTTAGTCAAAGCCTAAACTCTTTGAGCCAGATTTCTTTATAGCATTTGACAGGTATGTTTTCATAATTACAATTGGCAGAGCAGTTTGTGCATGCTCTGTCTTCTTCCTGAATGCATGAGACCCAGATGGTGATGAAGAACTAAGGGAGGGTAAAATTGGCAACAATGAGATTGTTGCAGAAACTGAAAAAGAAATGTGTTACCAATAATGTGGAGATAGACATTTTTTTCTCCATAGCTCCCTAATGTCTAGGCGGGGCAACCCAGGGCAAGGAGAATTTCCTCTCCCATTGTCTCCTATTGTTACAGGGTGATTGTTATTAATATTTTAGATGGAGGTGCATTTAGTAGTTAAAAACAATTGCTCCTGATAATTATTTTCCTTTTTATCACGTTGTTTGGGGATGATAGTGTTCTCATTTCTTACAACATTTGAATGCTATCCTAGTCCAATCTAACCTACTACGCAGAAGATTTGAATGGAAAAACTGGAAAAGCATGTGCAATGGCTTGAGAGAAATATAAATCTACCAAATCAATCATTTACAAAAATAAAGCCACATACGCCATTATTTTAAAATCCAATATTTCTTTTAAAAAACTGTTGTATTATTCCTAGAAATAAAACTATAACAATATATTTCTTTAATTCTTTACCCAGAAGTGAATAAAACTGCAACCTAAACCTCATTAAATTTAGACCCTGACAGATTTATTAAAATTGCACTGAGCTTTAACCTGAGGTGGGCAGCATGCAGGGTGGCCCTTCCCTCTTCAAACATCTCGTAAGAAATATTTCTCACTTCTCTAAACAATCTTCTTTGAGGGGAAAAAAACCAGAAGTATCAGGAAAAAGAATGGCAAGAAGTAAGTGGGCTATCAGAAAAACATTCCCTATTAATTTTTGGCTTAGCCTTGCCTGTTAGCTCTCCAGCAGAATACCCTTGCTCCTTTAGGAAAAAACTGTTTAGGGGGTTGTTTGTTTTTGTGCCTTTGAGTCAGCATTGACTAGTCCCTGCAATTTTGTTGGCAAGATTTCAGAAGTGGCTTATCATTGCCTGTTTCCTAGGGCTGAGAGAAAGTGACTGGCCCAAGATCATCCTGCAGGCCTGGTACCAGAGGTGGGTTCCTGCTGGTTCGGACTGGTTCTTTAGAACCGGTAGCGGGAATTTCCCCGCACTCGCCGAACCAGCAGCGATGGCCGGCTGGACACGCCCCCGAACCGGCTCTCTTGGCGGCATTGTAGGCACCGCCATTTTGTTTTTCGCTTCTGTGTATGCGCAGAAGCTGTTTTTTGCTTCTGCACATGTGCAGAAGCTGGATTTTCAGTACTGCGCATGTGCGCACATGGACGTGCGGCATGGCCACGCAGCACACAACATGCACGCGCCCACGCAGTGTGGGAGGAAGCGAACCGGCAGCGAGGTAAGTTAGAACCCACCCCTGCCTGGTACCTAAACCAGAACTAGAACTCATGATTTCCAACTATAGCAAACTCTACGGTGTCTTTATCAAACTATATATATTTTACTTAGTTTGTTCCTCAGGAGTATAAAGCCCTCTTTTTCGCCCTCAGCATTCAGAGAACTCCTTGCACTATTTTGGTCTTTTAAGTTATTAGCAAAAGGGAGGGAGGGA
>QLTV01003771.1:3123425-3134047 GCA_003457575.1 Thermophis baileyi | reverse complement strand
AAAGGCCACCTTCCACCCATGCCTCCCATGCCAGTTCCACGGGACTTGGGGCTCTGAAGCAGCCCACTGGCTTCCAACCCGGTGCCGTGGGCCGAGTTCCCACAGTGGCGCTGGTGGTCGGCCGGGCTGATCCACAAAGAGAGCAGGCAGGTGGCCAGGTGAGAAGCAAGTGGGCTGCTTCGGAGCCCCAAGCACCATGGAGCCAGCACAGGTGGAAGGTGGCCTTTTCTGCAGCATCCCCCTCCCCTCTTTGGATCGCCCTGCAAGGGGGGAGTTTCTGCCTTTGCAGAAACGGGGCGGGCGCATGTGCAGCAGCCCTGGGACATCCGCTTGCCCTTCCGCCACCCTGCTCAGCATCTGCATTTCCACCAAGGTCCGCCCGGCCACCCACTGGCTGGGCCAGGCTGGACGCCGACCTCAGAAGGCAAGCGTGTGTGGGGGACCACCGGGAAGGCCGTGTGGAAGGCCGCCAAGCATGGCATGGCTGCGGGGAAGGGAGTAGGCTGCTACCTCCCTTCCCTGCCACCCGACATGCTTTCCTGCCTTCCACGTGGCCTCTTAGTGCCCCCCTGCTGCCCCCCTTGCCTTTTAGCACCCCCTGCCACCCCCTTGCCTCTTAGTGCCCCCCTAAGTCATCCCACTGCCCCCCAAGGGGTGGTACCGCCCACTTTGGGAACCACTGTATTAACCGCTATATGGCTGTGCTACAAAAGGCAGCCTTATATTGTGAATTCTGTGATCTGGATGAGGCCCTCATGGACCGGCTGGTCTATGGGGTCAGAGACATTAAACTCTAGCGGCGCCTCCTCACCAAGCACAACCTTATGCTACAAATGGCAATGGAAGAAGTCCTAGCCACTGAGACCTCCCATCGCTCAACAGAGGAGATACAGAGGTCGAACAGCCCCTCGACCTCACGAAATCAGTCCATCACGAAGAGATTGACCAGAGAGAATCCGCAGAGGAGGAAGAGGACGAGGATGTCCATTGGCTAAAAGGAACAAACAAGGGGCGCAACATGTCCGCCGAAAGGAAGTCCTTGATTTGCATAGGCTGTGGCTGGAATCACCCTAGAGCCACGTGCAAATACAAAAACACCATGTGCCAATGGTGTGACAAAAAGGGACACCTCGCTCATGTCTGCCATGCAGCATTACCCACCACCACAACTCCGCATCAATATTCCCCACGCCAAACAGGTCACAGGACAATAAATCCGAAGCAAAGGAGCTACGAGGACGACTGCTTCACAATTTACACGGACACATGCCAGACTGAAACGGTGAACCAACAAGCCAGCGTCCACAGAGCCAACAAGATCCACATCACCGTCAGCATTGAGGGTTCCCCATGCCAGATGGAGGTGGACACCGGATCAGCGACAACCATCATATCCTGGAAAACCATGCAGAGACTGGTGCCACACATGATGAAGAAAAGATTAACCCACAGCCACATCTGCCTCTGGGACTACCAAGGGAATAGCATCCCCATCCTCGGAAGTGGCATGTTCCAGATGCGGTTTAAAAAAATTTCCGGGCCACTCCAAATAATCATAGTGGATGGCGCCCTGCCCAGCCTCCTGGGACTAGACTGGTTTGCATCCCTGGGGCTAGGAATCACAGGAGTGAATGCCATCCACGAACCAACCACAGAAGGCTTGCTGGAAGAATTTGCCGAGGTTTTTGATGGGGAGCTGGGAAGATATAGGGGCACCCCCATCAACTTTAACCTGGACCCTCAAGTGGCTCCGATCAGGCTCAAGCCGCGAAGAGTGCCTTTCACATTGAGGCCATGAGTGGACGAACAGCTGGACAAACTCATCCAGCAAGGCATATTAGAGGCAGTCGACCATACCAGGTGGGAGACCCCAATTGTAACTCCGGTAAAGCCAGACCGCTCAGTCCGGATATGCACGGACTATAAGTGCACACTCAACAAAGCACTACAACAAAATGCATATCCGGTACCGGTAGTGCAACACTTGCTACACTCTTTGAGTGAGGGGAAAATCTTTGCCAAGCTGGACCTTGCCCAAGCCTACCAGCAGCTGCCCATAGATGACGTCACAGCCGAGGTACAAACAATTGTAACCCATCGGGGAGCATTCAGATGCCGCCGACTGCAATTAGGGTTAAGCGTGGCCCCGGGACTTTTTCAAAGTCTAATGGAGCGCCTATTACACGGCATTCCAGGAGTCGTCCCCTACTTTGATGACATATTGGTGTGAGGCGCCAATAAAACCGAGCTACTCGACCGACTGTGAACTGTGCTTCAGAGATTTCAGGAAGTCGGACTTAAAGTGAAAAAGGAGAAGTGCAAAATAGCAGTCGCACAGGTTGAGTTTCTCGGATACCTGACTGATGCATCCACGAATGACAAAAGAGGCGCTGGCCCATATGGGCCCATGGGACTGGCAGGCCCGGATAACCAAATACATGCTGATACAACACATCACACCCAGCGCCACGACAAACAGAAGTCCAGCGGAGCTGCTAATGGGCCGCTGGACTTCTGTTTGTCGTGCAGCTCTGCTGGACTTCTGTTTGTCGTGGCGCTGGGTGTGATGTGTTGTATCAGCATGTATTTGGTTATCCGGGCCTGCCAGTCCCCTGGGCCCATACGGGCCAGTGCCTCTTTTGTCGTTCGTGGATGCATCAATCAGGTATCCGAGAAACTCAACCTGTGCAACTGTTATTTTGCACTTCTCCGACTACACACTAATCTGGACAGACTGCATCCAGACTACTCAGCGGAGGTCCCTACCGACTCGGCCAGCCGAGTGTGAACATTAATCAGGGGCAACCAGGTATATGCCCACAACTACGTGGGCTGCCCCACCTGGCTGCGGGCCCGCATTGTGGAGGTGACTGGACCATGCTCCTATCGCGTAGAACTAGAAGATGGCAGAGTGTGGCACCACCACATCAATCAACTCCGGAGCCGCCTCGGAGACTCCACCCACCGCCAGCAGGACGAAAAGGCCCAAGAACTAGGGGGCCAGGCCCCGTTACCTGTAGGGCTGAATTCCACACCACCGGAGTCAACTGCCGCTGAGGCCCCACCGCCGCCGCAGTCAAGTCCGGATGAGGGCTCCACCCAAACGGCTCTGGGAGAGGTATTCGTCCAACCGTCTGCTTCCCTCGACGACTCCTCACGAATGAGAGAAGAACAAGAGGGCTCCACCCAAGCACCTGCTGCACCAGCCGACTTATGGAGAATGGGAGAAACCCGCAAGTCAGTGCGCACCCGCCGTCGACCTGCATACTTGGAAGAACTACAGCTATAGCGTAAGGAGTAGAGACTGTAGGCTCCAGCTTGGTGGGGAGGGGTGTTGTGTATGCGCAGGTGCGGCTGGAAGGTTTCACTCCAGTCCACGCTAGCCACGGGAAAATACTTTAAATCTATTGGCTAATGGCTGACAGCCCTCTATAAAGAGCGCTGCTAGCTTGAAGCCTTTGCCTTTTGCTAGTATGTAGCTGATAGGGAATTAATAAACATAATTGTTACAATCTACCAGCTTCGACTCCATTCTTTGCCCGAGACTTAACAATAGGGCACCAGTCTTGTCCTCGTTCAACATGATTAACAAAGGATGCCAAATAGAGCAAGGAAAAAATGTAAAGCAGTCAGCCACATGCTCAATGGCACAAGTGTGCCCCAGATGGCTTTGTAGAGAAGCCAAAAAGAGAATAAACAAAAAAAAGGAACCAGGAAAAGGAAACAAAAGACATCACAAAAAGAAACACTGAAACTCCGGCTTGCTTTCTTTTCTTGTTGATGTCAACTAATTTGCAAATAAACAGAAATAATAGTCCAATGAAATGCCTATGATTTGGTTGGAAAACATTTATTATGGGCATTCTGTAATTATCATTACTACTTGGCAGCAGTTAAATCCCACAACATGCAGGTGTTTGTCAGGTGAAAACAAAGACATTGTTTAGAAAAGAAGAGAAAATTAACATGCCATGTGTAAAATATGTGTTTGGCAACATGAATGGTGCATGTGGCCAGCTGTGTGGACACGTGTGACCACATATAGAGATATTTTATTGTACACGTGATTAATTGAATCATGTAGTTCTCTTTTATTATTATTTTTTCTCCACTTCTTTTTTTGTTTGGATTATACAGTACAGCTTGGCTGGGCAGTCATCCAAAAGATTCACATTAAATTCTAGCTATATTCAGCACAAAAGTCATCTAGCATCAGAGGATCACAGTTACATCAACCAATAAGCACTAAGGAATTGATAAGCTGCTAAAATTAGGTAATCTCCTAGCAGCTGCTTTTGATAGATGAAGTGGAATTTAGCCTCAGGTTTTCTATTTAAAGATGTATTGCAACATCTTTTTCTGCAGCCACAAGAAGAACCTAGCAACATATAATACTGCTGATTAAAGGTTTAATCGCTACTTGTTTGCTCTTCAGATCATTTCATCCATGCCATGAATGTATAGCATATCAGGTTTGCAGATATTTTAGCTACTTTGAACTCAAACAAATATGTTCTGAAATAATTTAAATCCCTAAGATCTAAGCACTTCAGATTATTTTGGGTTTTGGGTTTGTTTGTTTTTAAATGTGCTATTAACCTACATTTTGAAGAATGGGTATGTACAGTAATGTCAAATGCTAATCTAAAAAGCTTTTATAATTGCATTTTCTGTATTGTTTTCAACTCCAAAACAAAAACAAAAAAATCACAATCATTCCTAGGAATGTCAATTGTTTCATGAAGACTAGAGTGAAAAATTTCTCTCGGTCTGTCACCCCTATTGAAAACAAAAACTGTTCAAATACTTACACAGATTGATAAGTCGAGTATAATTATTTACAAGCAGAAATAATTTATGTAGGGCAGGGGTGAAATCCAGCAGGTTCTGACAGGTTCTGGAGAACCGGTAGCGGAAATTTTGAGTAGTTTGGAGAACAGGTAGCAGAAATTTTGAGTAGTTTGGAGAACCGGCAAATACCACCTCTGGCTGGCCCCAGAGTGGGGTGGAAATGGAGATTTTGCAATATCTTTCCCCCTGGAGTGGGGTGGGAATGGAGATTTTGCAGTATCCTTCCCCTGCCACGCCCACCAAGCCACGCCCACCAAGCCACGCCCACAGAACCGGTAGTAAAAAAAAATGGATTTCACCACTGATGTAGGGTAAGGTTTTACTGTAGAGAGTTCACAGAGAAGAAAGGAAATATATTAAATCACCATTAGAATAAGGTAAAATTGCTTAAATTGACAGCTCTTCCTACTGTATATATGCCAATGCTGGTTTTTTTGCAATTTATAGTGCTGAAATGGTTTTTCACTGCTTTCTTCTTACAGTTTTCTTTTCTTTTAACTTTCCAGTCCAATCTACAAGCATTTTCTTATTGATCCTCGACAAAGTACTAATCAGACCTTCTTCTGTTTAAGGGTTCAATATCAATCTATATGTTGCACTCATTCCTGAGTATATAAGGGATAAGTAATTTTTTTTAAAAAAAATCCTCAATACAATTGTTTACTCTTTAACAGCTCATTCAGATGCAGACAATCATCATCACAAACTGCTTTTGAAATTTCAGATTATTTCTAGAACCGTTTATTACTTTGAAACAATGACACACCAGTTTCACTAAGTGCCCTTTATAAAAACCAGACCTAAAGTGACTTATATGTAGAATTCCCTGCCAAATTTTATGAGCCCTCACCCATCCTCACACTTAACAAATACATTCTTAACTATAATACTTTTATCTGTAAAATGGCTATCACCAAAACAAACCCTTTCTACTTAGCAACAGGGGCAGGCTTTTCAGTCATGGGCCACATTTAACTTTGGAGGGGAAGGTAAAAAAAATATAGTGGGGAGATAGAACTATGTTACTTAGCACACGCATGGAATAGACCTGAGTCGTTCCCCCGCCCCATTTTTCCTGGCTTGTGGAGGATGGAGGACCCCTTGCTTTTTAATTATGAATCTATGCTAATATTCAACCTGCCATTAAGGGTGACAGGCCAAGAGAAATAGTGGGAAATTATACTGCTAATTTTAGGCAATGATCTTTCTAAAGTTCAATATTATTTCAGAGGCCACTTGAGTGTCCATTCTTGCTTTATAAAGCCTCTGTAATTTGGTTCCTCTAAGAATTCGGTTGATGTTTCATCACTTCTATCAATTATACAATGGTCTCACCCTCTTTTTTTTTTTTTAAAAGATTGGCAAAATGATGAAACATCACATTGTTGTACTTATTTTAAATACATTTAAATAAACCACTGAAAGATAAGGTAGCTTACAGGGGAAAAAACAGCATTGAAATCATTTTTGTCAACTCTCAAACCAGCAATATACTACATGCTAGGCAAATGCTGTTACAAAATTCCTACCGGTGTTAGGCACAGGAAGGGATTTTTTTTATTTTAAAACTTGTTGGTTTGCCTCCCTGTGAATTTTGATGCATTTTAACTGTGTGTGTGTTTAATACAATGTATTGTAATGATGAAGATGTAGGATTCAGACAGTGAGACCCAGACTTACGTCCACTCTCAGTCATAAAACCTCATTGGGTGATTTTAGACTGGTCATGATCACTCAGCTCACACAAACACACACACACTCTCTCTTCAGGAAGACCCATCACAGGAAGGAAAAAGATTGTTAATTTCCTTCTGGAAAATAAATGTGAGAGGGCATGGCAACAGAGAATTCGTCCATGAGAGGATGTAGTAGCCTGCAGTCTGGACTGATTTATTTATTTATTTATTTATTTATTTATTTATTTATTTATTTATTTATTTGCAAAATATCTCAATCCAGAAAGGATTTTTTTAAACCCAGTTTAGAACCGAGCTGTCATAAGCAAAATATGGGGCAATTTAAAGGATGCGGTGTGGCTAGGCCTTAATGAATAAAATTAAGTATTTATCAAAATAATTATGTTAAGAAGAGAATAAAGTGTTGCTTTTCAAATAACTGGTTAAAAGTACTTAAATATCCTTGAGCTTGCTTACCTTTCTTAGTATTTAGCTGAAACTTTCTTGGCTACTAAACACGCTATAACTTATCCTCAGAACAGATTTTCCCAAATTCTTTCCAGTCCTCCTAATAAGAAACAGATCTTTTATTGCCATTTTCACTGCTTCCAGTTCTTTGTGTAGGTTATGTATGCCAGGCAGCTTACTCGGTACTCTTTCCTTCAATTTCTACAACAACAGCTATTCAGAGTATTTATTTGATTTATATCCTGTCTTTACTCTGGTAAGGAAGGCCATATATATATATAGAAAGGAAAGCCATATATATATATATAGCACTATAGCTATGATTTCTTGCGAAATGATTTCAAAGTAATATTTTAGACCTGTTGAGCACAAACACAACATTTCTCTGCTATTTACTAAAGCAGCCTAACTTTTTTCAGGCTTCTGTGGGAGCCTGTCATAAAATAAATAAATATGCCACAGGAGCATATTTTTCTACAGGATTGGATGGAAATCTAAAAAAAAAAAAAGTTTGGACTGCTTTAGTAGAGTGTTATGCTCATGTTAGCTCTGAAGCTTTTCATCTAAGAATTTTTAAAGCATGCAGAGTCCTATTTAGCACTGTTTCTCAACCTTAACAACTTTAAGATGTGTGGGTTTTAACTCCCAGAATTCCACAGCCAGCAGGATAAACATGGTTTGCCTGAGAGATCATGACTAGTCTATAATCATCCAGTGAGTTTGTATGATTGAAAGTGGAGTTGAACCTGGGTTTCATAATCCTAATCCTATATCTTCTCCACTACAACACACTAGTTCATGAAACTATCCTTGAAGATCTCCAATGATGAAGTGTCTTTTCAAAGCTTACCCACCTCTTCTGGCATTGTGCTCTGTTCTTTTCAGGCATTCACTGAGGACTCCAGATCTTCCCACAGGATCCTTACAATATGTACTAATTGCTTATTTCTCTATATAGACCTTTCCTTGGGTTGTCTCCCTACAACTATATCATCTCTTTTTAAAAAAAACCATATGTTGATCAAAGCCTCTGATATAGGGCTGTATTCAAAAAGATGATAAACCATGGCTTGCTAACCAAAGTTTTAGAATAAATGGATATATATATCATCTAAGCCACAAACAAACCGAACTATGATTTTGTCATAAAGTAAACCCCCTCAGAGTTTTTCATAGGCCTTCTAATTATCAATCAAATATGATCAATCCTTGCCTAATCACAAATTGTAGTTTACACCTTAACCATTTTCAATAAACAAGTAAACATATTATGCCTAAAGTCTTGTTATATATTTTTTCTTACCAGTGAAGCCAGATTTCTGCCTCACTCTGAAGTTACTGAAAGAAAAATATTACAGTTCATGAAGAGTTACATGACAAAAGCTGCATGACAAGCAGCAATACCACAAGTTTGTCTCTTCCTAGCTTTAGACACTGATAAGATTCAAGCATTGCACCAAGCCATAATATGATTTGTTTGGTTTTGGCATAGTGTAAATCCAACTACTAAATTCTGTAAATATTATTTATGACTCAATATAATATGTAAAGCCAATCAGCTTAGCTTAGCCTATTAACCATGATAAAACAAACCCTAGCTTAGTGTGAGCTATGAATCCAATAATACTGATGGGGAAAGCTTTATATATTTACATTCTAGCTGCTGCCAGCTGTTAAAGATTCACCTAACCACATATGTAGAAACATTTGCTAGAATCCAGGAAAAATGGTTCTTCATTAAACTAAATATGTTGCAAATTAAAACATAGGGTGAAAAAATTGAACTCCTGGGGAGATGCCTAAATACTATTTATTTACCTACTTTTGGTAGGAAACAGAAGTGTCTGCAGAAATATGAGAGAGAAGTAGGACTGCAACAGCTCAACAAGTATATACAGTTGGTTGTATAAACAAGCCCCAAATTTATGTGAAATAGCTGCACAATCAATCACATGTATGTGGCATATACATACTGCACATTCAGTTTCTTCAGTGGAATGAAATCCAGCTCTGTGCATGGTAAATTTCCATTAGTTACATAAATGGTATGTTTGAAATGTTTTTATCTCTGCTTTCATTGATGCAAAAGAGAGCTCAGCTGTATGTTTACGTTTGCCCTACACTTTATCTGTTTCTACCAGTCCCATTTCCTGCCTGATGTACAGAAAAAGAGAAATCAAATGAGTAGAAAGCACTATTTCAGGCCAAAATTTTCCCTTGTTATTCCATGGTTTCCTTAAAAAAACAACAACCCTTTCTTTGGATTTTGTTTTAGGATGGGATCTTGATTCTGAAAAGTCTGCAAAGGAATCACCCTTGCCATCCACATGTATGCCCTCAAAATAGTTGAAAGCTGTTGTAATAATGCATATGGCAGATCCAGTGACTCCATATATTATAAAGATTGTGGTATGAAGGCCTCCCTGTATTAAAGGATACTCTTGGAAATAAATGTGCCACCTGAAGAACAGCCAGGGTAAGTATATTGTTACAAAATAGGTTTTCATAATTTTTTCTTTAAAAAATCCTGAAAATGTTGGCTGCTGCCTCTGATATCTCCCCTAATTTGAGCAACTTAAAACTAACTCTGTTCACTTAGCAGAACTTGAAAAGCGTCAAGGCAGAGAGTCTGAGTTGCACAGCATGTGCAATGCCAGATATGAGTTCTTGCTTTCTTCTCACATAAAAGCCGTTTTGTTCCTGTCATCCTCCTCTTTACAAGGTTAATAGAGACTTGTGTCATGCTAATGTATATGAGCCAAGAGCCATTATTCTTGGCTCTTTTAATGTGGGTGTAGACAAGGCAGCAAAGCATTAATTAAAAGAGATGAATAGCAAATGTATGATTTAATTGGATCAGTTTTCCGTGTACTGTTGGGTTAGCCTTTGTGCATGGTTTTTTACAATTTTCTTTATTGCTTGCTGTTTCATAAAATTAGTCATCCGTAGATAAATATCCGTATTACATATTAATATCTGTTCCAATGAAACACTAGAAAATGGAAAACTGAATTGTCTAGTTTTAAAATATGTTATACACCATAGTACGAATAACATAAAAAATACTTGATATAAAATATTGATGAGGGTCAGAATGACTAGAACAATTAACAGGCTGTGACAAATTTGCCAGGAACATCTGTTGTTACAGGAATTAGCCTAAAAAGGCTAAGAGCTAGCTGGAGAAGATGACTCATTATGTTTACCAACCTCTCTCACACCAAAGAAAGACAACTAGGGTATAAGTGAGAAAATTATTGAAGCATTTTCCAGAGACAAGCTGCTGATTTTGAAAGAGAGGCCAAAAGACAAAAAAAAAAACGAGTGAACTTCAATCTCATTAAGGGAGTTGGCTGATTGTCTGAAGAAAATTTATGTGGAGCAGTGGATCTGGTGCCTGCTGGAGTAGTTTAAGACTTCATCCATATTAATAAAAACATACAAACACACTACATCACAAATCAGCAAGCTAGTCTTCTAAATGTGAGTTCTTATGTAGCCAAACTGCAATCAGCATGTTTGAGGGAAACCTTAAATTTGCTGCCAGGTAATAAATAAACTCCCCATGACTGCCTTGGAAGAAGAAGAAGAAGAAGAAGAAGAAGAAGAAGAAGAAGAAGAAGAAGA
>QLTV01003771.1:3095651-3109929 GCA_003457575.1 Thermophis baileyi | reverse complement strand
TGCAACAAAAGACCTTATGCCACCAGATTTGAAATTTTAGGCCTAGAAAATTTAGAACTACGCCGCCTTCAATCTGACCTAAGTGTAGCACACAAAATTATATGCTACAATGTCCTACCTGTCAATGACTACTTCAGCTTCAACCGAAACAATACACGAGCTCACAATAGATACAAACTTAATGTAAACCGCTCCAAACTTGATTGCAAAAAATTCGACTTCAGCAACAGAGTGGTCAATGCCTGGAATACATTACCCGACTCTGTAGTTTCTTCCCCAAACCCCCAAAACTTTAACCTTGAACTGTCTACCACTGACCTCACCCCATTCCTAAGAGGTCTGTAAGGGGCGTGCATAAGCGCACCAGCGTGCCTACCGTCCCTGTCCTAAAGTCCCCATGAATTCAAAAAATATCATGTACTCAAAACCATAAAAACAAACAGAATGTAAACCGCTCCAAACTTGATTGCAAAAAATTCGACTTCAGCAACAGAGTGGTCAATGCATGGAATACATTACCCGACTCTGTAGTTTCTTCCCCAAACCCCCAAAACTTTAACCTTGAACTGTCTACCACTGACCTCACCCCATTCCTAAGAGGTCTGTAAGGGGCGTGCATAAGCGCACCAGCGTGCCTACCGTCCCTGTCCTAAAGTCCCCATGAATTCAAAAAATATCATGTACTCAAAACCATGTTTGTACTTATTATATATTCATATTAATGTTTATACTTTGCCTGTAATCATATACACGCTTGACAAAATAAATAAATAAAATAAAATAAATAAAACTACTTTTGTTCAGATCGGCTATAATAACAGAATGTTGCAAGTCTGACTTATGCTGTACTTCCTCCTTCTTCCTACAGATCCATGAATTAGAGAGGCATCTACCCGAGATGTTTCCAAATGTTAGCTCATTATTCTGCACTTAAAAATGCTTCAACCCTTTTTAGTTCCTGCATATCTCCATTAAGGCCATCTTCCTTACTCTCTACAATGGTTCAATAAAAAAAAAAGATTTGCTTGCCCATGTATCCATTTTGTTCTATATGTTATTTCCTAGTCTTTGCATCTTACATGATTTAGAGAAATTTGAATTTCATCAAATGTATGGGTCACCTTCCTGCATTATTTATTCCACAAACCTACAAAATCCTCTTGATGAAATTTATCTTACTGTATATACCAGTAGTTCAAAGGCGTCATGATCCTGTCCTTACTTTTCCCTCTCTGCAATTTGAATAAAAAAAATTACGCATTACTTTTGCAAACATTTGCCAATCCCTAAATTATATTTTATATGCATATCAGATTAATGATCCTCCAGCATGTGAGCTAATTCCGACTCTGGCAAAATGGATCAGTTGTACTGCCTGCTCCCCCATCCACTGAAGTGACATTCTGCTCCTGAAGTCCTTCGTGCAAAGAAGATGGAAAGAATTCATACTTCTTACAGGCAGGGACTGCACTGCACATAATGTTCCAGGAGCTCAACACAGTGTCCCTTCACAGCAAATAGTATCACCCCACATATGGAAGAGGTGGTTTTCTTTTCCATCTGAGTACACCCTGGCTGCACTGCAGAAATTAATACATTTCTAATAACATAATGTCCCAGTTCCTACACTTAAAGCACCCTGGGCTGATTAGCTTTTCCCTGGCAGGATTTGCATGATGATTTTAAGATGGAGTAAAGTTCACTTAATCAGAACCTGATCTGTAACACTGGAAGCACCAGTGGATTTACCTAAGGAGCCATGATTGATTGTGTTTGCATCAGGAGAAGCATGGTTTTAAAGGAGGAAGGCTCCTGTCAAAAACTAACATACACAGCTTGAGAAAAAAATCCCCATTAAACCCATATGTTTGGCCATCATTGTTTCCATATGTTGGCTTCGCTAGATTGGCCTTTTATCCCTTCTGCATGGTAAAACAGACAACCTCATACACATTTCCTTCCTGGTTTCTTTCCACTCTCCATACATTGAGCTAAAAAAAGTGGCAAAGGTGTGTGGAATACAGTACCATTGTTTCAGTAAAGAAGGAACATTTACCAATTTTTTAAAAAACAAACCACCTGGTGAAGCCAGGTCTCAAAGTGCAAAGATAATACATTTTTACAGCGTCATGGTCACAATGCAAGAAAATTTGCCTGCCTGCCGTGTCAGTTACATCACCCCTGAGTCAAAATAGGCTCTAAATATGAAAATCAATTTGACAGTAGATATTCATAAGGGGGAAAAATATAAGGAAGTTAGTTATACCTCATTAAATATCATTCGACAGTAGGGAGCAAAGATAATGTAAAGGTTCTTGGTGCAATTGGAATTACGTATTGTTAGGGCAAGGGGACAGGGAGTTCTGTGCTCGTCTCCTCCTCTTTCTGTCCAGGATATCCTGATCTAACCTTCTGAAACAGGAGTGTAAACTTACTAGGATGCTGAAAGTGTTGGCAACAATTGTGGATGTTCTTAATGCTGAGTCCTGCTTCAAGGAATGACCTTACTGGTCAGAACTTATTAGGTTGGCGGGTTCATTTTCAGGACAGAGACACCTTATCCCTTGCAAATAAGCCTGAAAATAAACAGAAATAAGAGGCTGGGTTCCAAAATTATTTTTAAAATCTGTTTCATAATTCCTGTGCTTACCATGCCAGTCACTCAACAGTCCAGATATTTCCAGGCCAATCCATATCTCCAGATGTGAAACCACCTCAATCACAGCAGTGATGCTATGTATGCAAGAATCAGTTTTGTTCATGGCCAAAACAGACTTGTTTTTCTTACAAGAGGATGATTTTGCAGTGCTTGCAATTCCTTATAAACTTTCCTATAAATGTGATAAGGCCGGAATCTAGAGTTCAAGTGACAGTTCTGCATTATTTTTTATTGTACTTCCAAAAAATACTGTCTGGGGGGGTAAAGATAGCTTCTAACAATGACTCTGAGTACATTTCAGCAGGTTTTTTTCCTAACTATTAATAAACAGCTGTGAATTTAATCAATGTCTTAATTGTGGTAGATTCATTTTAAAAAAAAACCTGTTTAAGTGATTTCTCAGCATGGTAAACAAATGCAGGTAGTCTTTACCTTACAACAGGGGTGTCAAACTCCCAGCCCGCAGGCCAGATGCGTCACACGCTGACCATGCCCACGCTCGGTTTAGCGAAGGGGGGAAAAGTCACAATACATCACATGACACCACCATGACAACGCAAGTTTGACACCCCTGCCTTGCAAGGACTGTTCAGTATTATTGAGCCTCGGTGGTGCAGTGGTTAGAGTGCAGTACTGCAGGCTACTTCTGCTGACTGCTGGCTGACTGCAATTTGGCAGTTCAAATCCCACTAGGCTCAAGGTAGACTCAGCCTTCCATCCTTCCGAGCTGGATAAAATGAGAACCCAAATTGTTGGGGGCAATATGTTGACTCTGTAAACCACTTAGACTTTAAAGCACTTTAAACTGTAAAACGGTATATAAGTCTAAGTGCTATTGCTATAGCACTGAAAAAGGTAATTTTCACCCAGGCCTCGCACTTATGATTGTCACAGCATCCCTTCAGTCACATGTTCAAAAGTTGGGTACTTGGCAACTGGCATGTATTTATAACAGTTGCAGCATCCTGGGCTCATGTGATTGCCATTTGTGATCTTCCCAGACAGCTTCCAATAAGCAAAGTCAAGGGGGGGGGAAGCTGGATTTGCTTAATGACCACATGATTCACTTAACTGCAGTAGTTTGCTTAAGAAACAACAGCAAAAAAGAATGTAAAATCAGGCATTGGCTCACTTAATAACTGCCTTGCTTAGCAATAGAAATACTGATTCCAACTGAGATTGTAAATCAAGAGCTATCTGTATTACCAGATTGTTTGTCCATAATTCATTGATTAGCAAAGCAGGTTAAATTGAATATAAATAATCCCTATGTTTCAAGGCAATATAAAAGCAGTAAGATTAGGGAGGACTGTTGTAAGAAAGTCACACTGTTACAGATCTCCATATTTGGAGATATGCTACTGTCATTTGAATATTTAAGTGGGCTAACCCACTTAAATTATTGTGCAGTATATACAGGAGAATAGTCTTTTGAAAACTGGACTTTTCACTCCTTGGAACATCATGTATCATTTAACTATCAACTGACCGCATTCATCCTAAATTTTAAAGAAGCAGGAGCAGCTAGCTGACCTTGGATGTTCCCAAAACCTGATCTGACTACTGGTAGTATATGAATAAGGCATACTTGGAAACCTCAAGGCCATGAGGCTACACTGACAAGTCGAAAAACATCTTAGAAGAAAGTAATGGAAAACCATGTCCAAACGTTGAGCTTGATTAAAGGGAATTTTTAAGTTCTGTCAGAATCTTGCCATTAGTAGATCCCTCCCTACCTGGATAAATCAAAAAGGGTCACCTCTGTGTTCTTTGAGAATGAAATAAACCAATTGCTAGTTTAGAAAAATGCAGCTGCTCCATTTTGTTTTCAAAAATTTTGGTTTGGACTACTTCCCCTTTAAGTTGTAGATCAGCAAGGATATCACTTCAGAATGAGTTAGCAACAGCTGGAGTATGGCAATCACTTGTGCTGAAAGCAGACAATGCATATTTTCTCTTCAGTTAAATGCTAAACAGGTTTAACCAGGCCACCAGCAATAACCCAGGTTCCGTTTTGAAGGAACCTGCCAGGATGATGGATTAGCTCAAGAAATAATGTCTTTGTAGGGAAAGTCTTTGAAAATGTATTGCAATTGCCTTAGCAGCTGCCAAAATAGGAAGCATAGATATTTAGTAGAATTATCTAATAGAGGAGTTGCAGCTCCTAATCGTCATGTCCAAGAGGTTTGGTGTGATCTCTAGCAGTTATATCATTTAGCATTGAAATTCTTCTGTGCTAAATTCCTCTAATTATCAGAAACATTTAGAGTTAGCAAAGAGAAATTAAATGGAAAAATAGTCAGGATGGTATTGCATGTAAGACTAGTGGGTGAATTTTATCTTGGGCTGTCCACACTTTGAAAATGATTTGGAAAAATGGCTTTGGCTCTTGCACAAACATGGTGCCTGCTATTCATTAAAACGGCTTGCCTTTCTTCAGGTTTCCATGCACCTACAAAAAAAAGCATCAGAGTTAATGAGATTTCAAAAAGCTGCAACTTTGGATGGGGGAACAAACTGCTGAAAAAATCAATTGATTTAATCAACAGCAGAGGTACAGTATATACTCATGAACAACCCTTCCAACTCACTTTCAAAACAAGTCCAGCCACTAAGTGGAATTGAAGAAAGGTTGTGATCTCATTACTTTTTATATTGTTTTTCCTTCTTTTTAAATACACTTTGATGATTAAATGGGTTGTATATCTATGCTCTTTTAAGTATCCAAACTGTTTAAAAAATAACATGCAATTCCCTCTGATAAATCTTTTGTGTCATTTTCCTAGATCTTTTAGGAGCCATAGGGGTAGTATCTGGTTTACAGAAGTCCATTTTTTTTCCATTTCTCTGCTTTCCCTTTTTGACTCACATTTTGAGTGCGGCCTTGGCATACTAACAAGGAATCTATGCAATCATTGGCTGCAAAATGTTTGCCTGTTCTGGTCGGGAAAGACATTAGCCATAATCAATTCCCATCGAGGGATCAGGTAAATCAGGGTTGTCAAACTGGCAGACCGGATGCGTCACATGCAGGTCACGCCCAAGCCAGCTCCGTGAAGGGGGAAAACGTCAGAATACATCACATGATGGCAATGTGACATCACAAGTTTGACACCTGTGAAGTAAATAAATAAAAAGAGGTCTCAACTGTTGGAAGAAATATCCATCTGGTTCAGTTCCAAGTGGGGAGAAAGACACTGGAAACATAGAGGCTGATTGGAAAGATGGTTTATTGAGGGACAGGACCACATAGGTTTGAAGTCCTGGGCAGCTGAACAGACGGAGTGGAGAGTGAGAGGTATTTATACCCTCTCTTGGACTTTGAACTTGAGCTTCCTGTTCCTGTGCAAGAATATGTATTCTATTGGCTGCTGTCAGACTCCCATGGGGCTATGCAGGGGTCATAGCTGAGGTTGTCTGAGATAAGTTTGGTTGAACCTTGGTGGGTGATGCAATGTCCTTAGGAAATTTTGAAATACAGTGAGCCCTGCTACTAGATGGGTAGAGAACTAATCCTATTATGTCCTGAGGGTCATGTCTTAATCCCATCACCCTGGAGCTGAAGGTCTAATTGTCTGGCCCAGACAGGCTGGCCCAGTTCTGCTCAATGGGCACCAAATATCTGCTGGGGGCAGGGAGCTGCTCTTTGTCTTTAAAAACATGTTTCTCCTTTTCTCATCCAGGGAAATATAATATTCTGCCTTTTTTAATATTTCCTAGAATATTTCATTCTTCTAGGAGAGGGGTGGGTGCACAACAAAGAACTGAAACTTAGGTTGTCTGCTTGAAAATAGTGACATAAATACCCAAGCTATCAGATCTTTTGCAATATCTGATGGGTACCATCTTCCTGTCAGCTACTCAGCCATTACTTGGCATTAAATAATTGTGAAACATTTTTGTGTTGCAGACTTGCATCCAGACAATTTTTTTAAAGCCAACAAACATGCCTTTTTCGGAGCTTTTGTTCAGAGAAGGCTCCTTACTGACAAGTGATTTGTTTCCATTAGAACATGCCTCGTTCTAGCCATCCGTGACCATGTTGCATTTAAGGCTTTGTAACTAGCACGTCTCAACATTCCTAAAATCCCAGAGAGGATCTGAAAATAGAATAAGAAATGAGCGTTTTAATGAAAAGCAAAGGCTTGCAAGATGTATGTTCTAGAATTCAAAGCCCCAGAGATTTGCATTCCCTTTTCTATTTATAGGAGTCTCTTTTAAAATGAAGCAGGTGTCAGGTTGAATGAGAGTGCAGCAGGCTTGCATGTCCTTTATGGGAGGAAAAACATTGGGGGTGGGGTGGAGAGGAAGTCAATTAACATGGGGAATTGACAGATCAGTTGCTAAATCTGTCAAGCTACAGAATTGCAAAATGCAAGACTTTGTACAGTTCTACCTTTTTTTAAATGCAGTTTGGGTCTGCTTCAGGGGTGGGTTCTAACTTATCTCGCTGCCGGTTTGCTTCCGCATGCGCCGCATGGGCACGTGCTTCGCATGCATGTGCAGTGCTAAAAATCAAGCTTCTGCACATGCGCAGAAGCAAAAAACAGCTGCGCGTGTGCAGAAGCAAAAAACAAGATGGCGGCACCTATGGCGCCGCCGAGAGAGTCAGTTCAGGGGCGTGTCCAGCTGGCCATCGCTGCCGGTTCGCCGAGCAGGAGGAAATTCCCGCTACTGGTTCTATAGAGCTGGTCCGAACCGGCAGGAATCCACCTCTGGTCTGCTTGCAATCTGCACCTCATTTATGGCCTCCAGAGTTCCTGGTGTTTTTCATTTTGTTAAAAGCACTGAATTGGCCCTTAACTGCATCATCATCACCACTACTTGGCAGCCTTCAAATATGCATGTGTTAGAGCAAAATTTCATTCCTGCCTACTCTGATGACGCCTTGTCATCAGCCATGCCTCTATGTCATTCAAGGAGAGCAGAAACTTAAATATTAAATAGCCCCCAAGCTATTAAAGTCTTACAGTATCTATCCTGATTGTTAAAAAATAGTGGCAGAGACAAATAGATTGATCTTTTAAAATGACTCTTCTATATATCAATAGAAAGTAAATGCACAAGCACTGGAAATTTTTCTTTTTACCATAGAGATTACATCACTATATTGCTCTGCAATTACTACATACTGAAGTCATTGATATGATTACAGCTCAGCTATTTAATTATCTTCCACATCTGTCAAACTGTAAATTTCAGATTCCACAAATTTGAAAGTTTCTTCTTGTTGCATCCAAGGGTCTTAGTTTGTGCACCTACCAGTATTTGCTAAGCATGATTTGATATTATGTGAATAAGCCTGGTAGGGTGCTTAGATTTCTGTGTCTTTAGTTATGCGATAAAATTCTCCCCTTGTCTTCTGGATGTTGCTCTTTTCTTTTCAGTAATCCAAAATCCATTGAGATGGAACCGCTAAATAGATGTGCAGTTTGATTGGCAATGCTAGAACCTCTCTGTCTCAAAACACCTCCTGCCCTCAATTTCTACTCAAACATGATAGATAGAAAACAAACAATAAAATACCATTCACAGAACTCCCTGCTCCTAGAACATAACATGATGTCTCTCCACTCTAGTTTCTATGATTATTTTTGCTTTACTTAACCGAGGATATTAGCTCTACAATTACCTTAAGCAAGCACTTGGCATCTGGTAAATGGCCAATCAATAAAGATAAAAACAAGCACAGCGAGACTGTCACCTTCTATTCCTGCACTATCCTTGAAGGATTAATTTGAGTTAACAACAAGCCACACTCTTTATTATGCCTCTTTCTCAAGTGGCATTTGGCAAATTAAGTTTTTAACTACTTATGTTTGAGTAGCGTATATCATATTCGCATGGTACAAAGAGACAATGAGTTAATGATTGACTGCCTGGAGAAAAGCAGTGTTAATTTCTACCAAATTATCGCTGTTCCTTTAATGATCCTGGCTTAATTGCTACTATATCTGGCTTTGAAAGGGGAAAAAATCAAACATTTCATATGCATTTCCTTGCTTGTACAATTGTGACATTCTCAAGAGGATTTAAAATAGTTTCATTTATTTCTTTTCAGTTTCTGTGAACTGAAACCATCTTACTGATAATACTGAACCCTGAACCAGAGGATGACCTCACTAAGCAGTTTCATGTAAATGTTCAATAGGAGAGGAGACATGAGGCACCCCACCAGTGAGGGCCTGTAGAAGTAATCTCTTCCCCCATCAACAAACACCAACTGAAATCAACCATAGACAGAAGGAAGTGAACCACTGCAACACAGTGTTTCATACTCCTATCTTCCACAGGCACTTTAGAAGGATACAATAATCAATGGCACTGCAAACCACTGAGAAATCATGGAACACCAGGACGAATGCACCACTCTCATCCAAGTCCACCAAAGGTCATCAACAAGTTCTAGCCAGCACTGTCTCCAGATTATATACAGGTAGTCCTTGTTTAGCAATAGCTGTCAGGGTTCCAAGTAACACCCCCAATGCAAGAAGACTCCAAGGCTAGAAGTTCCTCAAAGTTCCATTTTATTAGAGATGTCATATTGGCACATCTGGGGAAACCCGAATCTGAAAGCTTCCAGGTTTTCCCCACTCAAAAGAAAGTCCCTTCCCCTGCACCCACATGTCCATCACATGGTCCAATCGATGCACCGTCTCAACTGGAGATGCCTCCCAGTCACACCACTCCAGGTGCAGGCTGAATGTCCTTGGCTCTCAGAGAAAGGAATGTTATTATGGCTAGATATCCTTGCAACTCCATGCAATCCCCCCTCCCCCAGTTTCGAAGGAAGGAAGGAAGGAAGGAAGGAAGGAAGGAAGGAAGGAAGGAAGGAAGGAAGGACTCCAGGGCTGACAATAGCACTTAGACTTATATACCGCTTTACAGTGCTTACAGCCCTCTCTAAGCGGCTTACAGAGTCAGCATATTGCCCCCAACAATTTGGGTCTTCATTTTACCCACCTCGGAAGGATGGAAGGCTGAGTCAACCTTGAGCCTGGTGAGATTTGAACTGCCAAATTGCAGTCAGCAGGCAGTCAGCAGAAGTAGCCTGCAGTACTGCACTCTAACCACTGTGCCACCACAGCCCATGTGACCACAATTGAGACCAGCAATTCAGTTAAGTGACATGGACACTAAGTGAAACCGCAACTGTGCTTATGTTTTTACTTCAGTTTTCCTTTCCTTTCCAGACCAGCAAAGGTGGTAAATATGAGGAGTGGTCACAAACCAATTACACCACCATTGTAACTCTGAATGGTCACACAGCAATGCAGTCGCTAAACAAGGACTACCTGTACCAGTTTAAAAGCTGACTGAAACAGGTCCAGGAGAGAAACAATGGAATAGAAACAATAATTATCCAACATAGAAGTATCTGCCAGCAGGCCCACCTCCTTTCTCAAAGAGCAGATATCTCCTCAGGGACCAATCCTTTGTTCCCCTCCTGGGGCATTTTAGCAACCCAGGAGAGATCAGATCTAACAGACTGGTGGCTAGGCTAAGAGACAGGAGGAATTGGTCCACTTCCTTACCATCACAGATTCAAACTCAGTCCAGATAACTTCACAGGATTGTGCCTTGTGGAGCTCATTTAACTTGCCCAGGTGGAGTCCAAATCTGCACAAGTGTTTTAGTCCAATACTTGCCCAGAACAAGATACCTCCAATTTGTGATGGAGCTACCACTACTCCAGGAGGCAGGGTCTTCCACTGCTTAATTGCTCTGGGGTCAGGAAATTTATTTCGCATTTAAATCTCTCTAAAAAGTTTTCATCTGCTGGAAGCTTCCATCTTCTTTTCCTACCCTCAGCCACCATGGAGAATAAATCCAGACTTTCTTCCCTAGAATATCCCTTCAAGTACTGGAGGGTTGCTATCATGTCTTCCCTTAGACTTCTCTTTAGGCTGAACTTATTTATTTATTTATCTATCAATTTTATATGGCTGCCCACCTAGTGGAAAGTGACTTTGGGTAACAAAGAGTCCAATGAACGCTACAATGAAAAAGTAAATATGTATAAAAATTACCTAAAATCATTATATAATATCTAATAATGATTTTTAAAAGCATTAAAAACTAAAAGCAGAACTAAAAAAGGGAAAGAAAATAGGTAGAGATAAGATAAACATATCAGAACTTTTAACTGTTTTTCATAGGATTTAGTGTTCAAGCTCCTCATAATCTTGGTTTCTCTTCTCTGCACACTTTCCAATTCCTTAGCATCCTTCTTATATTGTGGCAACCAAACTGGACACAGTATCCCAGTTTGGGATACTGTCTGACCAGTGCAGGGTAGAGTGGAACTGTCACTACCTGTGATCTTGACATTCTTCTCTGTTGATGCAGCTCAAGATTGCTTTGTTTTATTTTGTCTGACTGCTGGCTTGTGCTTAATAAATGGTTACCAGGACATCCAGATCCTTCTGATAAATACTATTGCCAAGCCAAGTACTTCCTATCTTGTACCTATGTATTTTTCATTGTTAAATACCATTTTGTCAGGTAGAGCTCATGCTGTAGTCCATCAAGATCCTTTTAAATCTTGAACCTGCCTTCTGTATTGTTAGATCATGTGCCTGGTAGAGTTGCTCAATCAACTGCAAAGGCATCTGATACTGGGACCCTCATCCCACACTGTTATCTGCTATCAAAATAGACACTATGGGCCTCTTTATTAAACAACTTGCTGAAGTCTAGATACACTATATCTACAACTTTCCCTTTGAGGATTAGTCTAATCACTTTGTCAAAAAGTAGTAATTTATTTTTAATAAACTCATGCTGGCTTCTACTAATCACTTTCTTTCTTTTTAGGTGATTTTTAAGTTTGATTATCTTTTCTAGGAATGTGCAAGGTGCTGATGTCAATCAAGCTGATTGGTTTGTGGCTTCCTGTACTTTTTCTCTTTTAAAAGGATTAGAATAACATTGTTTTTCAATCTTCTGGACCACATGGACATTCCCTCCCAAGATTCCTACCAATTCTACTTCCTCAACCATTTCTGTTCCATTAGCATTAAGTCCAGTATAGCTGATCTCTAGTTTTCTCCTCCATCTTTTGGATAATAAAAAAAAAATCTATTGTGTTTTCCACTTGCTGAAGACTTTGATTCTTAGCTGATGTGGGGATAAGTGAAATCTTTCATTTTAAAATAATATGTTTCCTTGATGCCACAGCCATTTCATCTATATCTTTTGTTCGTTGGGTGGCTTGTAGTGCACAATAATGACATAGTTGTTTCTTTCCTTCTTCATATTCGATCAGATACTTCTGATTTCCATACAGGTGTCAGTGTTCCAAGTAATGTACCCATAGAAAGGAGAACTCTGAGGCAGGCAAATTCCTCAAAGGACAATTTATTGGAAACATATTGGCACAACTGGTGAAAGCCGACTCTAAAGTTCCCACAGCTTTCACCTAATTAAAAAGTAAAAGTTTCCCCTTTCCCCCAAGTCACTGGTCATGCTGTCCAATCCAGTTGCTGGCCGGTTGCTTGGTTACTTCATTCCTCCTCTGGCCAACTACCTGTGAGAATGTCCTTGGTTCCCACAGGAAAACTTTATTGTTTTGGCTATCAAACCCCGTCTAATTATTTTCCCACTCCCTCTGTTGTGTGGCAACCCTGAAGCTTCCAAGATGGCCTCAGCCACTTCAGGGTTCACTTCAGGGTTAACAACAGGTGTAATAGTTCTTCACATATAATGCCATCCCTTCCATTTGTTTTGTTGTGTCTGTTTCTTTTGAACAAACTGTATCCTTCCAGTACCCTAGTCCAATCACAGGCTCCATCTTACCAGTCAAAGTTATATTCCCTCCCTTCTTCCATATTAGGACCCATTTCTCCCTTTTTGTCCCCCTTATTCTGTGCATTGGTGTATATGCATCCAAAAACTTTAATACAGTACTGCCTTTCTTAGATTTGCCTTCTGCATTTCCTGGTGTATTTCTGAGGAGACCTTTCATCTGACCACTCCTTTCATTGTCACAAGGCTTACTGCTTTTAGCCTTATGCTTTGAAGGTGGTTCTGGATATATTTATATATGTGTCCAAGGAAAGATGTGTATCATTCTCATCTGAAAGATGCATGACAGCTTATGAATGAAAGTCTAAATCAACATCTATTCTGGTCAGGGGTGAAATTCAGCAGGTTCTGACAGGTTCTGGAGAACCGGTAGCAGAAATTTTGAGTAGTTCAGAGAACTGGCAAATACCACTTCTGGCTGGCCCCAGAGTGGGGTGGGAATGGAGATTTTGCAGTATCCTTCCCCTGCCACACCCACCAAGCCACGCCCACAGAACCGGTAGGGAAAAATTTTGAATTTCACCCCTGATTCTGGTTCAAGAATTATGGAAAGCTTGAATGGGGGTAAGGGACACCAGGTTAAGACTTCAGGGCGCCACTCCCCCATCGCATGGAAATGGAGCCGATTAAGTGGTTCCGCCCCAGATGCCTAATAGACCCTGAAGGGTTCCAGAAGGAGCTTGGGGAAATACCTGACTCCCTTGTCCACAATCCGGCTGAGTCCCTGGTGGCTGCCTGGAATAGGGCAGCATCTGGGGCACTGGACCAGATTGCGCCTTTGCAACCTCTCCATGGCAGTGGATCCAGGAAAGCTCCCTGGTTTACCGAGGAGCTCTGGGAGATGAAGCACCAGAAGAGACATCTAGAGCAATGCTGGAGGGCCAGTAACTCCGAATCTGACCAAACACTCTTAAGAGCCTTTATTAGGACTTACTTAGTGGCGATACGGGCGGCAAAATGTGCGCATTTTTCCGCACTTATTGCATCCTCTGATGCCCTATTTAGGGTGACTCGTTCCCTCCGTAATGCAGGGGGGACGGAGGAGCCCCTGCAGGGTAGAGCTGAGGAGTTTGTGCAGTTTCTGTCGGATAAAGTCACTCAGATACGGATGGACCTGGACTCTGATTGGGCAATTCCAGCCGAGATGACAGGGGCAAGTCTTAGTCCTATTGTGTGGGATGAATTTGAGCCTGTGACTCCTGAGGAAGTGGACAAGGCTGTAGGAACGATGAGTTCCTCCACTTGTTTGTTGAACCCGTGTCCCTCCTGGCTGGTTTCGGCCAGCAGGGAGGTGACACAAGGCTGGCTCCAGGCTTTAGTTAACACGTCCTTGAGGGAGGGGTTCTTCCAGCAACCATTAAAGGAAGCGGTTATAAGACCCCTCCTCAAGAAGCCTTCCCTGGATCCAGCAGAATTAAAGAACATTTGTCCAGTCTCCAACCTACCCTTTGTGGGAAAGGTTGTAGAGAAAGTGGTGGCACTTCAGCTCCTACGGTCATTGGATGAAATGGAGTATCTAGACTCTTTTCAATCTGGCTTCAGGCCTGGCTACAGCACGGAAACTGCTTTGGTCACGCTGATGGATGATCTCTGGCGAGCCCAAGATGGGGGTCACTCCTCTATCTTGGTGCTACTTGACCTCTCAGCAGCTTTCGATACCATTGACCATGGTATCCTTCTAGGTCGACTAAGGGAGTTGGGAGTGGGAGGCACCGTGTTATGGTGGTTCTCCTCCTATCTCTCTGGTCGGTCACAGTCGGTGTTGGCAGGAGGACAGAGGTCGACCCCTAGACCCCTCGTTTGCGGGGTGCC
>QLTV01003771.1:3074665-3089886 GCA_003457575.1 Thermophis baileyi | reverse complement strand
AAAGAGGCACAGACAGAAGTGGTAAATTAAATAGTAGAGGGCCATGCATGGAGTAAAATAAGTGTGGGATTGTTACTTAAGGCCTGATGATTTTGCTCCAGACCAGAGGAAAATCAGAATAAAACAGGGAAGACTTCAGTAGAAAGGGCTTTCTTTTGCTCAAGGAGAAAATCAGAATAAAGAACTGGAAAAGCCTTCACAGGAAGAGCTTGCAGCTTGCAACATTTCAGATGTTGCAGCTTGCAACATCTGAACGCCCAGACATCTCACTAAAGCTAGTATTCCTTTCCCTGCTTGGTGTGGGGGAGGGGAGGAAAAAAGTTTCTTAGCTCAGCTGAGGCGTCAATCGCGCTCCAGTCTAGATGAAAATCAGAATAAACACACAGGGAAGACTTCACTAGAAAGGGCTTTCTTTTGCTCCAGGAGAAAATCATAATAAAGAACTGGAAAAGCCTTCACAGGAAGAGCTTGCAGCTTGCAACATTTCAGATGTTGCAGCTTGCAACATCTGAACATTCAATTATCTGCATTAATTCATTCATCACTTTAACTTTATGCTTCTCTACCGTACCACATCTGGAAGCCTGCTGCTCAGCACAGAAGCAAAGAATGGTCACTCAGAGTGAAGCAGGGGTGAAATGCTCCCAGTTCGGGCGTGCCTGCCGGTCATCGGAGAGCCAGTAGCGATGGCAGCGCGAGGCTTCGCACACCCACCCGGATGACGCCATTTTGGTTCTTTTACCCTCTGCGCATGTGCAAATTTCCCTACCCGGATGCCAGAACTGGTCAGAACCGGTAGCATTTCACCCCTGCATTTGAGAACTTAAGCCAAAGATCCAGCATAGCAGACACGAGATGTGATTTCTGTCTGAGGGGGGGGAGAGAGGGGGCAGAGAGGGGGGAGTCCGACAACCGGCAGGCACGCCCGAACCGGGAGCATTTCACCCCTGAGGGGGAGGGAGACAGAGAGACAGAGAGACAGAGAGACAGAGACAGAAACAGAGACAGAGACAGAGACAGAGACAGAGACAGAGACAGAGACAGAGACAGAGACAGAGAGACAGAGAGATACCAGCCCTATGCACAGCCATAGTTTGGCTTGTGTGCAAACCACAGAACCACTTAAGCCAGTGGTTCTCAACCTTTCTAATGCCGCGACCCCCCCGCGACCCCCCGCCACTACCACCCCGGACGCTGCCATTTGGGTTCTTTTACCCTCTGCGCATGCGCAAAGCATTCTGCGCATGCGCAGAGGGTAGAAGAACCCAAATGGCGGCGTCCAGGCTACCAGCTGTCCGGCGACCCGCAGGCACGGCCGAACCGGGACCTTTTCACTCCTGCAGTGACGGTGGCACCAAAATGGCGGGCTAACGCGCGCGGCGATCCCTGTGAAATGGTCGTTCGACCCCCAAAGGGGTCGCGACCCACAGGTTGAGAACCACTGACTTAAGCCAAAGTGTTTGAATTGGAGCCAGTTTGAACTAGATTCTGGCTCTTTGAAGCAGATTCTGAACTGGGCTTTTGCTATGATAACATTTTATATTGTACAGCAATGATTTTATCAACTTTTGCTATTTTTATCCTTATATTTCTTAGTCATGAGCGATTCTGACCATTGTTTCTATACTTCCTATACGCAGTATGAACAAGCTATCCACAAGCTGTTGTAACAGAGTGTACATAATAACAGGTAGTGCTTTGATGGATGATTAATGTTATAATTAACCACATTCCTTTGACCTATATTAGGAAAGTGTCTGCCCCAACTTACCCCAGTTAATGAAATAAAATCCAGCATTATTTGTGACTTTGCTGGAAGTTACCTAAAAGTTTGAGGGACACTAATTAACTAGTGAAGGCTGTGATTACAGTTGTTGTGAAATGGCAATAGTTATTGACCTGCATTGTTGACCTTCTTCACATCATGGAGATTAACCTACTTAATGACACATGAGAATCAGAATTTACACTTTGTGTTGGCAGAATACAGGATAGTAATGGAAGTACCAACAGCTCTGTATGGCCCAGTTCTGAGTACATCACTTTTTTTTTTAATGATTCAGGGAATCATAATGACATCTGGAATGAGAAGGGAAGCTAGAAATTCGAACGTTTTCTAACAAACACAGCATCTGAGCTGAATGGAATATAGAAAATGCAACTGTAAGTAGATAGTTATAAGCACTTATTCAAATATCCCATTATTTTGTTGTCTCTTTTTCTCTTCAAATGTTTATTGAAAGAATACCGAAATAGGGCTACTCAGACTTTTAAAAGTCAGTTTACCAATTGTATCCATTGTCTTAATCAGCAAATGAGGCGCCCTCCTAACTGCTGCAAATATTTACATTAATTTCATCTGGGTTAAGTACTAGACCACAATAATTAAATGCAAAAATAACTGAATTAACTTTGAGCTAATTCAAAATTACTCTCTTGGTATTAATTATGTTAGTACTAAGATGCTTTTGTGTCTCCAATCTGCCAGGCCAAGGTACCTATTTGTATTGCCACTGACAGACAGGGACCTCATGTTTTGCATTTGCAAAGCTGGAAGCTTTGCCATGTCCTATATTCCTCAGCATTGGATATCCTAAACTATTTTTCATTCAGTTTCACCTCAAACTCAAAACTAATATGAAACTACAAACATCATGGCCTTAAGAATCCAGCTCTGTCTATGTAACTATTTTTAACGTTAGTTTCTTTATCTCTGTCATCTTGATGAGGTCATCTCTTTATCTTTATGTCGCCTGCTTTATATACAAGAATCAGTGTGGCACAGTGTGGGTGAGGTGTTGAACTATGACTGGGAAGACCCACATTGATATCTACCCCAGCATTAGAAATTCACCAGGTTACTTTAGCCAGTCATTCCCTTTCAACCCAGCTTACCTACTTCTAAGGGTTCCTGTTGTTTAATGACAGAATTAATTACAGTAATAAGAGGAGATCCCTAAATCTACTTTGAGCTCTTGGAGGAGAGGCTGGCTATTTATCGAATAAATAAGTAAATGATCTGCCTGACAAAATGCACCAGGCACATAAAAAAAATGTATGTTGATCTTAAGACAAATACAGTACGGATATACTCTTTCTGGATTTTTGTATTTTCCTGCCTCTAGAGAATAAATTACTAGCTATGGGAAATTCTTTGTGTTACCTGCTGATCCTTGTTCTCATGGAGCAATATGGACTGTGTGTGCTTTGGACTGCACGTTCAATGGTTTTGCAAGACCTTTTCTTATCACAGTTTCAGGAGGCATAAATAAAGCAAAGCTATCCAGTAAATTATCAGCTTCCATTTCACATAAATTTATTTTGCCTCTTACGTGTAGATGTTGTTCTGTTTTCTTTTAATTTATTATTAGAATAACTCTTTAATAGAACTCCTTTCCTGTAATTCAGAATATCTCAGTTTTATTCTCTATAATTCATAGACATAAATCCTGATTCTGCATCTTCTTCCCTGTTATTTATTCAACTGACAGCTACAATAAGAAGCCCATACAGAATATATTTAGAATGAATAAAAGCCTAAGCCTGAACCACAATCCATAAAAGATATTTTGAGTGAAGGAGGGTTCAGTATTTAGTATTCTACAATTGCAGTAAACTGACTTTATTTTTTCAGTTGAATACAAATGCTGACACACACCCATAAGGTCCAAAAGTTAAAAGTACTTGTTCAAAATCTGTCTCCCTCCCAGCAGTCCAGAAAAAATTAAATTATTAATTTATAAAATGTCGATTCTACTTGGGACTCCAGGCCATGGTGCAGGGGTGGGCTGCTGTGGGTTCACAGGGGTTCGGGAGAACCTCTAGCTAAGATTCTGTGCAGTTCGGAGAACCCCCAAATCCCACTCCTGGCTGGCCCCATCCCGCCCACCCCACCCTGCCCCTCCCAGGAGTCCCCACGCGGCCCGTTTTGGATGCAGGTAAGTGCAGGGCACACGCGGAGTCTCGGGGAGGACAAGAAATGGGCCTACCAGAAGTTCGGGCCTCCAGAGGGCCTCCGGAGCCTGGGGAGGCTGTTTTCGTCCTCCTGGAGGGTCGAGGAAAGCCTCCTGAGCCTAGAGAGGGCAAAAACACCCCACCCTGCTGTGGTGCAGGAGGCCGACTAGGCCATGCCCACCATGGCCATGCCCACCCAGCAACTGGGCAGAGAACCCCTTGCTAAAAATTTTGAAGCCCACCCCTGCCATGGTGGTTACACTGGAAACTAGTGGCTGAAGAACAAAAGGATGGGACCTTGGGATTTTTATCCCCATGGGAAGGAGAGTAGTTCAGTGATGGAACACATACAGTATTTTGTATTATTCCAGAGTCAGTTCTTGAGTTAAAATAAACAAGGAAGAACTAAATTCTCCCAATCCCTGCACAATGGAAAGGTTTTTTTCATTAACCACAATATCTGGAAGATTTACAAAAACAATAAACATTTACACAGAAGTCTTTACAGAATCGTACACTTTTAACTGCTTCAAATGGATGCCTTTAGTTGATGTTCATGTACAAATTTTCCCTTCCTGGCAATTGTCTTTTTTAATATTTTCCTTATTATAAAATAATGCAAACTATCTTGTCAAATGAAAGTTTTTGCAACACAATGTTTTTCTGCTCTGCAACGTGCCTCATAGTTACCACAAAGCCATTTAGATTCACTCAACTGAAGTGGCAGGAAAATATCCATAATAAAGAAACAAATATTCCAACAGTTAAAAGACTCTGATTTTATATAGAAAGAGAATGGATTTATATTACACATTTTTAGAAAAATAAATCTATTTATTTACAACAGAATTAGATTTTGATGCATGTGATGCATCAGATCAAGTACTTCCATTAATCTTTGAATGGTATTTGAATGTATTAATTTATTTATGGTCCAAGACCAACCTGCTTCGAATGAAGTGGGTGGGGCCAAGAACCACAGTAGACTTAATTTATTTGTGGGATGGGGTGTGTGTGTTAAGGAAGAAATACAAAAGTTTAAGTATTTTGTTTCTCATGAAGCTAAAAATGATAAAGTGCAAGTTAATTTAATTTAAGTTAATTCAATGGAAGCACACATTCTCCATGCATTAAGTAGTTCCCCTTCTTTAACATTAAAATTACAATTTGTTAGCTATGTTTGACAGGCAACTGGGAACACACCCAAGGCTCTCAAGGATAATATGCTAATCTAGGGTCATAGATTGTCAACAGTCACTTTAGGTAATGGAAGCAATGAAGTGTGATGACTGAGGCAATAGTTCAGCAATTGGACCGGATCTTGATTTCAGTTCTGGAAAAAAATAAATCAATATAAATAATAGTTCAGAAACTAGGCTGCAAGTTTTCCAACACTCCATTTTTTCAAGGAAGATGAAGTGTCCAATACTAACTTTTCTACATTTAGAAATTCCAGAATTCCGACTATCCAAGGCGCAACTGCTCTTGGCTGCAAAGCTAGACTTCTCTCTATGATTCCATTATAATAGCTCACTTTCTAACTTCTCTCTTTGATAGCCCAAAAGAGCATAAGGATAGAATATGAACCACTTAAAACTCAACACTTTAGAACACAGTGTTACCACTGGACAGGTCCTCAGCTTACAGCAGTTCATTTAGTGACTGTTACAAAGTTACAAGGGCACTGAAAAAAGTGACTTATGACCATTTTTCACACGATCGTTGCAGCATCCTCATGGTCACGTGATTTGCATTTGGATGCTTGACAACCGGATCATATTTATGATGCTTACAATGTCCCGGAGTCATGTAATTTTGTGACTTTCTGACAAGCAACGTCAATGGGGAAACCAGATTCACTTAACAACCGTGTTACTAATTTAAGAACCGCAGGGATTCACTTAACAAATGTGGCGAGAAAAGTCATAAAATGGGGCAAAACGCACTCAACAAATTTTTCACTTAACCACATAAATTTGGGGCTCAATTGTGCTTGTAAGTTGAGGCCTACCTGTACAGGCTTTATAATACTCGCATAGCATTGAATATGAAAAGAAATTTCATTCAGGTATTCCTCATTTAAGTGACGACAATTGGGATCAGCAATTCGGTTATTAAGCAAAGCGGTTACTAAGTGAAACCATCACTTTGCTTATGATACAAACACAATGAAAATGTTTAAAGACATTTGTCAAAGCCACAACAGGAATGATTTTCTTGTGGCCACAATTCACACTGCTTAGCTTTGCACAGCTTTGGAGAGTGTGTTTTAACATCTGCAGCTTCTACCTTCGTGATGCCAGATTCAGACCAGACTTAGAAATCTAATTCATATCTCTGCTCCTCAACATTAACAGAGTCTAATTCATATCTCTGCTCCAAAACATTAACAAAGTGCTGACCTCACCAGGATGACAGTGCACCAGGAGAAGACTGATGGAATTTTTGACATTTTGCCACTTTAAAATTGACTCTATTATAAAGGTATTTTATTTAATGATAATATCTAAAGAAAGAAAGCACATGCCATATTATAATATAAAAAGGAATTGCTGACTGCTTCAGCTCGGGAAAGAAAGGTGCTGACCGCGTATTTTTGGAGAGAATGTTAACTCTGAATTATTTCTGTTCCCTTAAATAGTAAGATAAAAATAGTGATTTCAATTAAGTATCCAGTGAACTTCTATCAAGGAAACTGTTCTCAGATGAAGGATTGCATGCAGACAAAAACATGATTTAATTTAAAAGATGATCTTCCTGTTTCTTTATTTCGCCTTCTGCATGAGGTCATCTGAAACATCAAATGGAAAGACGTTATTTTTAAATTCTCTTCATTTTGAGTTTTATTAGGGGGAAGTGTGAAATGTCATCAAGTAGGGATATTGCCTATAACTTTAGAAAATTGCCATCACTAAAAACCCCAATTCTGTTAGCCTGCATAGGTCTTCATTCATACTTCTGCCCTAAATGACAGTAGAGCAGAGCAGAGCAGAGCAGAGCAGAGCAGAGCAGAGCAGAGCAGAACAGAACAGAACAGAACAGAACAGAACAGAACAGAACAGAATAACAGAGTTGGAAGGGACCTTGAAGATCTTCTAGTTCAACCCCCTGCTCAGATAGGAAACCCTATACTATTTCAGACAAATGGTTGGTAAATCTCTTCTTAAAAACTTCCAGTGTTGGAGCATTCACAACTTCTGGAGGCAAGTTGTTCCACTGATTAATTGTTCTGTCAGGAAATTTCTCCTTAGTTCTAGGTTGTTTCTCTCCTTAATTAGTTTCCACCCATTGCTTCTTGTCCTGCCTTCAGGTGCTTTGGAGAATAGCTTGACTCCCTCTTCTATGTGTCAACCCCTGAGATATTGGAACACTGCTATCATGTGACCCCTAGTCCTTCTTTTCATTAAACTAGACATACCCAATTCCAGCAACCATTCTTTATATGTTTTAGCCTCCAGTCCCCTAATCATCTTTGTTGCTCTTCTCTGCACTCTTTCTAGAGTCTCAACATCTTTTTTACATCGTGGCGACCAAAACTGGATGCAGTATTCCAAGTGTGGCCTTACCAAGACATTATAAAGTGGTACTATCACGTCACATGATCATAAATACTTGTACTTCTTTGTCAATTTCTAAGGAATTGACTGATTGTACTGAAAAAAAAAAGTAAGGGAAATAAGCTATGCTCATGGAAATATCCATCTGCCCTGCCTTATTAGCTAATTGCATGTACTGTATCTGTCTTTATTTCTTCTGGATATGCAGTTCAGCTTAGTTAAAAGGTACCAGGTTAGGAAAAATAGTACCCAAGATATATTATCAGGTCAGACGCAAATATAGGTAGTCTTTGACTTACAACCACAACTGAGCCCAACATTTCTGGCCTAAGCAAGACAATTGTCAAGAAAGTTTTGTCCCATTTTACGACTTTTCTTGCCACATTTGTTAAGTGAATCACTGCAGTGGTTAACTTAGTAACATGGTTGTTAAGTGAATCTGGCTTCCCCATTGACTTTGCTTGTCAGAAGGATCACAAAAAGTGATCACGTGACCCTGGGATACTGCAACCGTCATAAATATAAGTCAGTTGCCAAATGTCTGAATTTTGATCACATGACCATGGGGATGTTGGAACGGTGGTAAGTGTAAAAAAACGTGATAAGTCACTTTTTTCAATGATGTTGTAACTTTGAACGGTCACTAAACAAACTGTTGTAAGTGAAGGACTAACTATAACTACACTAGTTCATGATGTTCATCAGTCCATGTACGTTTATGCATTCAAGGGAGGATCAATGTCATATTGGCATAATATGATTGCTTTTGGAGAATATTGTAAACAATGGTGGTCTGAAATCTTTTCCTGGGAGAGGGGCAGGGGTGAAATCCAGCAGGTTCTGACAGGCTCTGGAGAACCGGTAGTGGAAATTTTGAGTAGTTCGGAGAACCGGCAAATACCACCTCTGGCTGGCCCCAGAGTGGGGTGGGAATGGAGATTTTGCAATATCCTTCCCCCAGGAGTGGGGAGGGAATGGGGATTTTGCAGTATCCTTCCCTTCCCACGCCCACCAAGCCATGCCCACCAAGCCACACCACGCCCACCAAGCCACGCCCACAGAACTGGTAGTAAAAAAAATTGGATTTCACCACTGGAGAGGAGTCCAGAATAATGGACAGTCCAAGCCAAGTTTTTTATGCATAGTTTTTATTAAAACTACTTTTAAACCAAAAGATAAACGCTAACAAAAACTAATAGAAAGTAAGGAAGAAAAAGGAAAAAGTAAGAAATCAAAAGAAAAAGAAAAGGTTCAAGAAAAAGAAAATAGCTAAGAGAATAGAAAAGAAAGGAAAAAAGTATAGTGGCTTCCGATAGTCTTCAATGCAGTTATAAGTACAAATCTATTTTAATCTCCCTCTATAAAATTATATCGTAGTACTCTTTTTTTTCTATAATGTATTCTGTCTAATCATAAGTCACGAAGTTCTTTTTTTTTTTTACACATAAAATCCATAAGAGGCTTCCAGTCTGCAATAAATGTAGATTATATCTTTTTTCTAATCAAAGAAGTTAATTTATCCATTTCAGCACAACCTGAAAACCTTTTTTTTTTCTCTTTACTTCCTATTAGTTTATGTTACCTTTTATTGTCTTCTCTTTTTAAACAAAATTGTATATAATAGAGCCATTGTTGATTGAACTTGTTCAGCCCTAACAACCAAGGCTGAGGAATGGGCATAATGGCCTTGAGTTCATGTTATCAGAATAGCAAGAAAGTCAAGAATATGCAAAGATAAGGGAAAACATAGTCCTGTTTTTGTCACATGATTGATTGGGTTCATTGAAGAGGTTAAAATGCTGCAGAAACACTACAAAGGGAACAGTTAACCCAGTCAACAAATTCTAGGTTAGATTCAATTGAAATCACTGGGCTAAATTAACTTCACTCAGGTATTTCTGTATTATAGAGTTGTTGATGACACAAATTCTTGCTAATATTATCCAGGTGCTTCCTGGAGAAAGTGAACAGGAACTTTACATATTCAAAATAAAAAATAAAATAAAAAAACTTTGACCCAGTTTGAATGAGTGTGTCCTGTTAGAACCACCAGTAAGGAGATTTGAGAGAGTTAGTGACTAAGTAGGTTACCTAATTGGATTAAATGTTTTGTGTAAACAGGGCATTCATGTTGCAAATAGGTAGAAAAGTATTTTCTTTGTTATAGAAAGTTTACATGTAACTTTTATGGGAATAAATACCAATTAATATACTAGAATATATATATGAATAAACATCTACAAGATACTATTAGCTAGGTTATTTAATATATGTAGGAGATGTCCAGGCTAAGCCTGAGGGAGAGGTCAAGCATTTAATCAGTCTCAAGTCTCTTTGTACCCACAGCAGATTTAAGTCTAGCCCACCTTGCATTCTATTGACTCTTATCTACCCCCAATTTGCTTTGACTGTTAGTAATTCAGATTCTTGTACAAAGCGTGAGCATGCATTGAACCTGTATTCATTTGAATCACTCTTGGCTCCTGATTTCTTGTGCTTTCTTTAAGTTATTGAGTCAGCGCTGTCCGAAGATGTTTTCATGGTCATGTGGCCAGCATGACATCACACTGCAGTGCAAAGATACAGTGAAACATGGAATGCTGTTACCTTCCCTCTGAAGTGGTACCTATTTATCTACTTGCATTTACATCCTTTTGAACTGCTAGGTTGGCAGGAGCTGAGACATGCCTACTAAATGTCTAACAAGTAAATAAATAAAATGCAGCAAAATGTAGAAAATAAGCTCTGGTATTTTTTTTTTCTTGATTATGTAGAATAGGAATACAAATTCCAAATTTAAGATTGTAAGCATCCCAGAATTACCCTGTGGTGAGATGGGGGACAATAAATTTTACAAATTCATCACAGAATATTGCATAATCTGTCACTGGCTGCCTTTTTCTAGAGTCCTCCTAGAAGGACACCCCATAGGTACATATTCTCTTTCCACCCCCTTTTTAAAGTGCATCATTTGAATGTTCCATTGGTTGTTACACTGTTATTCTTTTAACTAAATGCACTTTGTTGTGACTGGAGGCAAATATATTTAGACCCCAGTTTTATTTTGCAGCTGTGTAGGCACAGTAGGGTTTTCATCTCACAACAATGTCTAGAAAGGCTGCTAATCAAGATAGCTTGTCAAACCAGCAGCAACAACAAAAGCTCCTGAGTACTAATAAAGAACATTTACTGCCTCCCAGGTTATTGAGGAAGTGGACAATAGTTCATGAAAGTATTTGCATAATCACATTTTACGTAATTCCCCTGTTATACTTTCAATTCATAATGGAAATAATAGAAAAAGCATTATATTACTACCTGAATCTTGGTCTCTCTGGATTCTGCGACTAAGGTCAGCCAAATCAATGAATGCTGACACAGGTCATAAAATATCAAAACACAGAAATGTTATTCTGAATGCCCAGTTTAAGAGCCGAGGTGGCGCAGTGGTTAGAGTGCAGCACTGCAGGCTACTTCAGCTGACTGCTAGCTGCAGTTCAGCGGTTCAAATCTCACCGGCTCAAGGTTGACTCAGCCTTCCATCCTTCTGAGGTGGATAAAATGAGGACCCAGATTGTTGAGGGCAATATGCTAACTCTGTAAACCGCTTAGAGAGGGCTGTAAAGCACTATGAAGCGGTATATAAGTCTAACTGCTATTGCTATTGCTATTGTGTCTAGCTGTTATCCCCTTTCTCCTATCGTTAACACTTGTGCCACAAACCTGTAGGCAACATATACTGGTTCAACTGTTGAATATTTACTTGCCACACTACTATGGCACAGGGGCTTAGCCAGAGAAGATGACAATCAGATGTCAGTTCTTCGGCTTCAGTGTAAATTAGCTTTGTATAACAGCATATATCATTTTAGGAAATGTGTTTCCATGCTAACTCCCAAACCGATTAACACTGTAACCCCAAATATTTCAGAATAAAAAACAAAGTGAAAACAGATCTGGTGGTTATTTTTGTTTGTTTGAATCAGGATGCAAAGCTGCTCTAGGAACTATTTACAACGGATAGAAAAAATAGCTGTTTTGGATTCCCTTGACCATTGCTTGAGCAGCTGGGAGCTATAGTCCAAAATGTTAAATGACTGTTTTCAACACATAATCATATAGGAAATGTGACACATAAATTTAGATATTCCCAATCAGCACAGTATTTCTCAGGACCGAGAGAGTGAATTTTGATGATGTTTCTTCTTGTCTTCAAAATCCAGTCATTACTCTCCACTCCCCAAATCCATTTACTGGTGGAGATAAGTCTCCTCCACCTTCACTGACAAAACATGGGAACAAAGGACCAGGCTCAGAAAATATGCTTCTTTTAATGCTGCCTTCTTCAATCTAGCTCTTTCCAAGTGTATTGGACTACAATTCCCAACATGCCCAGAGAATATATCAGGGTTTAGGGATAAGAGGAGTTGTAGTACAGTACAGCAAATCAGGAAAACAGCAGGCCATAAAAGCTCCGAGACCAATCCTGAGATGCTCCTCCTATTGAGTCTCTTGTATATTAGTGTGCACAGGAGGCTGCATGAAGTTGTCTGGTGCCCCTCCCACCATTGGTCAATGAGAGAATCTAGCAAGGGAGAGAGAGTTTGATGAGGGGGAATAGTGGCTGGATGCCCATTGTGCTAAGAGTGAATGGAGCACAATGGAACCTCCCACTGCCCCCATGTTGCCTTTGTGTTCATGTGTAGAGGGCCCAACGGGTAGGGAAGCTGGAGATCTAAAGTTAGGGTGTCTCTGGAAGGCAGGGTTAGGGAGGGCAGTTGTGGTGACAGGCAGGGGTCATTATGACAGGAGTCAGAAAGCAGGCCACATGTGGGGAAAATGCCCCCAATGTTTACTACTGGTGGTGTCTTCTGGCCATCTGCACTCACACCTAGGCCCGGCAGATCAATGCAGCCTGGGGTTTTTGACTGCTGCTGCTTAATGCCAGGTTGATCAACAACAAAGCTCTTATTTGTGACCTTATAAATGAGGATCAGGCCAAACTACTATGTATTACTGAGATCTGGCTGGGCTCAGAGGTGGGGAGGTTGTCCTCTTTGAAATATGCCAACTGGGTTTAAGTTTTGGCACCAACCGAGACTCCAAGGCAGGGGAGGAGGGATAGTGGTGGGCATCCAGGAATCTCTGGTAGTCATCAGAGGCACTGCCAATTGTGAGACCCTGTCCTTGAACTTAGACTCCTGGGAGCAGTTGGGATTTTTGCTATCGTACCAGCCTCCCTGCTGCTTTGCAACTTTCCTACCTAAGCTACTGGAGGTGATTGGCAGGACTGCCAGTGGAGTTCCCCAGACTCATGATTCTGGGAGACTTCAACTTGCAACTCTTCTTTACCTCTCGGCGGCTTTTGATCCTATCAACAATGGTATCCTTCTGGGCTGACTTAGGGAGTTGGCGGTTGGTGGCACACTTCTGTGCTGGTTCCAATTGGTGTTGGTCAGGAATGAGAAGTCCACCTCTTTTCTCCTGCTTTGTTGTAGTCAGGGCTCAGTGCTTGTACACTGTCCAGAATCCCTCTGTGAGGGACATAGATTTTTTTTTAATTTGATAAAAGAAAGAAAGAAAGAAAGAAAGAAAGAAAGAAAGAAAGAAAGAAAGAAAGAAAGAAAGAAAGAAAGAAAGAAAGAAAGAAAGAAAGAAGGTGGGGAAAGGGTAAGTGGTGCCTCTTCTGGCCTGCAATGGTCCATGACCCAAGCAAGCTGAAGCAATGATTTTGAGCTTTAGGAAAACAAGCTCAAATTAAAATGTCCCTGTATGAGCAAGTCTGCAAGAAAGGTGCTACAATTGTATCAGATGGCCATGTTTGCAGTTGCATTAAATCTAATCCATCATTTTTTTAGTTGGTTGGACCTGGCAACAGCTGCCTATGTCTTTGTTACCTGACAACTTTTTGGAAACTATCTGGAAGTTATATGTGGTACAGAATATGGCTACTAACATATTCCATCTATGTTAAAAGCTCTTATCCTGATGATTGTTTTGGGGCACAATTTAATGTCCTAAAAGCTCAGCTCCTAGTCAAAACAGTGAGAGATAGTTTGTATTAATATAATTAAAATACTGTATCTGATGGGGTTATGCTAAGGCACAGAAGAATATGAACTGTGGAAATGAGTGGTTGTTTTCCTTTTTTTGCAGCTGAGGATAGCTCAAATGATCAAAACATACTTACAGGATTTATGTTCATACAGATACTGTATATCAGTACCCAATTATGCCTCATCTTTGGAAATTGTTTTTAGTCTCCTTAATATAATGAGATTCAGCTTACTTCAGCATTTGCCAGGAAGACTTTAGATGGCAAAATCCAATCTGTTTTAATAACCACTGGTAACCTACCAGTTTCCTCACCACATCAGCAATCTGTTTTTCTAAGTACAGCCCTAATGGGCAAGAAAAAAAACATTACAGTACTGGATGTTGTGACACCAAAAGGGCGAGATTTTATAAAAGTTAACATCTCCATAATCATGATTTAGCAAACTGAAAACAGCTAAACCACAAAGGAAAACACAGCACACACACACAGCCTCACATACAGTACATAATCATCTTCCCTTTCTTTTATCTCACAGATTTCTATAATAAACTGGTTGCTAAAGAAATCTGATCAAATTGTGACACAGTGTTTTGAAACTCTTCATGGAGTTCATTTGAAACTTCAGCATAACAAGTGGCCTCTTATCTGTGTATATTCCAAGAAGGAAGGCATGCTATTTCGTCATCCCAGCTGAAAAGCTAGCTGGCTTCGCACGTAGACCGAGAGAGAAGAGAGACAGAGAGTGAGTTTGCACACATACTAGTAAACAATGGTAACCAAAACTCTTTCCTTTCCCCCCCCTGCTGCTGTTACCGCTTGCTGGAACTGGAATGCAGGAAGAAGTATTGCCCAGATTCTTAAGAACTCACTTCAAGTCAATGTCTGACTTTTTATTTGCTTTTGACCATAGCTGCAGTTTATTCTGTGGTAGCATTCTTGTTCTGCCTCTCCCAGCTGAACATGGATGCATCTCTCACCGAGGTCGTGCACCCTTTTTACAAACAGACCCACTGAATTCCTAGGGAAAACTTACGTGAGCGACGCTTACTCATTCTTAGTGCTGAGGCTGACCATTTTCCAAGCAGACAAACATTTCACTGAAGAGGGGAAAGGCAATGCTGCCCTTTTCGAGTTAAAAATAGTCTTCTGTAATTTGGGGATATGCAAAATTAATTGCAGGATGAGAGGATAGCATGTTGCTTCTTCACGTGTCAGTAGATGGATCAATAGCTCTAACCAGCCCAACCTATGTAAAGAAAGGTATTTTTAAGAAGACTATTATCTAGATAATAGTCTCAACCTGTGGGTCGCGACCCCTTTGGAGGTCGAACGACCTTTTCACAGGAGTCGCCGCATGCGCTAGCCCGCCATCTTGGAAATGCTCCCGGTTCGGCCGTGCCTGCAGGTCGCCAGACAGCCGGTAGCCATGGAAGCGGGAGACTTTGCCCACCCACCTGGACGCCGCCATTTGGGTTCTTTTACCCTCTGCGCATGCGCAGAATGCTTTGCGCATGCGCAGAGGGTAAAAAAAACCTAAATAGCGGCATCTGGACGGGTAGGCGGAGCCTCACGCTACCTTGGTGACTGGCTCTACGGCGACCGACAGGCACGAGCGAACCGGGAGCATTTCACCCCTGGTCCTTACTAATGTT
>QLTV01003771.1:3040303-3053614 GCA_003457575.1 Thermophis baileyi | reverse complement strand
AGTGGAGGAAAAAAGAAATTAAGCTTAAATTATGGTTGAAATCCCAATTATTATTTATTATTATTTATTATTTATTATTTATTAATTATTTATTATTTATTATTTATTAAATTTGTATGCCGCCCAACTCCCAAGGGACTCTGGTCCCGTGATGTCCCTTCTAGTCATCACAATGTGTCAGAAAAATCAATGGTCTTTCCATTTCCTATGTTGGTAGGTGAAGATGAGGATAAGTTTTCATGGCCACCTAATATAACCAAGTGGAGGAAAAAAGAAATTAAGCTTAAATTATGGTTGAAATCCCAATTATTATTTATTATTATTTATTATTTATTATTTATTAATTATTTATTATTTATTATTTATTAAATTTGTATGCCGCCCAACTCCCAAGGGACTCTGGTCCCGTGATGTCCCTTCTAGTCATCACAATGTGTCAGAAAAATCAATGGTCTTTCCATTTCCTATGTTGGTAGGTGAAGATGAGGATAAGTTTTCATGGCCACCTAATATAACCAGGAGAAAGCGGCCAATGCTGAATGAGAATCAGGCAGCAATAGCTGGAGCAAACCTTTATGTGCCCCATTATCAGTATGGAGCTTGAAAAACCTTGAAAAACCAAGAATAAACTTCAGTCCCAGTGAAATGGTATTGCACTGGCCTAACCTAATTAAAAATGATAAGCATCAAAAGAATAGAGCAATGTGTCAAGCGCAGGAAATCAGGAGTCCAGACACTTCAAATGAATATAGGTTTATTGTATGCTAACACTGTCTGCAAGAATCTAAATTAACAGTCAAAGCAAATTGGCGGTAGATAAGAGTCAACGGAATTCAAGGTGTACTTGACTTAGATCTCTTGGGGGCGTGAAGGAACTTGAGACTGATGACGCATTTGACCCATCCCTTGGACTCAGCCTGGTCATCTCCTGCAAAATGTTTTAAATGGTGTTCAGGAACTGGGAAAACAGACTATTTTGAATGGGAAAAAAAATACCTTGATAAAGGACTATCTTGTTCTATGGAAAATAAGGAAAGCCCTCATCATTATGTATACGTACATACATACATACAATTCTCTATTTCAACGATCTGATGTCACAATCATCAGATATTTGATGTATCAGGACTATAGACATTAATTCACAGGGTTTCAACATTAAAAGAGAGAAAACAAAAGAAAGGCTGCAGACCAGAAGTGGTGAGGAATCAGAGAATAAGGACTTTCTAGTCTAGGGCTTTCATGAAATGCTTCACTTGTGAGTTATGAAAAAGAAAAGAAGTGCTAAGCAAGGAAGGGAAGGCTGCAAGATATACTTTACTGAAGAGTGAACCAAATTTTGTTATTTCATATGCAAGACAATGGGGAAAATATGGTGCCCCCAATACTGCACAGGATTCAATTACGGCTTTGGCATTTCCATTTAGCCTTGTAGAAAGCTTCTGAGAAGCCAACAAAGTCAGTTCTATCAACAGAAGGACTGTTGAAGCCAAGCTGTAAGATTGGTTGATTATGTGCCATCAATCTGTAAAGCAGAAGGAATTAAGATCTGGATGGAAGGCTTGTCCCTGATGTACGTATGAAAGGAAAGTTAGTTTGGTTCATACATAAGAGATGAAAAGGAGTAGCAGGACAAACTGCAGCTCCTGAGGCCATTGGGAAATGAATGGAGCAGATTGCTAAAACAGCTTTGAACCTTTAATGGGCAATGATCTGGGGGATGACAATAGTGGTGACAACTCTAAGGAGGAGTGAAAAATTCAAATATTTTCTTAGAGTTAAGCTGCCAGATAACCTTTGGTACATGGTAATTGTATGAGGCTTGAAGGAAGGTGAAAAGGCTACAAGCACTTCAGGGCCAGTTGCCCTTAAAGTTTGTTTCCAGAGAGAAGCAAGCAAACAAGAATGATTGTGATGAACTTGCTTAGTAAATACCTAGAAGCCATGCAAATATCTAAATATCATATGATTTTAACCAGAGCAAAGATATAGATTAAACCACTTAGGGCCATAAAGCTCAAGACTAGAGGCCTGTAACTGAAGAACAAATTATCGCAATTAATAACTCAAGAAATTTCTGAGAGAGATTAAAGAAAATTAAAAGAGAAAAAGAAAAGGAAAAAAATAAAGCAGTTCGAGAATGGCCATGCTAATACTGCCATGGTTGAAAACCAACTGAAAGGATTTCAGTGAGAGCCACATCTAACTGTGTGGTACATATGGGTTCAGGGGACTCACAAAATTTTTTGAATACTCTGGAAGATTTGGAACAAGACTCTGCACAGACACATAATTCATATAAGAATCACAGCACAATGAAAACTGTTCCACTTGTTCATTTCTGTTTTCACCCCTGTTTATAACTACAATTAATTATGAGGTAGATTGAAAGAGTCAATTTTAAAATAAAATTATGCTATGAGCTTATGCAACCATACTAAAGTGTTATCAAGATATGCCATTCAAGGTATTTCTCTTCAGATGTAACAGTTGCATGGAAATGAAGTGACCTTTCATGATTTCTCAAGACTTTAATCTCCAATGAGCGGCAGACAGTAATTCAGAAATCACTGCTAGTGAGAATCAGGATATTGCTATTTAGAATAGTTTAAAAATTATTAGTAGAAGTATGTTGTTTAAAAACTATGCACTATAAGTAAAACACTTACAATAGATAATGTATAGTATGAATACCTCAATGTACATACATCAGTGTGACATTTCAAGAACTATACAGTATACTATTGGCCCTCTAGATTTATGGTCTTGGGGACTGTAACCTGCTTTCCCACAAACCTACTGCCTGGTACAATGGGGGGATTCAAATTTTTTTACTACCGGTTCTGTGGGCGTGGCTTGGTGGGCGTGTGACTAAGTGGGCATGGCCAACTCAACATCACTCATGGCAAGGTGGGGCGGCGCAGGCGGGCCGATGCTGCAGAGACAGGATGATTTCTAGGTACCATTCCGAGCCCCTTCCCCCCCCCTCTCTTGGGCTGACAAGATAAAAGCCCATCTAAAGAGCGCAACTGCCTGCCGAGCGCATGCTGGCAAAAGGAGGCTAAAGGAAAAAAAATTTAGGGCCGATGGTCCTACCTGATATGCCCATTTTCTGTCGGTGCTGAGAGATTTCAGGCATAGGCATGGGGATCACTCTTGTCCTATAGCTCTATAGACTGGGTCTAAACTGAAGACACGCCCTCTGCTGACGCTGCCCAGTTTCAACGATGTTACAGCGATGTCTCATGACGTAGTACCTGCAACGACACCCCAAGTATACCCCGGACCAGACCCTACTTAGGGTGGGACTGGAGTCTCTCAGCAACGACAGAAAATGGGCGTATCAGGTAGGACCAACGCCCCTTTTCCTGTACGGTGCCTCGAGACTCCAGGCATGGGACATACCAAAGCTGGCTGTCCTCATGGGAGGGTACCTGTCTGGTCCTGCTCACCGGTCGTTTCCAGTACTCACTGAAGAACTCTCCTGCCAAAGGCTGCCTCGCCTGAGGTGAACGAATCCAGTCGGTAGTGCCGAATGAAAGGCGATGGCGAAGACCAGGTCACCGCACGACAAATTTCCTCCACCGAAGCCTGTGTCGCCCAGACTGCCGTTGTGGCAACACTCCTGGTAGAATGTGCTGTGAGCGCCCTGGGTCTCGGAAGGGCCTGTAAGTCATATGCCTTGGCAATGGTCGCCCGAAGCCACCTGCCTACTGTCAATGGCGTAACTTTCTTTCCCATCGTAGGCGGTTGGAATGATAGAAAAAGCACCTCAGACTTCCTGAATGCCTGTGACCGTTTTATATATATACGTAAGGCCCTCTGCACATCTAGCATGTGCCACTCCCTTTCTGTGGAGTGAGATGGATTGGGACAAAAATCCGGCAAAATCAACTCCTGCGCTCTACGAAATAGAGAGTTGATCTTGGGCATAAAAGCTGGGTCCAGTCTCAATACTACTCTATCAGCGTGGAAGATGCATAAATCTTCCCTTACGGAAAGAGCGGCCAACTCCGATATCGTCCTGGCCGATGTTATGGCCACTAAAAACACCACCTTGTGAGAAACTTGAGGTGGGTAGTTCTTAGGGGTTCAAAGGGTGCCCTGCAGCACCTTAGTGAGATCCCAGGTGGGATATCTATGAACCACTGGTGGTCTTAAATTGGTGGCTCCCTTAAGGAATCTCCTCACCTCCGGGTGGTGCGCTATGGATTCTAGAGTCCCACAGGATAAAATCGATGCTAAGGCCGCTACCTGCCTCCGAAGAGTCGTCGGAGCTAACCCTTTATCCAGGCCTTCCTGAAGGAAGTCAAGCAATTGAGGAACTAATACTGTGGTGGGCTCCAAGTCACGTCTGGTACACCACCTACAAAAAATCCCCCACGTAACGTTGTAGATATGAGTAGTGGATGGTCGTCTGGCAGCCTGGATGGTCTGTATGACGCCGGAGGAGAAATTTCGCTCCGTCAGAAGTCTCCACTCAAGCGCCACGCAGTCAAGAGGAGCCACTGTGGGTCTGGATGGCATATGGGCCCCTGGCTGAGGGAAACTCTGTCCGGAGGAATCCTCCATGGCCTGGCAATTGACAGGCTGACCAGATCCGCGAACCATGGACGTCTGGGCCAGTGTGGTGGTATCAGTATCACCTCCGCCCTCTCGGCTAACATCCTCCTGAGCACCTGCGGAATCAAGGCCAGGGGTGGGAAGGCATAAAGTAGCCCTCGAGGCCACGGACAACGAAGGGCATCGATTCCCTCCACCCCCTGCGCCGGAAACCTCGAGAAGAAGCGGGGCAGCTGGCTGTTTGCCGGGGAAGCAAAAAGATCTAATATCGGAGGGCCAAACTGATCTGATATTTCCCGGAATAAGTCTGGGTGCAGACGCCACTCTGAATGGTCGATGATGGCCCTGCTCAGCCAGTCTGCCCACACATTCTTCGCCCCTGAGATGTGCTCGGCCCTGATGGAAAGCACGTTATTCTCCGCCCAGCAACAAAGTCGCTCTGCCTCCTTCATGAGCGCCTTGGAGTGCGTGTCCCCTTGCCTGTTGATGTGCGCCTTAGCCGCCACATTGTCGGTGAGGAGGACATGCCGTCCGACAATCTGCTCCTTGAATTCTCTCAGGGCCAGGCAAGCTACCTTCAGCTCTAGCCAATTGATCTTTTGGTGTACGTCCCTCTGTGACCACCTCCCTTGGGCCACCAGATTCTGGAAATGGGCTCCCCAGCCCCTCAGACTGGCGTCTGTGGTGATAGTCAGATGCTTCTGGTCCCTGTACACACAACCCTTGTTCATACGATCTGAAGTCCACCAGAGAAGTGACCTCAAGGTCGCCCTCGGAATCCTAACTTTCACCAGTGATATGCCCCTGCCTTTTCTCTGGAAAGGGAACAGGAACCACTGTAATGGCCTGGCATGGAATCTAGCCCAAGGAACTATCCCTATACACGATATCATCTTGCTGAGCAGTGTGGACAGCAAGGCAAGGGGGGCTCTCTTTTCCAATGTGATTTGCCTAGCTAATGTCCTGATGCTCTCCAGGCGATCTGGCGACAGAAACACCTGCCCTGATAAGGTATCTATTATCGCCCCTAGGTGTAAAAGGCGAGTCGCCGGTTTGAGGTGGTTCTTTTCCACATTGATGGAAAAGCCATGGCTCTGCAAGAGCTGAACCGTGACCCCTAGGTCTTCCTCTGCTCGTCTGAGAGATACTGACTGTATTAATATGTTGTCAAGATAACATTGTATCCTGACTGGTAGTGTCCTGAGAAAGGCTCCTACCGCTGCCAATAGTTTGGTGAACACCCTGGGTGCTGAAGCCAATCCAAACGGTAAGGCCCTGTACTGCAGGTGTCTGCCGTTGTAACAGAGCCTCAGGTACTTTCTGTCTAGAGGTGAAATTGGTACGTGAAGATACACCTCTGTGAGGTCGATGGAGGTCAAGAAATCTCCTTCTCTGACATTCTCCAAAATCGATTGTAGAGAATGCATCTTGAACCTCCAGTACCTTAAGTATTTGTTGAGTCCTTTGAGATTGAGAATTGGTCTCAACCCCCCCCCCCGAGGGTTTCTGAATCACAAACAGCATGGAACAATAACCTTGTCCCTCCTGATCAACTGGGACCCTTTCCACCGCCTGTATATCCAGTAGATGCTGGATGGCGGCTTCCATGCTCTTCCTCTTGTTCACGTCTCTGGAGACGGGACAACGGATAAAACACTTCGGGGAGGCGGAGGTAAATTCTAGGGATAGAACCGATCTTATGGTCTCCCTGACCCAAGCATCCGTAGTTGTTTCTTCCCATTGGTGGGCAAATAACCCTAGTCGGCCACCAATGGGAGCCGTGGCCCTGGCGTTATCGACAGTGACAAAAAGGGCAGTTGCCCCCTCCTCGAAAGGGTCACCTGTTCTGGGGCTACGTTTTGGTCTTATCCACAAACCTCTGCCCCGACTGGTTATACTGTCTGGGTGCATAACCCCTCTGTTGTCGCTGAAACCCTGACCCTGTATAAGGGCGAAAATAATGCTTACGGAAGGGTCGGCGATCAAATCTCCTGGAGATCGATGGCAACACTCTCCTCGTCCCTAGATTCCACCCAAACTGGATCCAGGGACGCACCAAATAGCTTGCCCCCTTTAAAGGGCGCTGAAGCCAACTTCCACCTCCTCTTAGTGTCTGCCTGCCAGTGCTTTAGCCACAGTAGACGCCTTGCCATGACAGAAGAAGCAATTGCCCTAGCTCCAAATTTCACAGAATTCAACGTGGCGTCCGCCGTGAATTCCGCTGCAGCGACAACCTTGTTGAAATCCTGGTGAGTCCGCAGATAAGAGGGCGGGACTCTTTCCTGCATCTGCTTCAACCAAAGCAATGACGCTCTGGTGAAAAAAGAAGTGACCATGGCAGACTTGACTGCCCAGGCAGCCGCTTGGTGGGCCTTGCAAAGCGTAAACTCCACCTTCTTCTCGCCTGGCTTAAGCACATCCTCCACATCAGAGAAAGCAGCTGAGGGGGATGCCAATGCCATCACCAGCTCATCTACCTCCGGGATCTGTAGAAGCTCAGTGAGATCCGCGGTGACATTGTAGAATTTTTTGTCAAAGGACATGGGATTGGGATAAGCCCCAGGAGAAACCCACTGCCTCTGAACTACGTCCATAAATAATCTTGGCGCTGGAATGGCCTCTGTTTCAGTCATGGGCTCTGAAAACAGGAGATCAGAGGGATCCGCAGGCTCCTGAGAAGCCTCAGGCTTTGATGAGTCTGTCTCCAGCCGGGGAGTCCGTCTCTTAGTCCGTCTCTTAGCCTTAAAAATTAGCACCTTAAACAAATGAGGCTGGAATAACCCTTTGAAGATAGGTTGTTCAGGCGCCATACCCTCATCTTCTGACAACTCCTGATCAATCAGGCTCTCTTCCTCCAAAACCGAATCTTCACTCCTCGAGGAACAGTCCGGAGAACAGGAAGCCTGGTAACTCGGCAACTCCCTTGGATGCTGAGGTGAACTCTCCTGCACCTGCATTTCCGATGCCATCGTTGCTGTTTGGAGGAAATGCTGTCTGCCAGCTTCAAAACCTCTCTTAACTGCCTCAGAAATCCATTGTTGGACTAAAGGAAGCATTTCTGTGTCACCTTCCCCCAGCGGGCGGAGCCCTGCCACCGTGGGAGTGAAGGTAGCCTCGGGTGGATGCCTTCTCTGGCTCGCCACCCCCCTCTCCTGTGGTAAAGGTGAGAGGCCCTGTGGAGGCCAAATGCCACCTGTAGATGGCCCAGGATCTAGGATAGAGACTGAACCTGGCTCCTCCTGCATAATCAAGTCTCCTGCAGTGCTGAGATTATAAGACTCCGATATCTGGCTGAAAGCAGGGCCAGCCCTAACTTTCCTTTCTACAAGGGGGCTTAGGTGCTTCCTTTTCTCTGCTGTTTTTGCCCCTTTTCCCACCTGCTTCTCCAAAGCCCTTTGAAGCCTTTGCTCCGCCTTCTCCTGGGCCTTAGAAGGCTTCTTGTTGGGGACAGCCTTGGATTTTGTCATGGCTGCTGCTCCTCTGGCCCCACTCTTAAGATTTAGAAGATCCATGCTTGGAGCTAGCTCTGCTCGCCTGAGCTCTTTCAGCCATCTCTCTGTGTGCACGTGAGAAAACTGCAGACACTGTGTAATACCTGGTCTACTAGTCAGCTCTCCTTTCCTTTTTTTTTAAAAAGGCTTCCTGCCAGGAAAGGCCCCAAAAGAAAAATGGCTCCAATGGCCTCAGTTATCTCACCACTCCAGATCACAGTCACACTCAGCAAATTCCAGAAGGCTGCTGTACTTTGGAGGTCCTGGTCTACCTCCCAACCGAGCAGGCAGCCAAAAACCCTCAGGTCTGTCTCTGTTGCACAGCTGTAGGTCCCGGTCTACCTCCCTATCGGGCAGGCAACCAAAGAGCCTCAGCAGTTCTGTATATAATCAATGCTGGAGGTCCCGGTCTACCTCCCAATCGGGCAGGCAGCCTGGAAACCTCCACATGGTCTGGGGCTGGCAACAACTCCAAACTGCACTCCCTCCTGGGCAGGCAGCTGAGAGATAGTGCTCTCCTGAGTGCTACCAGCCAGTAACACTCACTAATGGCCTTTCGGAGTAGCGTGCCCTAGCTTACTGCCCCCACGCTACTCCCCTTTCAAAATGGTGCCTGGCCTCTTCGCCGTTTCGTGCCAATTAGAAAATAAGGCCGCCCGAGCCTCAATGCGCCCCAATGGCGCTGGCAGCCACGAGGAGTCAAAACGCGCTGTTAGCCAACCTTTCCTTCCAGCGACGCCTTCCAATCCTCCCTCGTTGCAGGGTAGCGGGCTCGAGCCACTGGCTGTTCACGCATGCCCCAGAAAATGGCTGCCGCAGTTAGTGGAGCCTTTTCTGGCCTCCCTTTCCTGCAATACCAAGCCTCCAATAACAGCGGGCTCGAGCCTAGGGCTCTTCACGCTGTAATCTTCTTCCTCTCTTCTCGTTGCTGAGAGACTCCAGTCCCACCCTAAGTAGGGTCTGGTGCGGGATATACTTGGGGTGTCGTTGCAGGTACTACGTCATGAGACATCGCTGTAACATCGTCGAACTGGGGAGCGTCAGCAGAGGGCGTGTCTTCAGTTTAGACCCAGTCTATAGAGCTATAGGACAAGAGTGATACCCATGCCTATGCCTGGAGTCTCGAGGCACCGTACAGGAAAACGCCCCGTTTTCCACCTCCATTCGGCTGTCTGTGCTGCGCTGACTCGTGATGGGGAGGTGGGGGGAAAAGGAAAAAAGCCCACTCAGTCTATATTGTACGTACTCACCAGCACAACAAAGAATCTCTCTTCCAGCTCGCCGGTTAGGGCATTGGGAGCTTGAGGAGTAGATTGAATGCCCGGACTTGCTGCTGCGCTGCTCCAAGCCCAGCTCTGGCTGCAGCGTCCAATTTTCTTCCATGCTCATGCGAGGAAGCCAGGAAGCTTAGCGGCAGCATATTGCAATTTGCATGCCTTAACAAGCCCGTTGGTGGCCTCAGTGCGCCTTTCCTCCCCACGGAAAATTTTGGGGGGAAATCGGAGTAAGAGGGGAGTGCGGGCTGACTGAGCGGGGAAGGCCGGTACTTACAGCACCCACGAGGAACCCAGGCTTGGAGCAGTTTTGGAGCTTGTTAAGGAGGACTGCTCCTCCGCCCCAGCCATGCGTTTTCAAGCCCAGGCTCCTTAGAGTGAAAAGCATGCAATATGCAATAGCCCGGGCTTGAAAATGAATGGCTGGAGTGGAGGCGGAAAATGGGGCATTTCCATCTGCCATTTTTCAGGCCGTTTTTTGGCCATTTTCAAACCCGGAAAACATTCAAAAACACCTGAAACTGCCGCCTCTTTGCCGGTGTGAGCAGCCTCCAGCCACCGCTCTTTTCCGGCTGGAACTGAGCCGGCAGCAGTAGCTGGAGGCTGCTCATGCTGGCAAAGAGCGGCAGCTGGAGGCTTCTCGCACAGAAAAAAAGGCGGCTGCTGCAGGCATTTCGCGACAAGGTGGGTGAGATGCGGGCTGGCGGGGAGCCGAGCGGTGACGGCTCAGGGCATTACCCTCTGCCACCAGCCGCGGGAGAAAGGTAAGGTCATGGGATGAAGAAAGAGGCGGTTGTGGGGGAGGAAGCGGGAAGACTGAATAAGGGCTCTGGCGAAGGGCGAGCAGGCGGCATGCAGGAGGCGGCCCCGGGAAGGCCAGATCTGGGGACTGGTACATCCCTCAACCCGAGGCGAAGGGAGAGTGGGTGGCATGTGGGAGAAGGCCCCGGGAAGGCCAGAGCCGGGGACTGGCACGTCCCCCGACCCGAGGCAAAGGGAGAGCGGGCAGCAGGCAGGCAGAAGGATGGCGATTGGCGAGAGCCAGGCCCGAAAGGCAGCCAAGCCTTGCCATGTCCACCCCAAGGTGGCCCTTCGGCCGAGCGCCTTACCTTCACAGGCAGCCGCGGTGAGCAGAACGGGCGAGACGTGGATATCAGCTAAGCCCCATGGCCAACGTGGTAGGCCGTGACGAAGGCAGGCAAGCTGGTGGTGCCACGTGGGACGGTGGGAGGCAGCTAGCTAGGCCGCGACTTGCAGGCTTACCCAGGCCGATCAGGGCCTCTCAGTTCGGCCGCGGGCACCGCGTGGGAAGGCAGGCAAGCTGGCTGGCCTGCAGAGACCGTGTGGTCAACGCGAGGAGCCAAACAGAAGCAACAGCTATGCCAGTGAGGCGAGATGAGAAGTGACTGGGCGGGGTGGGTGGACGAGCGGGTGGACGGGGCCAGCCAGTGGTGGGATTTGCTGGTTCTCCTAACTGCTCAAAATTTTCACTACCGGTTTGCCTGAACCGGTGCAAACCGGCTGAATAACACCTCTGGGCTGGTAGGTGTGTTGCTTCAAATGCACAAAACAGTAACAGTACCTATCTCCTTCCCCATATTAAAGAAATAACACTAACACTGGGTAGGCGTGGCTGGGGCGGATCATGTGACTGGGTGGGAATGAGTGATGTTGAGTTAGACACACCCACCCAGGTTTTGTGGCTCACGGTATTTTCTTTTCTGTGGGAAACTGGTCCAAATGGCTCTGAGTGTTTAAGGTTGCAGACCCCTGACCTAAGGAATTTTAAAATGTACTTTGTAAAGCTGCTTGAGTGCTTGAAGATACTGACCTTTAACAAAGACAATGCTAGGTCTACTATACTTGACAACAGAATAATATTCTTTTATCTATTGTTTCTTAAAGTTAGACACAGTGATTCTTTTTAATTTCAGATCAATAAAAATCACAACATTTTTTCACTATATCTAGATAGTAATGAAATAAACAAATATTATAATATTATAGAGGATATTATTTAATATATAAAACTACGTACTTAAACCCATTTATAAGTATACACTTTCCATCAAGTTAATGGAATCTGTATTTAGAATTTGGGCTATAAAGTGCCACTTCACTACTTTTTACTGATTAACAGAACTTCAAAATTTTAATTTATATTGGGAAACTAAATTAGGAAATGTGGAGACAAAAGAATTTTAAAAATTTCCATAATAAGATGCCTAAGAAAAGGATGGATACTAAGCAAAAAATACCAGTTAAAGTACTAAAGCTTAAATAATAACAAAACCCTTCAATATTTATCATGAATTCAATATGTTAAGATTTGTTACACAATCATAGAGAGATGAATAATATGCCTACAATGACAACCAAGGAAGGAAGATTTGGCATTATAAATAATTATAAGTAACAGTGGGCTTTCAATATATTTTATGGTAATAATTGTCATCTATTGCAACAAAATGACAGAATAAAGAATATCAACCATTGAGACTGTACCTGAGGTAAAAATTCTCTTGCCAGGGCTAAAGCTCTTCTGTAGGCAGCATCCCCTGCTTCATTCTGCTCAACCACATGACTGATCAAGCCTATTGATTTAGCTTCTTCACCATCAAGTACACGAGCAGAAAATATTAATTCTTTTGCCAGAGACACACCAATGGTACGAGGTAGTCGTTGTGTCCCACCTGTAATTTAGGAAATGTAAGAGAAAACACAAATACTGATGCTACGGAGTATCATCATGTTTAATATATCAAGTTTTTAAAGTGTGACTGATTAATAAGCCTAAGAGTGATTTTACTACCGTGTTTCCCCTATAATAAGACATGTCCCGATAATAAGCCCAACAGGGCTTTTCGGGACATGCGTTGAAATAAGCCCCCCCTCCCAAAAATAACGCCCCTTCCCCAACTACGTACACGCACCCCCTGCCCCATCTGCCACCCCCAAATTGTGCCCGGACATCTTACCAGAGTCTGGCAGCTCGCCGCTTCTCTTTCTCGGCCGGTGTTTGCAGGGAAACTCCTTGAAATGTAAAGAAGAACTTCTCGCGAGTGCGAGCAATTAACAACTTCTCGCACTTGCGAGAAGTTTTTCTTTACATTGGAGTTTCCCTGCAAAGACCGAGAAAGAGAAGTGGTGAAGCTGCCAGATGCTGGTAAGATGTTTGGGCACAATTTGGGGGTGGCAGGTGAGGTAGGGGATGGGAAGGGCGGGCTGCAAGACACGCATCTTACCAGCGTCTGTTTTCTCTCCACCACTACTCTCTCTCGGCCGGTCTTTGCAGGGAAACTCCTTGAAATGTAAAGAAGAACTTTTCGTGAGTGCGAGCAATTAACAACTCGCACTCGCGAGAAGTTTTTCTTTACATTGGAGTTTCCCTGCAAAGACCGAGAAAGAGAAGCGGTGAAGCTGCCAGACGCTGGTAAGATGTTTGGGCACAATTTGGGGGTGGCAGTTGAGGCAGGGGATGGGGAGGGGCGGGCTGCAAGACGCGCATCTTACCAGCGTCTGGTTTCTCTCTGCCACTACTCTCTCTCGGCTGGTCTTTGCAGGGAAACTCCAATGTAAAGAAAAACTTCTGAACAAGTTGCCGCCGCCCGCGAAAATAACGCGAGTAATGGGCTCTCTTGCAGTGCCTCTTCTCTCTCTTCTTCTGCCGAGAGGCAGCTGTGTGTCCAGAGATCGGCAGGCCAGATTCAGTGAGCCAGACGCACCGCTACCACTCAGGAGAAGAAAAGAGAGAGCAGGCGGTCTTTGCAGGGAAACTCCAATGTAAAGAAAAACTTCTGAACAAGTTGCCGCCGCCCGCGAAAATAACGCGAGTAATGGGCTCTCTTGCAGTGCCTCTTCTCTCTCTTCTTCTGCCGAGAGGCAGCTGTGTGTCCAGAGATCGGCAGGCCAGATTCAGTGAGCCAGACGCACCGCTACCACTCAGGAGAAGAAAAGAGAGAGCAGGAGCTGCGAGAGAGCCC
>QLTV01003771.1:3019714-3030496 GCA_003457575.1 Thermophis baileyi | reverse complement strand
AGAGCCAGAGCAAGCGAGAGGCGGCTGCGTGCACACCCCGCGGGACTAGCTCGGCTCCTCTGGGCTCTGCCTACGGCAATTTGAAACGTGGTCCTGCCTGTGAGGAAGATGAGGCGGGCATCGATCTCTGCCTCGCCGTCTCCTCGCAGGCAGGAGCGCGTTTCAAAACGCTGCCGGAGGCAGCCCAGAGGAGCTGAGCCACCCCCCCCGGGCGTGCGCGCACCCGCCTCTCGCTTGCTCTCTCTCTCTCTCCGAGGAATGCGACGGAGCTACAAGTCCCAGGTAGGACGTGCATCTCGCGCCCCGCCCCATCCCGCCTCACCTGCCACCCCCAAATTGCGCCCCACTGTGAGACGCTCGTCTTACCTGACACTTGTAGCTCCATCGCTTTCCTCGGTGTTGTGTCCACTGACCCTCCCCCGCCTCTGGCTCTCCAGCGAAGCGGGAGGGGGAAGAAACACTCGCGGGCTGCCTGAGGAAGCCGAGCTGCCAGCAAAACGTCTAGCCGGGCTCAGCGGCAGAAGCAGCCGAGCACACACTTCCAAACGCGCCCCTCTCTCTCTCAGCAGGGGGGAGAAGAGTGCACTTAAGACACAGCACCAGGAGAAGGAACGTTTTAGCTGCATGCTGAACACAATAAATGTTTCTGCCCTTTCGCTCCAAGAGGCTGCCCAAAGGTTCCTGCCGAGAGACAGAGGGGCGAGGGAAGGAAGGAGGAAAGGCAGGTGCTTTGCCTCAGGCAGCCCGTGAGAGTTTCTTCCCCCTCCCGCTTCGCTCGAGAGTCAGAGGCGGGGGGGTCAGTGGACACAACACCGAGGAACAGGTGGCTGTTCCTGCAGGGGATTCCCATGCACCGCCCTCGCCTGCATCCCCTGTCTGAAGGACGCGGGGAGGGCAGGTGGAGGCTGAGCAGCCCGAGCTGGCGAGCGAGCGAGGGAGGCGGGGGTGGGAGGCAGAGCCGAAGGGGCAGTGAGACTGACCCGCAGCCCGGCACTCTCTAGCTGACTACAAGTCCCAGGTAGGACGCGTGTCTCACGCCCCGCCCAACCTGCCACCCCCAAATTGCGCCCCACCGCGAGACGTGCGTCCTACCTGACACTTGTAGCTCCGTCGCGTTCCTCGGCGTTGTGTCCAGGACAGCCCATTGTAAAAGAAAATGTCTCGCGAGTTCGAGAAGTTTGATTGAACTCGCGAGAAGTTTTCTTTTAGAACGGGCTGCCCTGGACACAACACCAAGGAACACGACAGAGCTACAAGTGTCAGGTAGGATGCGCGTCTCGCGGCCCACCCCGCCCGACCTGCCACCCCCAAATTGTGCCCCACCTCGAGACGCGCGTCCTGCTCCACGAGGCGGTGGCGGCGGGCCAGCCGCTCGGCCGGCGCCAAGAACAGGGAGGGGAGGCGGCGGCGATGGGACATCCAGTCCCACACCTGCCGCCTACTGCACCCCCAAAATAATAAGCCCCCCCGATAATAAGGCCAAGGCCATATTTCGGGGGGTCAAAAAAATATAAGCCCCTGTCTTATTTTCGGGGAAACACGGTACCTATCATAAAGAAAAGTGACACATGGTTGATAAAAACAGAATTTTTTTCTCTTCATGCCCCCATTTCAGACCTTAGTCACTGAAGTAGGAAATAATTCATATTTATAATTTCTTCATGAAGTCAAGGCAAAACAATATAGAATAAGTCTGTTTCTCCTTCTTCTAACTCCAACATTCTGAAGGAGACAGGATCTTCAATTTTTATCAGCCAAATCTAAGATCATCTGGCCAGTGCAACTATATCTACAGGTAGTCCTCAACTTACAACCATTTCTTTAGCGACTGTTCAAAGTTACAACAGCACTGAAAAAAGTGACTTATGTCCATAGCAGCATACTTATGGTCACATGATCAAAATTCAGGCACTTGGCAACTGGCGTGTATTTATAACTGTTGCAGCATTCTGAGGTCATGTGATCAGCTTTTGCAATCTTTCCAGCTGGCTTCTGACAAGTCAATGAGGGAAGCTGGATTTGCTTAAGGATTGTGTGATTCATTTAATTACAATAATTCAATTAGCAACTGTGTTGAAAAAGCTCATAAAATCAGGCAAGTCTCACTTAGCAACTGCTTTACTTAGCAATGAGAATTCTGGTCCCGACTGTGGGTTTTAAATCAAGAACTACCTATATATTGAAAGGAAGAAAATTAAAGAAGTGCAACTTCTCCTTCCCCTTTGGATAGATTGGGGATTTTTGCTGCACAGAAGAAAACTAAGCAGCAGGCTAAGTACAAAGGAGTTCATTTCTATGTTATTCCCTAATGCTAAAAATCTTCACAAGTAAAAATGGGCAGCATGCATATCCATGCTCGTTGCTTGTACAATGGTATTAAAAGGCAAAATGCCCTACAGTCTAAGAGTAGATAGATATCCTCACCAGCCCAACCTGGCTTTCCATTCTCCATGACTACTCACTTTAGATAAATTGGTAAGACATTCACAACATTATGATAGTTATCAAACAATAGAGATGGAAAAACCGTATTGAAAGTCAATTTGGTGAAGTCATTAATATACTGGCCTAGAAACCATGAGACTGTGCGTTCTAGACCTCCCTTGGGAATAAAAACCAATCGGGTGACTTTGGGCCGGTCACTCTGGTTCAGCCCAACCAATCTCACAAGGTTGTTGCTGTGGTGAAAATAGGAGGCAGGACTATATTAAGTACATTCACCATCTGGAGTTATATACAAAAAATTCAGAATGAAAATGTTGTTGTTCAAAACTGGCCAGCATCTGGACAACATACAAGAGATGGAACATAACAATAACATTAATAAAGAACTGTTACATAATTATGAAAAAAATCCATACCTGCACCAGGAATGATCGCTAATTTTGTTTCAACTAGACCCATTTTTGCAGAAGAAGCTAAAAAAGAAAGAAAGAAAGAAAGAAACTTGGTTTTTGAAAAACCTACAAATTGCTTTAATAAAATAACAGGAACTTAGTAAAATAAACTGTAGCTTCACTGTAAGTTTCAGATAAAAGTGAAAACACTGAAAAGGGCAGAATGTCAATGGCTATGTTTCAATTCAGCACTAAGCCATGGTTTACTAAGTAACCAAAAACAAATCCCACTGTGCCTTAGGTTGTATGGGAAAAAACTTTTTCTCTCGATAGGCTCTGTAGCCTTTCGTTTTTCAGAAAGGGCATTGCAGGATGTAGGAAATCAACTCTTTTTTAGTGTCCATGTGCAAAGATCCATTTCTGTTCTCCGTAAAAAGCCAGTATGTGTCATGATTTTCTAATATTTTCATACCCGGAAAAATTATTTGTATGGCAATTGTTCTGCATACAACATATGCCCATCTCCTTTATGTATTTATGTATTTTTCAATACACTGATCTCCAGCTGAACTAGGCAAATTGTAAAATAATAAACTGGACAGTCCAATGATTAAATATTTTAATTGGGATATATTGCTATTGCTTTTAAAGTTATTGTTTGCATTTTTATTTTTTAATTGCTGTAAACCATCTGAGTTGCTTATGCAAAGAAAAAAAGCAATGTATAAATGTATAAATATATTTAAAAAACTGCTTCTAAAGGGAGCAATTCAGATATAAGAAGATTTAATTCATCCTCTCTTCCTGTGAACTTCCTCATTTAGAGCAAGGCTACAGAATAATATCCATCATGCAATATCTTGCCTAGATTTAGTGTTTGGTTTTATGACTAAAAGCTATTAATAGACAAAGGTTAATTATCTTTTTCCATCATTGGTTTTATTAATGTTGTAATTTTCTGTATCTGAATAAGACAAGTAAGAGGTGAGAGATCCATTCCAGTTTTAGCAACTACCTCCATCCAACAATCTAAGCTTTCCAGGACAGGTGACATGCTAAAAACCCTTCACCTACTCTTGTAAAGTGGAAAAAATGGTCTTAATGTGAACACTTCATTAACTTGTTCCTTTTTCTTTATCCTCTTTTGTACTTATTAGCAACAACCCTTTCATGACACAAATCACAAAATTTTTATATTAGATTAAATACATTTACCCTGGATCCAAAAATTAAAAGATACATACTAACACTAATGTAAGTACTATAATAATTATCACAGTTGAGATGTTCAAAATTGCATTAAAACAGCGTTCAGAAATAATTTTCCCTATGCTTGAATTAAACAAGGTTTAGAAAAATGCTTTAATTTTAAAAATAGGACTAAATCTTACCTGCCACTCTTATATCACAGGCTAGAGCCAATTCTAGGCCACCACCTAATGCAATGCCATCTATTGCAGCTATAGTTGGTACTGGAAGATTAGCTAAAAGGCAAAGTTAACAAAAATAATTTCAGCCAGTTGTCAATATTTCAAACATAAAATTAATTTTACAAAATTTCTAATATCTATTTATTTATTAATTTATGTGCCACCCATCTTGTCTAAGGGTGATTCTATGGATAATAGCATTTTTTTTTTTGTTTCTTTCCAATATTAACTGCAAACTAAATTCTGACTACAGAGATATTTGGGATATTAACAGCAATAAAAAAAACAAGGTACCAGAATTAACTGTAATAAGGAGCAGTTATGACAAAACAGCAATTCCTGATCTGTAAATATGCAAATCAAAATAGATATGTTATCTATCCATGAAACTAACAAATATGGAAGTTATTTACTTTATTACTTTAATTTATATACCATTCCATGAAAATTATGTTATTTAATAGAGATCTGGAAAACACATAAGCAGGGCTTGAAAATAACAAGCCTACTCATTGTTTGTCACCAGCATTCACACACCTGTACTACCAGTGAGTATATAAGTTTTACTTAGTTGCTTGTTTCAATACAAATTAACTGACTCAACCCTAACAGGAAGTTATCACTGAAAGGCAATAAATTCTTAAAATATGCCATTCCAATTTTAGGTAACAACAGATATATATTAAAGCATATCTACAATATTAATGGATTCTTAACCTCATTATCAAAAAAAAAAATTATGAATTTTTGGAAACACTCCTTCTGAAGTGCTGATGAATTTAATTTCCCTCTTTACAAAAGAATATTTAGCAACTAGCATGTTCAGTGATAGATCCATGAACAGAGGTGGCTGCTAGATTGATGGCAGACTCCACCCTCCCCTGCTCTCTACCCATCCATCTTTTTGCTTATCATATGGATGTAGTATTCTCATTGTTTCCTTTGTCATTGTTTATTTTACTGTTCTATTATTTTACTTCTGCTCTTTTTACATTCTCTTCATTTTTATTCCTTTTTATTATTGTAAGCCGCCTAGAGTAGCCCCACGGCGAGATAGGCAGCAAATAAACTTAACACATAAAATAATAAACAGAATTGACAGCTTGAAACACAATTATAAAATAATTGTAAGCTCTTTGAATTATTTACAAATATGTTTTGATACTGTTGAAAAAAAGAAATGCCTTGACTCTACTCCTTCTCTCTCTCTCAATCCAACTGTTTAGAACACATTTGTTTTAACATTAAATCAGTTAAAGTTTCCAATTAGTTTTCTAGGAAACATTTTGATTTTTTCCCCTGTTTTGATCCTATTCAAACTGTTTGAGAGTTTAACTTACTTGTGAAGGATATTCACTGAAATAAATTCTGTCTATACAGTACATTTACAGGGTTTATTTACACTCAATTCAGTAATACTGTATCTAACAACAGAGAGAAATATAAGAAAATTAATATTCTTTAGTGACAATTATATTATACATCTCTGTCATGTTAATGATAATTAGTCTTAATTTATTATAGAGTTATGAAAAATTTAAACAGGATTTTTTTTATCACTGGGAACTTTATTTACTACTACTATTCATGAGTGATTGGCTATCAGTAATATTTCAATGAGAGTTGTACTTACCCATTTCATTAATAGTGGATCTTGCTTTTGAGACAAAAGAGCTTACTTCACTAGCATGCATTTTAGCTCTTTCTTTAAGGTCAGCACCTGCAAATGACATTTTATGGTCATATTTAAATATCATCACGGTTTCTGTTCAAATCAACTCATACGAATGTATCTTGTCTTTTTATGTACACTGAGAGCATATGCACCAAAGACAAATTCCTTGTGTGTGTCCAATCACACTTGGCCAATAAAGAATTCTATTCTGTTCTGTTCTGTTCTGTTCTGTTCTATTCTTTAGATTCTATTCTATTCTATTCTATTCTATTCTATTCTATTCTATTCTATTCTATTCTATTTTATTCTATTATCTGCCCCAACCTGAATATCTGTCTAATGTATACACATCAGCATTTTCATGAATGGCAAGGCTGGCTAGGATTTCTGGGAGCCTGGCAATATAGGTGAAATAAACCAAAATGGCATAATCCATTCATACTTTCAGAAAAAGTAACATGGAAATGTAAATCTATTTCTTGACAAGATCTGGAAACTCTGTCACTTCTCTTTACAAACATTTGGATATAAAATAAAAATGTGTATACAATTTACAAAGTACTTAAAACATACTCCATTGCATGTTTTACATGCATATTTCATAGAAAACATGGAAATAAACCATAATAGAAAAAATGGAAAAAAACCACTCAAAAATTAATAAAAGAAAAAAAAAAAAAAAAGGAGAAAGTTAATAAAACAAACCAAGCTAATTTCCAGATGGCTGCAACGGTTCGTGTAAAAAGGGATTTGTTTTTTCGTGATAACTCTGAAAATATCTCTAATTCTTGGTATTATAAGCATGACCATATCTTTTGAATGCTATGACAAAATGAACAATTTTACGAACAAAATTAGGAAAATGAAAATAAGGAACAGGTCTTCTTAAACAATCCAATAAATCATTTATAAAAGTCATATATTTTATCCAACACCAGAAAATAATTGTTTCAAATTTCATGCTTAAGTCTATTCTGAAGCAAAGCACTCAATTAGAGCACTTAAGAGATTTTGCTCTATACAATCAATGTAACAAGAGAAGTCTTTTTACTAAGTCTATAGCCAGTTATTTAAACTTAGATTTAAAACAACTTTTCTATGTAAAGGCTATATAAAAATTTTTATAATTGTAGTCCACATGCATATATCCATAATTAAATGTTATTGAAACATTTCATATAATTATCCCACTCACGTATATTAAAAGCCCAGGATGACAAAAATTAGTGATGCAATAGCCGATTTTATTTCTGCCAAGATTTTAAAAAAATTAACAAGTAAAAAAAATCTGTCTCAGATTAAAAAGTGCCATTTATACATTTTCAGGGATACCAGATTTATATCAGGCATTTGGAGTAGGACATTAGAATTAGCTATTTCCTACTGATTACCATAATACATATAATTCATATGCTCCCCTAACCCAAGAAATGAAAAATACTCAATTTATCTTGTCTATTTCAATGATTGCTGTGTTAGTCTTCATTTAACTAGCTGAAATTTATTTTTGTTGGACCTGAAACTGAGGAGTGCAATTATGGAAGGATTATAATTAGATGGAAGAACATTTGAATGTTTGCACTTATATGATCATATCTAACAGCTCTATTAACATATAAAAGGTTTACATAATCCAAAGTAATTATTCTCTGAAAAAGCCAAGCTCACACATGTTACTCACACATGCTTTCTTACAAATCAATTTCAGAATAATTTTGCAAATAGCTATGTAATTTCTGCCTCTAATTAATAGCAACAGAGTATATACCATTTTTATATTCTTAATCTAGATATCTAGCAATCAACGCTTAAGTATCAGAAAATTTAAACAACTGGCAAAAAAGTACTGACACTCAGTGACATCAGAAGAGAAAATAACATTATAACATTTTCTGGTTATTCTCAGCCTACAAAACTCAATAGACCTCTGCTAAAATTATGGCAACAGAAATAAGAGTCTCTTCAAAACTATTGCCTTGGCCACAAGTTACACTTACAATAAAATATGTACTGCCTTTACATTTGCTATTTAGTTAAAATGGATAAAAATTAATAATGGTGAGCTGCATGAATATGCAATTTCTGCAGCACTGTACTTTAGAACAATGCTGAATTATCTGAGTATAAGGCTCAACTTTACATTTTGAAACTTTAAAGAAAAAGTCATAGAAGATGCCATACCATGGTAGTAACATAAAACAATGAATGAACTGAGTAGATATTTAAACACATAGTTTTGTTTCATTTCCAATATGAGGAGTAAACAGTAATATTTTACTGGCTGCTACAAACTAGGTCCTCTACTTCAAAAAACTTTCTTCAATATAAATCTATCACTGTAAAATGATTAGTAAGAGAGGAGACTAACCCTCCTCTGTAGCTCTTCATTGAATCTATATACTACTAGTAGCTGGATACCCGTGCTTCGCTACGAAACTGAACTCCTTAGCATGGAGTAGAATGTCTAAACTCCCAGCCCGCAGGCCGGATGAGTCACGCGCTGGCCATGCCCACTGGCAGTTGGAACGGAGTTCTTTTCAGGTGGGGAGGGGGAGTAGAATATCTAACTCCTTAGCATCAGAGCGTGTTAATAATAATATAAGAAATAACTAATGATCTGATGGTCATTTGGAAAAATCCTTTCTTAGCGAGCACCTAGAAGCCAAGAGCATACGTGCCAAATTTCAAGTTTGTAGGCTTTACGGTTCTGGAGATTTCGTGATGATGCGTGAGTGGTATTTCGCTTTTATATATATATAGATTAAAACTCACGTCTGTAACCTTTTAAAACCAAGATATCTCAAATGGGATAACTTTCAGAATGTGGGTACCCATTATTCCCCAAGGGGTTGAAAATTTGGGAAAGTTGTGGCTGCTTTAGTGCTGCCAGTTGCTATTTCTTCAGTACTGCCACCACACTGCTATAGTCATGTAATCTTCATTTTCAACTTTCCCTAAAAGCTTCAGGGCCAGTCCTTTGTGAGTCAGGGGAGAGAAGGGGAGCAGAGGGCAGGGCAGGGCAGGGCAGGGCAGGGCAGGGCAGGGCAGGGCAGGGCAGGGCAGGGCAGGGAAGGGAAGGGAAGGGAAGGGAAGGGAAGGGAAGGGAAGGGAAGGGAAGGGAAGGGAAGGGAAGGGAAGGGAAGGGAAGGGAAGGGAAGGGAAGGGAGATTTCCAATGTTCATTGCCAGCTTCCTACAAAGAAATTCAGTGGGGAAGCTGAGAGAAATTCAAAAGTCACCCCTCCTCCCACTGAGTTTTTGCTGTCCATGGTCATTCTGTTTCTCTGTTTAAGTAAGGAAATATCTCTGAAACAGTGACCCAGTGAGTCACAGGATGTCTAGGTTTCTTTAATATTACTGGTTTGAATGTGTTGCTTCTTATTGATCATAAGATGCTCCGAAAAACTTTGCAGCTAAAGCGCCAGATAAAATACCCTTAAATAACAAATGTTAGAAAGCTACAATATACACTACATTTCTAACATTAGACAAGGCAAACAAATAAAAAATTCACCATACTTTTCCTTTTGGCAATGCTTAATTTCAGATACTATAGTGGAGCTACTGATCTCTAAGTTTTACATGGTTGCACTTCCCCAAGCAGACCAGGCATGCTCTGGAATCACAACTGTTCCTTGAAGAGGTCACTGTTGTGACTAGAAGTGCAGCTTTCAGTTGTGTTCCAGTTGCACCCAATCCTAGATCAAGAGATTCTATGCTCAGTCACTCAGGCCCTAATTAATTCCTATTTTACATTGGGCTGCTTTTGAGGAATATTTAGAAGCTTCAGTTCAAAAACAGATAAAGGCAGTCCATGGGTTACGATGGCAATTGGGACTGGGAACTCTTATCTCTGTCATAAAACGTGATGTCACATGACTGCATCATTTAGCAATGACAACTACGAAAGTAATATTTGCGGTCCTGAAAACAATGGCAATTTTAAATGTTTATGTTTTTAACTGTAAGTCATCCAGAATCATGAATGTGAGATGAGAAGCTATTTAAAGCATTGGGTTATTAAGTCAGGACCTCACATGATTATAATTTCCTGCCAGCTTGCCCATTGACTTTGCTTTTAGGAAGTAGTCAGGGAGTGCTGTGCTGCTAGAGGAAGTAGCCGGGTTGGCGGTGGAGTTCCCCAGGCTTATGGTACTGGGGGATTTCAACTTGCCATCACTCAGCGAATCCTCGGATTCGGTTCAGGAGTTCATGGCTTCCATGACAACCATGGACCTGACCAAAGTAGTTCAGGGTCCGACTCATAGGGGGGGACACACACACTTGACCTGGTGTTCCTCTCGGGGCAGTGGAGATATGATCTGGAATTAAGGGATATAGATGTTTCTCCCTTGTCGTGGTCAGATCATTTCCTGCTGAGGTTAGACTTTAGGGCGCTACCCCCCCATCGCAGGGAGGTGGAACCGATTAAATGGTTCCGCCCCAGGCACCTAATGGACCCGGAAGGGTTCCAGAAGGAGCTTGGGGAGATACCTGACTCCCTTGTCCACAATCCGGCAGAGTCCCTGGTGGCTGCCTGGAATAAGGCGGCATCGAGGACACTGGACCGGATTGCATCTCTGCGACCTCTCCATGGTGATGGATCCAGGAGGGCTCCCTGGTTTACCGAGGAGCTTCGGGAGATGAAACGCCAGAAGAGACGTGTAGAGCGACGCTGGAGGGCCAGTAACTCCGAATGTGACCGAACACTTTTAAGAGCATTTATTAGGACTTATTTAGTGGCGATACGGGCGGCAGAATGTTCGCATTTTTCCACACTTATTGCATCCGCTGATTCGGGCCCAGCCGCCCTATTTAGGATCACCCGTTCTCTCCTTAAT
>QLTV01003771.1:2998136-3013667 GCA_003457575.1 Thermophis baileyi | reverse complement strand
CCATATTAATATTCATATTATTAGAAGAATTTCTATTATTATACTATTCTTCATATTCTTATTATTATTATTATTATTATTACTATTAAATTTATACCTACATTATTGCTTCATTTTTCCTTTTTGGGGTCATATCACGTTTGCAGCATAACAACTGTCAATCAACAGACTAAATGAGACTTTTATTTTTATTTCTTTTTCACATGCCTAAATCATAATATAATGGATTAGGGGATCAATGCAGATTATGGTTTGGTTTTATTGCTTTCAAAGTTTTAAAATAAGTTTTGTTGTTGTTTATGGGAGCTTTTCTACTGTGTCTTGTTTTTAACTTTGTATATCACTCCGTCATGTATGTGAGTTGAGCAGCTATTTATTTATTTATTTATTAAATAAATAAATAAATGAAATATAATAGGCATACATGTGTTATAGTGACTGTCTAAAGAAATAGTTCAGAACAGAACATTATTATGTCTCTAACCAAAACAGCATATAATTATGTAACAAAATTGTATAAAAATATCTTATTAAAGTAAGAAGGTAAAATAAATTAGAAATAACATAAAATAAAGTAATAAGATAGCAATAGCACTTAGACCAGCGGTTCTCAACCTGTGGGTCACGACCCCTTTGGGGGTCGAATGACCCTTTCACAGGGGTCGCCTAAGCACGCATTAGCCCGCCATCTTGGTGACTGGCAACGCGCATGCGCGGGGAGGGGGCGGGGAGGGGGTCGCGACGGCAAGGAGGGGGTCGCGGCATTAGGAAGGTTGAGAACCACTGACTTAGACTTATATACTGCTTTACAGTGTTTTACAGCCCTCTCTAAGCGGTGTACAGGCAGCATATTGCCCCCAACAATTTGGGTTCTCAAGATACAAGTTCTAAAAGAGTAAATACTTAAGACTAATCACTATACAGGTAGTCCTCGACTTATGACCACAATTGAGCTCAAAATTTATGTTGCTAAGTGAGACATTTGTTCAGTGAGTTATTTGTTAAGTGAGTCTTGCTCCATTTTATGACCTTTCTTGCTACAGTCATCAAATGAATCACTGCAGTAGTTAAGTTAGTAACAGCTGTTAAGTGAATCTGGCTTTCCCATTGATTTTTCTTGTCAGGTTACAAAAGACGATCACATGACCCTGGGACAGTGCAACCATCATAAATACGAGTCAGTTGGCAAGAGTCAGAATTTTGGTCACGTGACCATGGGGATGCTGAAATGGTCGTAAGTGTGAAAAAGTCACTTTTTCAGTGCTATTATAACTTTGAACACTCACTAAATGAACTCTTATAAATTGAGGGCTACCTGTACTATAAAACTATCTATTCACTATAAATAAGACACTATAAATTGGAATAGATGTGTTTCATCTCCCAATCTTCCATATGTTTATTAAAAAGACAGGAAATGTGAAGTAAAACAAGCATAAAATTAGAGATCTATTTTCTCACAGAGCATGAGTTTTGAATGCTTTTCCTCTCAAAGTATACTTTTCTCCTCTCACTTTACTTATCTAAAAGAATCATTTATTTAAGAGCCGAGGTGGCGCAGTGGTTAGAGTGCAGTACTGCAGGCTACTTCAGCTGACTGTTCAGCAGTTCAGCGGTTCAAATCTCACCGGCTCAAGGTCGACTCAGCCTTCCATCCTTCTGAGGTGGGTAAAATGAGGACCCAGATTGTTGGGGGCAATATGCTGACTCTGTGAACCGCTTAGAGAGTGCTGTAAAGCACTGTAAAGCGGTATATAAGTCTAAGTGCTATTGCTATTGCTATATTGATCTCTGAGTATATTGCAAAATTCAAGAGCATGACATTCAAAGGATAACCTGTACATCATTCCAGAAAACATAATCAGTATATCTGCGTAGGTGGATTCCAATCAGTTCGATTTAAAATGCAAAGACTTTATTGTGCTTTTAGCATAAGTTCTGGGCAGACATTCTTGATATATTTATAAACTTAATTTTTCAAAATGATTCGAGTATTTATCCGTGCATATTTTCCAAGAAGTTCTGCATTCTCAAATACTAAGAATTCAAATAAGAATATAGACTGTATTTTTTTTAGAAATAGGAACGTGTGTCAGCGACAGCTAAATGACAGGCCACCTTCAAATAAAGGGCAGGTCTTTCAAAGTCTGCACATCAGACACCCTGACCTTACAACCCAGGCACCCATCCTCCCGTGTCTCCTAAACCAGCTTAAGGCTTTCCCGAACCAGCGACTGTAACAGGCAGCATCACAGAACACGAGAAAGAGCCGCGCATGCGCTTTATGATTATGACAGCTCGCGCGATCCGCCCCCACCAACGGGAGAATTTAAAGGGTCAGGCAGCTTCATCATTTCGGACAGATAATTGGATGTGGAGGCGTCCCATCGACGAGTCTCCGCTGCTGACAAGCAAAAAGAGACACCCAAGCCTTACCTGCTGGGTAGAACTGGGGGAGGAGGGGGGGGGAAACAAATGGCTTTCTCTGAGGGGTTGAGTGACAGATTAAAAAGAAAAAAAAGACCCCCGCTCCATCCACGCCGGCTACTGCCGTTACCTTTATGCTCGTCGTCCAAATACCGAACCCGCAGTTCCTCCTCCAGTCCTTTGGCTTCGGAACTGTATTTTCTCACGACCGCGGTCAGGCCAGAGCAACTGCTCGGGCTCACGCGGCCCAGGGAGAAGGAGGAGGCGGGCGACCAGGCGACGGTGGCTAAACCCCCTGGATGGTGAAAGAGCCTAAGAGCTACCTTGGCTGCCGCGGTAGCCGCCATGTTGCCTACCTAAGGAGCACTCACACCGAGGCCGGCAGCACCCACAGCCCGTCTTCAGCGCGGTCACGTGACGGCCACTTTTCGCGCGGGCCGCCAGAGGAGCGGGGCCCAGCCGGCAAAGGGCCTGGAGCGGCATGTGACTCTGGGAGCGATTGGAGCCGGGATCTCTGTAGGGCACGTTTTGCTCGATCGATTCTCCGGAAAGAGATCCTCTTGCCACTCGGGCAGGCTTTACTCCTTCGCCCTGCCCTGAGGACTAAAGAATGGCCCAAGCCATATGGGGTTTACGTATTGCGAAGTTACAAGTCAACTTTTCCTATTTGTTTCCTTAGAAAGTTTTTCGCCGGATGGCAAAGGAGGAACGAAATATTTTCTAACGAAAAAAAATAGCATTTTCCTTCATTTTGGGGTGACTTTTACTGTTTTGTGCCTCGATTCTGTAGGGGACTGTGGTGCTGATATAAGTTAAGATCAGTAATCATCAGGATTATCACCGATTTTTATTTTTTAATTAATAAAGCGTTGCTTATTCTTTAAGAAGTAATTAAAACTTTAAAATGCTTTAAATTAATATTAAAATCATTTAATGATGACAAAAAACACGAATGGTATCGTGAATTTTTTTTATCGTGGAATATATGCTTTGTATGCTTCTTTATATTTCGGCAACATAATATACAACAACATATAGACAACATAATGGAGCAATTCAGTCTTTATATACAGTATGTCACAGAAGTGAGTACACCCCCTCACATTTTGTAAATATTTAAGTATATCTTTTCATGTGATAACACTGAAGAAATGACACTTGGCTACAATGTAAAGTAGTGAGTATACAGCTTGTATAACTGTAAATGTGCTGTCCCCTCAAAATAATGCAACACACAACCATTAATGTCTAAACTGCTGGCAACAAAAGTAAGTACACCCCTAAGTGATAATGTCCAAATGGGGCCCAAGTAGCCATCTTTCCTCCCTGGTGTCATGTTACTCCTTGGTGGTACAAGGTCTCAGGTGTGAAGGAGCAGGTGTGTTAAATTTGGTGTTATCGCTCTCATACTCATACTGGTCACTGGAAGTTCAACATGGCACGTCATGGCAATGAACACTGAGGATCTGAAAAAAAGAATTGTTGCTCTACATAAAGATGGCCCAGGCTATAAGAAGATTGCCAAGACCCTGAAACTGAGCTGTAGCACAGTGGCCAAGACCATACGGCGGTTTAACAGGACAGGTTCCACTCAGAACGGGCCTCACCATGGTCGACCAAAGAAGTTGAATGCCCGTGCTCAGTGTCATATCCAGAGGTTGGCTTTGGGAAATAGACGTATGAGTGCTGCCAGCATTGATGCAGAGGTTGAAGGGGTGGGGGGGTCAGCCTGTCAGTGCTCAGACCATATGCTGCACGCTGCATCAAATTGATCTGCAGGGCTGTCATTCCAGAAGGAAGCCTCTTCTAAAGATGCTGCACAAGAAAGCCCGCAAACGGTTTGCTGCAGACAAGCAGACTAAGGACATGGATTTCTGGAACCATGTAATGTGGTTCGATGAGACCAAGATAAACTTATTTGGTTCAGATGGTATGTGGCGGCNCCCACCTCCAAAACGACCACTGCCTTGCGAAAGAAGCTGAGGGTAAAGGTGATGGACTTGCCAAGCATGTCTCCAGACCTAAACGCTATTGAGAATTTGTGGGGCATCCTGAAACAGAAGGTGGAGGTGCGCAAGGTCTCTAACATCCACCAGCTCCGTGATGTCATCAGGGAGGGGTGGAAGAGGACTCCCGTGGCAACCTGTGAAGCTCTGGTGAACTCTATGCCCAAGAGGGTTAAGTCAGTGTTGGAAAATAATGGTGGCCACACAAAATATTGACACTTTGGGCCCCATTTGGACATTATCACTTAGGGGTATATTCACTTTTGTTGCCAGCAGTTTAGACATTAATGGCTATGTGTTGTGTTATTTGGAGGGGACAGCACATTTACACTGTTGTACAAGCTGTAAACTCAATACTTTACATTGTAGCCAAGTGTCATTTCTTCAGTGTTGTCACATGAAAAGATGTACTTAAATATTTACAAAATGTGAGGGGGTGTACTCACTTCTGTGACATACTGTACATACAAAAATTCCATCACACAAGCCTATTGACTTTATTGTATGTTTTGATTAAATCAGTAAATGGACATAAACTTTTTATTTCCTGTATGCATATATTTCTCAAAGGCTTGCTAAAAAGCGAAACTGGTCTCTGTACCCTAGCTCAGCATGAAGTTTTCCCTCATTTTCCAAATTTTACTGTGGTTTTTCAATCAAAATTCTACCAAGGACCTTCCAAGGACCTAAGAGCCGCGGTGGCGCAGTGGTTAGAGTGCAGTACTGCAGGGTACTTCTGCTGATCACCGGCTGCCAGCAGTTTGGCAGATCGAATCTCACCAGGCTCAAGGTTGACTCAGCCTTCCATCCTTCCGAGGTTGGTAAAATGAGGACCCAGATTGTTGGGGACTCTGTAAACTGCTTAGAGAGGGCTGTAAAGCACTGTGAAGCAGTATATAAATCTAAGTGCTATTGCTAAATTGTCCTGTCGTTTTTGCATTTATTCTTGCTACCTTCTTATAACATTTTTCTAATCTGCATTTCTGCAGCCTTTTGCAAACCAGTTAAAACATTGTACATTTATTCCATAAAGACATAATACATATTCCCCCAGTTAAATGTGAGGAAACAGACCCAAAGATTGTGAGGACCCCAAGGGCTGAGAAGCCGAGCATGGGGATGTCTCAGTATGTGTCCTTTCAGGGCCTCCCCCATACCTAAGGCATCATGTGCTCAATGTCTAGCACTTTCATTTAACAACTGCATCAGGAAGTTGTTGAGGCTGTCTTGCTTAATGACTGTCACTACTTGAAACTGTAATGGTCAGGCTCCATTATGGTCATAGGTCAAGGGCTACCTATAATGCAACAGATAGACCAGTGATGGCGAACCTTTTTTTGCTCGGGTGCCAAAAGGGTGCGTGCGTGCGTGCCCACACCCATAATGCAATGCCCTCCCCCCACACATCTGTGCACAACCCCCCCCTGTGCTGCCCACCCCCACATGTGCGCAGGGCTCACTGAAGCCTCCGGACTTCCAGTAGGCCCGTTGGGCCATTTTTCACCCTTCCCAGGCTTCAGGAAAGCCTCCGGAGCCTGTGGATGGCGAAAAATGGACGCAACGGGCCTACCAGAAGTTCGGAAATGAACTTCCGGTTGGGCCGTTGAGCCGTTTTTCACCCTCCCCAGGCTTCAGGAAAGCTGTGAATAGGTTTGCCATCATGGAGATAGACATTAAGTGACATTAAAGACATGCCATATGATCCTGTGTGGAAGGAGCTACAGTGGTTGCCAGTTGCTTACTTACCGTACTTCTCAGAGTATAAGACGCACTTCCCCCCCCCCCAAAGTGGGTGAAAATTGTGGTGCGTCTTATACACCGAATGTTGCCGAAGCCCTACCCACCCGCCGGCCGTTTTCGGCCTCCATGAGTCATGTTTTCTGCCTCCACACGCCCCATTTTAGACCTGTTCCAGGGGATCACCACAGCACATCGCTGCCTCAGCGCATTGTGTTTTTGGCCTCCGTGCGTCATGTTTTTGGCCTCCGAACACCCCGTTTTGGGCCTCCAGGCATTGCATTTTCAGCCAGTTCCAGCCGCCGCCGATCCCCACCGCTTGGAACCAGCTGAAAATGCAACACACGGAGGCCAAAAACGGGGCGTGCGGAGGCCGAAAACGCGACGCGCAGAGGCCAAAAACGTGACGCACGGAGGCGGCGATGGGCTCTGGCGATCCCCGCAGCCTGGAACAGCTGATTGGCAGTATTCCGGGAGGCCGATCCAACCGCCAATCAGCTGTTCATGCTAAATCAGGCTGCGATAACGAGCTGAAGCTGACCAGGCTGTTTGCTGTTTGCTGCAAGGACGCTAGCCAGATGAATACCGATGGATGCTGGTAGGCAGAGGCAGATTTTTTTTCTTGTTTTCCACCCCAAAAAAGGTAGGTGCATTTTATAGTCTGGAGCGTCTTACACTCCGAAAAATACGGTAAGTATACCCCATTTCTTTATAATTTAGATTTATAAAGTCTTCCATTTGAATCAAGCTCGGCACCATACAGATTAAAAACATAAATACTTAAAATAAAAAATGCATAAATGTAAACAAAACTATTTTACCAAAATAGATACTGCACCCCAGGTAGGCATGGCCCATCCTATTTGTTTAATCACTTACTTTATATAGCCCACCCTTGAAGAGTATTTGGAAGCTACAGCTAGTGCAGAATGCAGCCTCACGAATAGTCCTTTGGGTCCTTAGGGTGACCCATGCTATACTGTTATTCTGTGAGTTGCACTAGTTGCCAGTTTGTTTCCAGGTCCAATTCAAGGTGTTGGTTATCATATTTAACGCCCTACATGGCATGAGTCCAGGTTATCTGAGGAATTATCTCACCCTGATGGGATTAGCGTGATCTACCTGCGCCAGCAGAAGGGACATGCTGCTGACCCCATCAGTCAAGGAACTCCAGCTGGGGGATCCAGGAGAAGAACTTTTTCTGCTGTGGCTCCTATCATCTGGAACAAGATGAGATCTGCACCCATTCTCTTGGTCTTCCGAAAGGCCCTGCCACCTGCCCTGTGGTTCCAATATACATATAAAATTAGTACAGCTTGTTTCTTTTTCAGGCATATTTTATTGCCTTTAGAAGAGCACTCAATCCTATTTTCAATCTCTTTAAATGTTTCTTTTATTTTCATTTCCTCCTCCCCTCGCTTTTTTTTTTAAAACAATGCTATGACACTAACATTTCCCTAATTGTAATCAATCATTCATAAATAAGCAGCACCATGGCATTCCCGCTTTGGCACTCTGCACTTTTAGTATATTTCAAAGGCAACAGTTTCCTCGAATTGTCCTTCCGCATCTTGATTAGAACATTTTCTTTTCTCTTTTAAATTCTCCATAATCAGAAAGCTCCTGTGCACACACTTTCTATGTAAAGCAAAATAATACCTGTTTAGATTTTGACAATAATTTTCTGACACTTATACCCAACTGTTGGGTAATAAATTGTATTTAAAGTTTCTGGTCTTATTAGTATCCTAGAAATAAGCATAGCAATTAAAATTAAGTACACCCTATATATTGAGGTTGCAAATTCAGTGATGATGGCAAAAGTGGACAATATTTTCTATCCTGAAAGCCACAGAGATGCTCAAGTTGGAAGCCACATGTATGTATGTTTCAGAGGTGGGTTCCTCCCGGTCCGGACCGGTTCGCCCGAACCAGTAGTGACCCGCTGGTGATGTCACAATGACATCACGGATCTGGTTCGGTCAGTGCCGGTCCGTGGGCACCAGCATCTTTTTTTTTAAAAATGTTGGAATTTTTTTTTTAATTTTTTCCGGGTTTTTTTTCTTCTGCACATGCACAGAAGCTGAGTTTCCGGCACTGCGCATGCGTCGCCATCTTGTTTTCAGCTTTGGGGGGGGATTTTTTTTTATTTTTTTGCACTGCGCGGCCACGCAGCATGGGAGGAAGCGAACCGGCAGCGAGGTAAGTTAGAACCCACCCCTGGTATGTATGTATGTATGTATGTATGTATGTATGTATGTATGTATGTATGTATGTATGTATGTAAGTATGTTCACATTCCCCTTATAAATAACACTTCTTCCCCCTTCTTTTCTTAACTACCCCATGGTCTATTTCAGACTGTTAGTTGCTGTCAGATTTCTTAATATCTTGCCATTGATAGCTGGCAAAAAAGGACAACTCTGAACAGTTTTATGTACCAAATTACTTGCAGCACATGCACCTCCAGGCATAGGTCGTTCACCCTGTACATGTCATATTTAAGTGGTTTAAGAAGTGAATACAGGTAGTCCTTAACTTACAACCATAATGGAGCATGCCATTACATTTGTAAATTGTGATGCCACCATGCGATTGGACCCATATTTAGGGAGGGGGGGTTGCAGTGGTTGTAAAGCAAATGCTTCAGTCATAAAGCGAACACATTGTTTGATATGGGCCATTTTGTTGAAAACTAGAAGTAAATACAGTTTTTATAAAAAATTATAAAATATCATGTGGCCGTGGAACACAGCAAATAGCAGTAAATGTGGCTGTTTGAGAAATGTCTGATATACTGTCATATGACTGGAAGGGCACGGCCTTTCAGAACTTTGGAACCAGGTAATAGGTGTGTTTGGGTGAGTCCATTGTAACTTTGAACAGTCGCCAAGTCGAGGAGTACTACTACTAGTAGTAGTAGGAGGAGTGAGGGGACTCCCTAGTGGGAAGCTATAGAGATTTATGTTCTATAGATTTATGCTATTATGATTTATGGATATTCTGCAGATATTTGCTATTTTTTAGTCTTTAATTCAAAGTTTTATTACATTAAAAAGGAAGAAAATAAATATAAAAAAATCTAAAAGCCACCATCCTGGTGTAATCAGATATTTAAATCCAAAACTAAACTCTGCAAATGCCTATGAGAAGATAAATGCTTCAGTCTGGCACCAAATCACCGAGGCATGGTTTACAACAGAGGTCATGCTTCATGTGGCTCCCACTGTCAGATTGAATTCCCTTGAAGCTGTTTGCCCAGATTTATTTATTGGAGGTGTCACTTGACTGTACTGACCCTCTGGTAATCTAAGAGATCTGTTTTGAAGTACCGGTAACTGAATTTTCTGCATATCTCATGAAAAGTGCAGTTGTAATAATCTGATAGAAAGTTACTTGAGCAGATATAACTGATCTCATTATGTGTCTTGATATCACTGCAGATGCTGTCTCACCTAATAAGATGAAAAGCAAAGGCAGAGTTGATGAGAACTGCTTTTACATTGGTGGTCTTTTTCAGTGATTGTATTTACATGAAGGAGAAAATAGGGCTTTAGTACACTTTGGTGTAACTAACATTGCCTTTGGAAATAGCCAAGTATGACTACCTGTAAAACAATGATCCTAATTTGAAATATTTTTATTATTTTTGATTTAGTAGAGAAAAATAATAGTGACAACACAATGGACCAAAACAAATATAATTACAAAAATCATCCTTTATTGTTGTACAAATATAGCATGAAGGTGAAGGTTCGTTCTCCGAGCTTGTGGATTGGTTTTCGAACGTTTTGTTACCAGGCTAGGTAACATCTTCAGCAGAAGTTCAGCTCCACTGAAGATGTTACCTAGCCTTTGGGGTGAAATCCAGCAGGTTCTGACAGGTTCTGGAGAACCAGTAGCGGAAATTTTGAGAAGTTCGGAGAACCGGCAAATACCACCTCTGGCTGGCCCCAGAGTGGGGTGGGAATGGAGATTTTGCAGTATCCTTCCCCTGGACTGGGATGGGAATGGAGATTTTGCAGTATCCTTCCCCTGCCACGCCCACCAAGCCACACCCACAAAACCTGTAGTAAAAAAAAATTGATTTCACCACTGCCTAGCCTGGTAATGAAACGTTACCAACCCACAAGCTCGGAGAACAAACCTTCCCCCTCATCCTACACCTGAGCTACAGATATTCGGCACTATTGCAAATATAGCATAATGTATGACCTGAATTAACAGAAGTGTGTGTGTGAAAAGTATATATATTTTAGAAAAATAAAAAATGTGTAAAACAAGCAACAGATCAAGGAAATGTGACAGTTTGTTTGAAGATTCTCTTCCATACCCTTCTCTTAAAATTCTAATGTTGACAAAGTGAACAAATAATATAATATATTAAATCATTTTATCTTTCAAATGTCAAATAATAATTTTTTGGCTAACAATTCCTTCCCCTCCCCTCCCCCCATTTCTCATTGCACAAAGAATTCATTATTTGTGAATCTGAATACATTCCAAATGCTAGGAATATAGCCAAAGAAAACATATGACAAGCAGTACTCTTTCTAATGTTGAAAATGAGTGACTGCCAATAGGATGGCAATATTGTTGAAATGTAGACAATTCAGAGGATTGTTTGCAAGAATAGGATATGCAATCTCATTATTCTTAAGATCAGCTAAATAGTATCAATTTCATCTATTTCATCTTCTAGTCAAAATAAATTACTGGATTAGGAGTCCAGTGAATTCTTCCAAGACTTCTAACAAATGTTGAATTTTGAGACAGCAAAGACATTAGGACAAATCATTCGAAATAATAAATGCTTGAAAAATATGCCAACAAGAAGTCAAGAAGATTAAGTTCTACAAATTTTTAAAAAATCATTTCAGCGAAGTTAAGATATGAGAGGTCCAATTTATTATCCTTCCAGGATTTTCTAGGTATTTCTAAAACATGATAATCTCGTAATAAAAGTTTTTCTTGGGTACAGTGATCAAAACTATCTAAGACCTAGTATTTTCTATATACTGAAGCATTGAGTTCAGAAATTAAAACTGATGACTATCATTAAGTGTTGTACCTTATGATTCTTGATGAATGTATCTTTTCTTTTTATGTACACTGAGAGCATATGCACCAAAGACAAATTCCTTGTGTGTCCAATCACACTTGGCCAATAAAGAATTCTAATCTAATCTAATCTAATCTAATCTAATCTAATCTAATCTAATCTAATCTAATCTAAGTACTACCTGTATTAGAATGTTAAAATAACCACAAACAACTCAACCATAGTGAATAGACCTGTTTATCACTTTGAAAACTAAGGTCCTTATTATGAAAATCTTGGTGAGTGCCAGTTTAAAGAACCTTTTCTCATAACCCCTCCATCACAATTACTGAAGGCTTGTTTCCACTGGTGGTAGAACTGCTTGTGACTAACTCTTGTGATCAAATTAGCTGAAAACTACAAAAAATACATAGTTCCCAAGTCATACTTATGAGTATAAACATGCCTTGGCAACATCTTTTTGTGTTTGTGTCATGTCCCCAATTCATGAGTGAGATAGGATACTATGGCCAAGCAGTCTCTTTATGGTTCTTTCAACATTGTTCAAGTGCAGCCTCAAAGGGTATAAAATCTATTAGCCTTTGTTATCTATTAACATGAAGTTGATTAAAGCAATGATTCAAAATGGAGGCAACAATCTCCAGTTAGAGATTGGCAAACTTCACTGTTCACTAATTCTGTCATACAAAAGTTCTTTCTTTCCCTCATCTTATGTTGCTTCCCCCTTACTTTTCTGACATTGCTACAAGTGGTTGTGTTTTCAGTTTGATAGGATTTGCTCCAAATACTGTTTTGAGAGCTGCAAAAAATGTTGTTGTGAGAATAGACTAGCTATATCTAGCCATTCCCTTGTGTAGTTTTTCCCATGAATTTTTGTTTACTTAACTTTCAGCTTGATGTTGTAGTTAATCAACTATGCTGAGAGAAATTCTTTTGATTTCATTACATTTTTTTGTCATTTATCCCCAGTATAATGTTAGTTCCCATAACCTTTAAGTGCCAGAATTAGTCAAGCACCAGAACAGAAGAATTCCCACTGCACTAGTGGAAGTTGGGGAAACGTGCTAAGCATAAAGCAAACAACAGAATACTTTCAGCATCCAATGTCATGTTTCCTATTACTGGAAAGAGGGTTGAGGGTAGGGAATGACAGCTGGCAAACTTGCCAAAGTACTCTCCAAGATTTATGTATCAATTTAAACTAGAATAAACATACCAGATCAGCATTTCCCAATCTACTGTGTTGGGACTACAATTCCCAGGATCCTAATTGGTTTGGGGAAAGTGATGCTAGAACAGATACCGAGTGTTTGTGTCTGTCGGTGTGTCTGTCTGCGTCTCTCTCTGTCTCTGTCTCTGTCTCTGTCTCTGTCTCTGTCTCTCTCTCTCTCCATTTGAAAAAACAAAGAAACAAATTCTTGCATTCAGTTGTCATAGTTTTTGATGAGTCTGCCACATCTGCATTCACAATTTAGATACATACTGCAAAATAAACTGTCTTTATCTGCAGTAATTAAGCTGGCAACCAAGTGAACCATCATGTTTTTTAAAAAAAAAAACCTAAGGAATTTCTCTTCCTTAGATGTTATATGATATTATTTTTTATCACAATCACTGCCTGACTACCTTTTAATCATCAACATTAGTAAGAGTTATAATTTTGGGTCACTTTTGTATGTTTACAGCATTTGCTACTCCATACAGTGACAGTCCTGCTAAAATTCATTTTTTAAAAATTTCCTCTGTTTAACCATGCATTAATCAAGACATTTTGTTGCCACAGGCTGAAAAGCCGTTGAAGCCCTATTCCTCCCGGGATAATCAAGTTATGTTGTCACTTGAATAGAAAATGCTGGTGAAAATGCAGTAATAATTAACAAATTGCCATTTTCTGTCAAACCATGGCATTTAAAATCAGCTACCTGAGGGACTTATCAGATTTCTATCTAACATTAGGGCAAAAACTATCTCTTGACTTACATATCTGACCATAGAGGTAATGTTTCAGTTGTATTTGTAAAAGAGAGACAGAGAAAAAAATGTTCTAACCAAATGCTGAGCAAGACACAAGGAGAAATCAAAAGAAAATATTGGGCAAAGATAAGTATGGTTAAAGAGAATGTTATACTGAAAAAAGAAGATAGAAAGAAGAGAGGGAAAGAATATTCAAATTATTCATACATTACAGGGTTTGATCACTGAACAAGTACTAATAGTAGTAGTGGATTGTGACTAGCTATAAAATGGAGATCCACCTATTATTGAGGAAAAAAGTGTAAAAACCACACAATACTAAAGTATGGAGATGGACTTACACTAAAGGTATGCATTTTCACGGCGATGATTTTCACAGTTGTACTATGGCTGCAAAAGTAGGATCATTAGAAAGGTTGAATTCTTCCAATAGTGAAAGATGCTGAGAACATCTTGGATCTCAAGAAGTATAATTCAGTGCTAAATGAAGTGAAACCAGACTGCTTATTGGAAAGACTAATAATGACATTTAAACTTAAATACTTTGAATGTATAATGCAAATAAACAGTTGGTGCTGAACACCCTTAATGCATGGAAAAATTTGAAAGTTGTCAAAAAAAGGCTGATTGAAAACAAACCAGGTAGATATTACCACTGATGACAAAAGCATCATTTTTCAAAAATTCAAAGAAACAGTTGCTGAAAAGACAATTGTGATATCCATCAAGTCATTAAGAGTTGGAACTAATGGAACAATTGAACAAGTACAATAAGTCTGATAAATAAGTGTATCACAGCTACTGCAGGAGCATTTTGTCTCAAAATTTCTGAGAATCAATATGTTTCCCAAAAAATTGAGTGATGTATCTTTTTAGCAGTTGAAGTCTGTAAGCCTTAGAGTGTTTAAATAAGCTAATTTCAAATCAAGTATTTGCCAGCTATAGTAACCCTTTTCTGGCATAGCTTCCACAAATATACCACAACTATTCTTAGACTTTGTTATGTTCCCAAAAGCCATTTCTGGCAAAATGTATTGTGGTACTCCAAAAATAGGAAATGCAGTGCTTCTAATGTTTATTCATTTGGAAATAAGTCACATTAAAAAGCGGGATTTATTTTCAGATTAATATAGTGTGCCATATAATCCTATGTGTAACATTTAATTCTCAGATCTATAAAAATTGTAGTATAGAACATGAAGTTTCAGATTTGTGAGTTCTTACTTGCGTACATGCAGAAACACACACACTTTTTATTAGTCCTGCGCTGGAAAGAACCATTTTTTTCTTGCAATCACAGATTCATTCATTTTTGGTATTATACATCAAAAAAGACTCTCATTGCCTGGCCTTGTCTCTTTTACACTTGGACATTATGTTCTGTACCAGGACATTCATGCTAGTTCAACTTTTGCAATGAAAATTGTTTTGTTATAATCTTGTGGTTGCTCAGCTTATGTTGTGCAATGAACTGTAAAAAAAGTATTTTGAAAACAATATAGCAATAACAAAAGCCTTATTTTTACTTGGTGCTCCAAATCTAACCAGAATTAGTCTAGCAATACTTGTTATTGGCATAAATTCAACATATGTTTAGATATTACCCCAAAGATATTTTTTAAAAACTTCAGTTAAATAAAATCATTGTAAAAATATTTGTGCATCAAGAAGAGTGATATGTAAGTACCTGGGAAGAATGTGGTCGAATCCATTTTATATTTGTACATAGAACACTACCCTTTTTATGGATGGAGAGAACCAGACCAGGCACAAAATGCTATAGATTGGGCTAAGTGCAGAGCCATACCATTTCAGCACAAATGGCCCATATGTTTTAATTTACAGTTCCCCCTTTAAAAGATGTTCCTGGTAATGTTTTTGAAGAACCTATATAGATATCACTTCATATGAACCTTGACAGGATATTTCCAATGCACATTAAAACCAGCTCACCCCCCCCTAAAGATTTTTTTATGAGATTTATGTATTTTATAAAATGTGATTTGTTGTTGAAGAGAATATTGATGATTTATAGATTTTAGTATAGTGGGGTTGGTAAAGTTTTTAGCCAATGGATGGAGGTGTAGCGACGAAATTAGATTGTGATTGAAATTTACTGATTATAAGTGTGGAGTTAAAAGGTAAAAGAGATTATAAATTAAGGGCATTTTGAGATGATCAAATGAATTAAGGGAAGTATGGGGTAAGGCCAAAAGAGTAAAATAAAATGAGAAGGTTAAACACACTACAAGATATAAACAGATAACAAATAATATATGGAAGATAAAAAATAGTGATACCCAGATGACAAAATTCAAGGAGGAG
>QLTV01003771.1:2977242-2989844 GCA_003457575.1 Thermophis baileyi | reverse complement strand
ACTGGTTCCTAATATGATTTGATTGCTTATTTGTACCCGGACTATCATTAAATGTTGTACCTTATGATTCTTGACAAACGTATCTTTTCTTTTATGTACACTGAGAGCATATGCACCAAGACAAATTCCTTGTGTGTCCAATCACACTTGGCCAATAAAAAATTCTATTCTATTCTATTCTATTCTATTCTATTCTATTCTATTCTATTCTATTCTATTCTATTCTATTCTATTCTATTCTATTCTATTCTATTCTATTCTATTCTATTCTATTCTATTACAGGTAGTCCTTAATGGCTGTTTATTCTGTGTTTGAAGTTATGGCACTGAACGAATGGTATTTGTGCAGGGGTGGGTTCCAACTTACCTCGCTGCCGGTTCGCTTCCTCCCGTGCCACGTGGGCGCGCCTCATGGGCGTGCGCTTTGCGCATACGCACATGCGCAGTAATGAAAAATCGGGGGGGGGGGAGCCAAAAACAAGATGGCAACCGCATGCACAGTGCCGGAACTCGGCTTCTGCATATGCTCAGAAGGGAAAAAAATGTAAAAAAAAATTTAATTTTTTTTTTTAAAAATTCAAAAAAAAGATGGCGGTGCCCACGGACCGGCACTGACTGAACCGGATCAGTGATGTCATCGTGACGTCACCAGCGGGTCGCTACCAGTTCAGGAGAACCGGTCCGAACCGGGAGGAACCCACCCCTGTATTTGTGGCTGGTCTTCAAAGTTATGGCCACTGGATACCTCTATGGTCAAAATTCAAGTTCTTGGCAGCATGCCAGCATTTACAACTATAGGGTGTGTTTCAACACCGCCCTCCTGCTTATCTCCCCTCATGTCTGCTGTTTTGGCCCCCTGGATTCACATAAGACCTCATAAAGAAGGCCTTATAAAGAAGGGCTAGGCCTGGCCAGGCATGCCTTGTCAGTAGTGGGAACAAGAGGACAGTGAAGGTCAGCTAGGGTGACAGGGGCCTCAGCGTACAGGGTGGCTCTTGCTATCTGAGGCTTCATATTGAGCCATGGCAGAGGCTTGTGCATTCTACCACCCACAGCAACAGCCACCCCAGTCTAGGTCCTCCTTTTGATTCCTTGCCGACATCCAACAAGCAAAATCAATGCGGAAGCCAGAAGAAAGTCATGAGCCCTCGCTTTGTGACCCACGATTCTCACTTAATGATGGCAATGGAGACTGCTGGGATTGCTGTTGCTAAGCAATGTGACATCACTCAGTAACAAAAATTCTGGTCCCAATTATCATTGTAACCTGAGGATCACCTATATACACATGATTAACAATGAATACAAGTCACTTTATAATGTATAATGTATATTCTCACAGAGACTGGGTTCTGGGGAACTTGTATTTGTAGTCAATTAATTGCAATTTACTGATCAGATAGAATGTTGACTGGCAATCATATTCTTTTAATATAGTAAAAAGGATCGGCTAGAAATTTAGTTTTTCATATCTACTGTAATAGATCAAAATTATTTGAAAATTCATGCAGTTATGATTGGGCCGTGATGGTGAACCTATGGCACGCGTGCCACAGGTGTCACGCGGAGCCATATCTGAGGGCATGCGAGGCATTGCCCTATTTCAGCTCCAGTGCGCATGCGCATGCTGGCCAGCTGATTTTTGGCCTTGGGAAGGCCGTTTTTGCCCTCCCCAGGCTTCAGGAGGCTTCCCTGAAGCCTGGGGAGGGCGAAAAACGGCCCAACAGGCCTACCGGAAGTCCATTTTCCAAACTTCCGGTTTGCCCGTTGGGCTGTTTTTTGCACTCCGGAGGGTGAAAAATGGCCCAACGGGGGGGCATGCGCGGGGATGCGTGCATGTGCAGTGCAGCGCACATGGGGGGGTTGTGTGCTGGCGCACGCGCGCTCCCATTTTTGGCACGCAAGAAGAAAAAGGTTTGCCATCACTGTGATAAGGTACATCAAAATTGATTGTCTGCATTAAGGTCTCTATTGGAGAAATAATTGCAGATCACCTAAAAACAGAACATATGAATTTGGCCATCTTTGAATAATTAAAAGCTAAACAGGATCAGACCTAGGTAGTACTTGAATGGAAGAGCATCAGGAAATGCCTGTCTCTAGACTATATTGAGAAGTTTAAAAAAAGTCCTGGGAATAAGACAGCAACAAATTACTTCCATATTGTTGCCAACAAAATTCATAGACATATCCATGAATTTACCAGAATAAACCTTGACTCAAAAGAGATCTTCATATGAACATAAATGATTGTCTTCTAGGTATTGTATTGAAAAAATTGCCTTTAAAGTTACAATCCATTTTGTATAGAAATTAAGTTCTTACTTGCTAACAACAGACCAGAAAACAAACAGTAGTTCCAGAAGGCAATCATCTGTACAAATAAACATATCCAGAAAGGAAAGCTAAAGTGTTAACTAAGCTTTACTGGAATCCTGAATGCCAAACTTTATTGGAGACCTTTAAATGCAAAGCTCTTAGTGGCAGATGAAAAGTTATTTGCAATATTAAGGAGTATTTAAATAAGCTGTTAAAAACCACTGGAGATTGCAAAAATACATCCATTCCACATTGTTTCTGAAAGAAACTCATTTGCTTTTTCTGTGAATTTTTTAATAAACCATATGGGAGAAAATGACATTCATTATTCACAATTGTTTCAACTATATCATACACTGAGGTTATTATGCAAATGATGCAAAATGATGTAAATACAACTAGGGTTGTCAACATTGCACCCAAGTGTATTGTACAAGTTCTGCTAAATTGAAGTTTCATCATAGTACTTACAGATGATAAGAGTACTTTATGTCTAATTTCTTTGTGTAGGAAAATTACTTTCCAACCTTTTTCAAAGGCTCCTTAAAATGTGAGGTCTTGGGCATAACATGAATGCCATGATGGGCATGGACAATTACAGAATACCAGTTCATCAGAAAGCAAATTTGCAAAGTTATACTTCACCATCCTTCTGATATGCCAAGATATTGTCTACCATTTCATCTTAACTTTATAATTTTTCTGGGCAGATAAAAAAATACTTGTAGTCAGTACGGTGTAGAGGACTATCGGAAATACAATTTATATTGGGCTTGAGACTCTCCTTTACAATATCCCAGCTTTCCTTTATTATTTAAATGAAATAATATAGAATACATTTCATGGGGCAGAGAACCTCATAGATATGAAGTGTGATGTTATCATGTACATCATCATTTGTGAGTGCCACAATGGAACACATGGTCTAATCCAGCGGTTCTCAACCTGTGGGTCGCGACCCCTTTGGGGGTCGAACGACCATTTCACAGGGGTCGCCGCGCGCGTTAGCCCGCCATCTTGCTGCCACCGTCACTGCAGGGGTGAAAAGGTCCCGGTTCGGCCGTGCTGCGGGTCGCCGGACAGCTGGTAGCCCGGACGCCGCCATTTGAGTTCTTCTATCCTCTGCGCATGCGCAGAATGCTTTGCGCACGCGCAGAGGGTAAAAGACCCCAGCCCCCTTTATCACCTCATCCTGCGTGGGGAGAGGGTAGGGAGGGGGTCGCGGTGCGGCGGCGGGGGGGTCGCAGGGGGGTCGCGGCATTAGAAAGGTTGAGAACCACTGGTCTAATCTATTTTCTGTTACTGTAAAGTTTTTGAATGTCTGTTTTGCAACATGCTGCATTTGTAACATATCCTCTGGGAAAAAGTTGAGATTAAGACATCAAAACAAATTGACAGTATCCAAATCAATACTTTGTTACACTAATTTGATGAGACAGTTTTTGACTGTTTCCTGGGTATCAAAAGCCTGTGAGAAAAAAGGAAAATACAGTAGTTTTCCCATATCTGTACGTATATCATTTTAGTTTTTATGTTTTCTAATATTAATTAAATATAAATTGATATGGGGGAAGGTCCAGCCCATGGCCCCTGCTTTGTGGAGTGCAGCAGGTCCCAGAATTATATCCACTCTTGTTCAACATCTACATTAAGCCACTGGGTGAGGTCATCTGACAGTTTAGGTTGAGATATCATGAGTAGGTGGATGATACCCAGATTTACATCTCCAGCCCACATCACCTGCATGATGTGGTAGAAATCTTGTCTTGGTGTCTGGAGATTGTGGGGGTCTTGAGTGTAGAACAACTATCTTCAGCTAAACCCTAGCAAGACCTAATGGGTTTTAGGACCCTATTGTTCAAGGGGCCTTCCATGTGTAGTCATTGATTAGGCTGCACAAATTGTGGATTCTCCTGGATTCCCAGTTCCTTCTTGAAGATCAGGTGGAAGCTTTGACTAGGACCTTTACAGTTACATGTTGTGCACCAATTGCCCCATTCCCAGTCCGGTATGACCTGCTCATGGACAGTCATGCCTTAATCACCTTTCATTTGGCCTACTGGAATGTGCTCTACGTGGGACTGCCATTGAAGAGTATTTGGAAGCTTCAGCTAGTGCAGGGGTGTCAAACTCAAGGCCCGTGGGCTGGATCCGGCCCACGGGGTGCTTAAATCTGGCCCAAGGGGCCGGCCTGGAAATATCAAAGGACCCGCCCACAGTGCCTCTGCCGGCCAAAATGGGCCGCGTACGACCCGCGCGCAGCCCATTTTCGGCCTCCCTGGCCTCCTGCAGCACTCCGAGCGGCCTGTTTTTGGCCGGCAGAGTGCTGCTGGAGGCCGAGGCCTCCGCGTGGCCCATTTTTGGCCGAAAACGGGCACGGGGACCTCACGGGGCCTCCGTGTGGCCTGTTTTGGGCCAACAGAGTGCAGCTGGAGGCCGGGGAGCCCTCTGCGGGACCCGTTTTTGGCCGGCAGAGTGCTGCTGGAGGCTGAAAACAAGGTGCGGGGAGCCCACACACACGCCCCCATGCCCCTTTTGGCCAGTAAAGTGCTACAGGAGGCCGTTCAGGCCAAAAATGGGCCCGTGCCTGTTTTGGCTGGCAGGGTGCTGCAGGAGGGTCCGTCCCGTCTCCCCCCCGCCGGCCCACGGAAAACCATAATGCTGATCCGGCCCTTGAAGAAATCCAGTTTGACACCCCTGAGCTAGTGCAAAATGAAGCAGCGCAGGCAATTATGGGTGCCTATCTTTTAGAGCTTGGGATGCTTCTGCTCTGTATTGTCAGTATGCTTTCAGGTTACAGCAGGACTGTCTCTTCCTGGTTGTATCTACCTGTCCAGCTGGGGGATCAGGAAGAAGGTGCATGCTCCAGGTACCGTCTACTAGCAAGTGTCATCTGGCAGGACCCAAGCTTTCTTGTCAGGACATCCACCCTAGATATCAGACTTGCCCTGGTCCTGCTTACCATTTGTAATGCCTTGAAAACCTGATATTATTATTATTTATTATTGAGACTGGGGTCCCAGATGTAATTGTATCTGTATCATGTGCTAATTGTTGTTGGTGCTTGGTTTTTCTCAGCTTATCTTGCTTTTAAGTATTATGAGATGGACAGCCATAATAAAGTAAATATTAATGTACCATATTAGTCTAAAATGCAAGGGGCATAAGTCCGAAAAAATTTATTGTCTTTCCCAAGTGTTTTTGTTTTCTGATTTGTCCATTAGATATTCTCATAATATCTAATTACCAATTGTCTCTCAGCACCTGTTTTTTTTTTTTTTTTACATGCAACCTGGCATGCAAAACAAGGATAAGAAGTGATGGGGAAGGGAATAGCACCCTATAATGAAAATATTGTAAGAAAATGGAGATATGTCTCATGACATGACTGTGGTGAACTTAAAAAAAAATCCTGACTGAAAGTGATTTGACAGTTTACAGTTTGTGCTTGTCACCAATTTTTTATTGGAACTGGCAACTTCCACACTTTATAGTAACAGAATGACAGAAAAATAATGTTCACTATATATACAGCATGTACACAGGCATCTTCACCATACACGAGGCTAGTGATCTTGACAATCTCATCTCCACAGTCATCTGTGCACAAAAAGACATCATCCATCAGACATTATGTGAACATTACAGTGAAATGACATTCCAAGTCCAGTGAAAATTCAGCGTAATACAAAACATACCAACCTACTGCAAATGACATCCTTTAAAATAATAATTACTCAGTAGTCATTTAGCTAGAGTCTGAAGCAGAGATGTGTTGTGTAGTTATAAGTCTCTTAAGGGAAGCAACCTCTGCAGACAAATTTGCTATGCCCTGTTTCAAGTACAAGTTTTCTGTCTCAGAGACTTTGTAGGAATTGTCTTTAACATCAAGCTCTGTGGTTTTGCAGTCACTCTGAGTTTTGTCAGTGAGTTCTTTTTGATGGTGCCAATGTTCTGGTTTCAGAGACCAGTCTTGGATATTAGTCACTTGAATTGAGAAAGGAGTGTGAGTATTGTGTGCTAAATTTTGTGCATTATTCTTTTCAAGTTCAAAATGTCTTTTAGATGACATATCAATAGGTGACAGTCGTTTTTGTGTGGCATCATATTCATTATCCAACATTTCCACTTTGATTTGCATGGCCTTTGCCTTAATTCTCAGTTTATGAGGAAGTGCAGAAGAGCTTACCTCTGGAACCTTAACTACGGCATTAGTATTTTTAAGTTCAACAGGAGAATGGATTGGACCTTTAGGAACCTGCTGCTCATCTTCTCCATCTGATGACTTTCCCACAACACCCTCATCAGTTTCTGAAGTCCTTGGAGAATTGCTGGAGGACCTGTTTGCTTGCAACAGTGGAGGGGAATGTGAATAGCCATTAAAATGGCTTCCCATGAAGCCTGGATATATTGAAGTTGTAAAGGACCCTCTTTCATCTCGTGAATCTCTTGTATAGTTTTCTAATTCCATAGGTTCTTGCTTTATGAGTTGGAATTTATTATCAGTATTTCTGCAATTGTTTTGTGTGGGGCTTGCTTCAGTGTGCTCTATTGATGACACTTCAGATACATCAGATAAAGAGCTTTGTGGTGAGTGCTTAATGACAGATATACAACTACTGCTTACAATAGTTGGCTCATGTTCATCAATGAAAGCATTAATGCTTGATTTGGAATTCTGGTATTCTTGAAAATAAACAACTGTTGAATTGTTGAGCTTCTGAATCTCTTGGGCATATGCAGAAGAGCTTATTAAACCAAACTTTAACTTCAGTGAAAGTAACTCAGCTTTTAAAGTGGCATTTTCTTCTCCCAGTGCAATTAGCTTGTTCTCTAAAACAAGATCGTTCAGTCGCCGTTTTTCCCTAGACCTTTTGGCAGCTTCATTATTTTTACGCCGTTTTTCCCAGTACATTGCATCTTTCTTTTCATCTGGAATGAATTCCCGCTTTCTTCTGCATGCTGAAGCCTTGTTTTTCATAACAGCTCCTTCTGCAAGTAACATTTCATCACCAGTAGCTAAGTCATCTGATACATCAGTCAGTGTAGAATTAAGAGCCATAATTTTGTCCATGTTGCCACTTGTATCAGCAGATGCCTGTTCTGTTTTAATGGACTGCATTTTTCTTAGCTGCATCAGAAGCAAGTTTCAGTAAATATGTAAATAATAATATGATAAAGTAACCTTTCAGAAATTGTTGAACCAGAATAATTTGATATATACAGTGATTTTAATTCCATAAGTATTATTCTGTTTATTCCATAGTCTCAGGCATCTTGGTGAAATGTTCCTCTGAGCTGATCCATCTGAGAAGCTTCTTTAAAAATCTGTGGCATACAAAAGAATAATAATTGTTTAGTTACTAATTTTCAGTCTCTTTTTAAAAAAAAAAAAGCATTTGCAACACTTTTAATAATTGTATTTATTTTATGCAATTATCCTTTATTTATCATTTACACAATATTTACGCTCCCTCATAAACTGACTCAGTGGTTAACTATAATGCATAAGTACAAACCCAGTAAAAACCACAATACCCTCAGACCAACATAACATACCGGTAGCTAAAAAAAATTCTGCCCAGTCACTAAAAACTTAAATGCCTGCTTAAAAAGGAGAGTCTTCTCAGGGCAGCTTTTTTTAATGAGCTTTTTTTGTGTGCTTAATGCACATATAAAGGGCAGCTCTTTGACTACACAGTTGGGTCTACCACCTTGACTTTTTTAACACCCACCCACCAGAGGTGGTATTCAACAGGTTCTGACCAGTTCTGGAGAACCGGTAGCGGAAATTTTGAGTAGTTTGGGGGAACCGGTAAATACCACCTCTGACTGGCCCCGCCCCCATCTATTCTCTGCCTCCCGAGTCCCAGCTGATCGGGAGAAAATGGGGATTTTGCAGTAACCTTCCCCTGGAGTGGGGTGGGAATGGAGATTTTACAGTATCCTTCCCCTGCCATGCCCACCAAGCCACGCCCACAGAACCAGTAGTAAAAAAAATTGAATCCCACCACTGCCACCCACCTAACCTCACAGATCCCCCTTATATTGAAGCAACTACAGAGAAGGTCTTCCTTCTGCTCATGTCCCTTTTGCTTCTCACAGTGACAAAATCTTGAGGAAGCCCTCTCTTGGTATTTTTATATCTTTTCCATTTTAAAAAATAGAATTATTTTAGTAAAGTGATCCCTAACATAACCTGGCAATGTGCTGACCAGAGCTTTGTATTCATTTACTCATTAGGCAAATGTATAGGGCTGCCCAACTCACACATGGTGACTCCAAGCAGCTTACAACATTAAAAACCCAATCTAAAAACCCTCCCCTCCCCCCATCCCATCCCTATTTACAGATAGTGCCTTACATATTACATTATCTATCATGTACATAGAGTGCAGATCAGCTATTAATAACTACATGTTTAAAAACCAACTAATTGAAAGACATCATTAAAACCTCATTAATAAACACAAACAGCATCTACCTAGCAAACTAGCTTAATCATTATTTCTACAACTAAATGAAATCTACTTGTCTAAATATATATACCGGTAGTAGATAGAACCATAAATATATTTATTGTGTTGAACAATTTTTAGAAATCCAATAAACCATTAATACCAAGGAGACACACTGCTTGCATTCCTCAGAAGGAATTAAAACCAAACATATCTACACACACCAGTAGTGGGTTCTAAAACCCTTTACTACCGGTTCGCGCGCGTGATGTTTCTGCGCATGCGCAGAAGCGTCCCGGGCGGGTGGGTGGAGCCTCCCGCCGCCGCCACTACCGGTTCTAAGAACCAGGCCGAACCGGGAGCAACCCACCACTGACACACACATGTATATTAAGCAGAGTGGGCAACATTTTCTGTCCAGGGGCTGCAACTCTCTCCATTCTGGAGGGTTGCAGGAACATTTCTGTTTGACATGAATAGAAAGAGCAGGCGCAAGTTTTAAAACCCTGCAGATTTTGGAAGCTGTGTTCTACTGCTTCCAAAATGCCATACCTCAAAAACATTTCCAACGGCCACCCCACCCACCCTCACGGTTTATGATCTTTTTGCCAAGAAAACTTCTGATTTCTGGCAAAAGCAAACCCCAAAGCAAACAATGGGTTCACCAATGATTGACTCAGTATACTTCTGAGTTATCCGTCAAACTAATAAAATTTTTAGGTACAGATGGTCCTCGCTTAACCCTAATTAGGTCTGGAATTGCCATCACTAAGTAAAGCGCTCATTAGGCGAAATATCTGAATACATCACTGAGCAACAGCAGTTCCAGTAGTCTGGTTGCAGTCATTAGGTGAGGACCATGCCACCGTTAGGCAAGGACCTCATATGCCAACATAGCCTACCCCTGCTTCCCTCCTAGCCATCCCTGGCTGACCATTGCCCAGTTGACCTTTGTGGTCTCGCAAAGGGCCAGCAGCTTTAAGTCCTTTGGAGTGGTAGCCACAATAAATTTAATGTATTACTCAGTAACAGTAGTCGTCATATAAACCAGTTGTATACATTTATCATATAAACTATGATAAAACATATCATTTTACACTATTCCAGAAAAAAATAAACATATACATTTTACTGTTGATAATTCATTGATTTATGTTTGAAGTACAGAAATAATGATGTAGCTGCTTTCTAATTAATTCTAACCGAGTGGAGTGGGTGATAAATAATGCTTTATAAAGTCAAGGAAATTAGGAAATGCAGGCATATGTCTCTTATGTTTGCTTACATCTTGATTTCCTTTCTTTCTTTAGTAATTGCTAAATCTTTTCTCAATCAGTTTAGCAAATGATCGCTATAAATTACCCAATTTCTGATACACTTTTTTCTGCTAGAAGATCAATATAGCTCAAACACTTTTCACCCGGAGATGGAAGCTTCATTTGCGTGCCAATGGGGCACTTGGAGGGGACGCAATTTTGCCACCTCCAAGCGCTCCATCTATGCTCAAACACTTTTCACCTTGAGAATGGAAGCTTCTGGGGGCCATGATCTTGCACGACTTCAGGCATCCATCGGCTTTTGCAGAGAATGAGTGTCTGACGTCCCACGAGATCAGGGCACCCAGAACAGGGGTGGGTTCTAAAAATTTTTACTACCGGTTGTGGCCGTGGCTTGTGGGTGTGGTTTGATGGTCATGTGACTGAGTAGGCATGGCCAACTTGACGTCACTCACGCCCACGCCCTCAGTCACATGCCCCCCACCTAGAACCGGCAAAAAATTATGTTTTGCCCACAGAACCGGCAAAAAATTATGTTTTGTTAGCTGGGAGGCTGGCAAAGAAACCTCGCTTTCCCCGCCGCCGTGGCTGCTTCTACCTCAGCGCCAAACGGTCCATGCCCCCCCTACACACACACACCCCACGCTTGTCCTGGCAGCACCCCAGCAGTAGCAGCTGAGCGAGAGAAGGAGAGGGACCGGAGAACGAAGCGGGCACGGCAGCAGCCAAAGCCGCCGCTTATTCCAACAGCCGAGGATGGAAGAGGCACCTCTTCCGTCCTCGGCTGTTGCAAAGAGGCAGCTCTGGGTGTGCCACGCCTGCTTCGTTCTGTTTGAGAGCCGCTTTGCACCTTGTTTGCAACCCACTCCAAAGGGAGCTCAGATTGTGGCAGCGTTCTGGCTTCCGCTGCCTTGTGGGGTCTGAGGTCGACCCGGCGACACAGGCGCGTTTCGGGCCGCCTAATCCTCCGGCAAGCCTGGCCACACAATGGCCGGAGAATGAGGGAGGGTGGCCAGGTCCCCCCGGGCAGTTGCTCCCCACTGCCCTCCCCGGAGGGGCTCGTTTCGCCCATAGATTCTTCACCCGCCAAGAGCCAAGCCAACCGTAGCTGGGCTGCCTGACCCCAGGAACAGGCGAATTAATTGGCGGGCAAGGGGGGACTGTCATCGGGCTGGGCGGTGACCAGTTCGGACTGAACCCGGCTTCCCAACTGGCAGAGGGAACGAGGCTGGGAGGAGGTGGTCACGTTAACAGCTCGGTCTCTCGCCGTGTTCAAGCAGAGTTCCGGCTTGAATCTGCATTGCATGCACTCCAGGATTCCTCTAGAGACACCCCCTCCAACCTTCCTACAATCGCCGGGGACATCTTTCTTGGTCTGCCGGTGCCCCTTCACCTCTTCCCGTGCCCAGGTGGGGGAAAAACACCTCAGGGCGCCCTGATCCATCTTCCCCAACTGGGGGGTTTCTCCCCAAGTGGCAGTGCTCTCGGAGGACGATGTTTTGCCTAGCCTGGAAGTTGCTTCTGAAGCACGGAGAGGCTTCGCTTTTTCTCCTCCCCAGGGAGCTGGCAGGGTCGGGGGGCTGTGGGGGGCAGAGGTTTTGCTCCTCGGAGCCTCGGAGCAACTCCCGGCCCTTGTACAGTAAAGAAAAACTTCTCGCGAGTGCAAGAAGTTGTTAATTGCCTCACAATCATGAGAAGTTTTTCTTTACTGTGCAAGGGCCGGGAGTTGCTCCAAGGCTCCAAGGAGCAAAACCCCCGCCCCCCCCGAATCCCAGGCCCGCAGTGAGCTGATCCGCTGCCCATGGCTCCGGTTGCCCGTGGCTCTGGCTATGCCTCCTGTGGTCTTGCCCGCCATTCAATTCACCTGTTTCTCGGGCTGGGCAGCCCAACTACGGTCAGCTCGGTTCTGTTTGGCTTGGGCTGCTCCTGCGCCGGGGCCAGAGGGGGCTTGTGGGCTTGACCCTGCCGGCCCACCAGCTTTTCGCTCACTGGGGAGGAGAAAAAGCGAAGCCTCTCCGCGCTTCGGAAGCAACTTCCAGGCTGGACAAAACATCGTCCTCCGAGAGCGCTGCCGCTTGGAGAGCAGCGGAGCCTCCCGGTTGAGGAAGACGTTGTTAATTGCCTCACACTCACAAGAAGTTTTTCTTTACTGTTTAAAGTTTTTCCCTGCACACAATGGCTGAGAGACACTCACAGTGGGATGCAATTTGGGGGTGGCAGGTGGGGCAGGGGATGGGGTAGACCAAGAAATATGTCCCCAGCAATTGTAGGAAGGTTGGGGAGGGGGTGTCTCCAGAGGAAGCCTGGAGTGCACGCACCCCAAGAGCGGAGTCTTCCTGCAATGCAGATTCTAGCTCCGCCGGAGCTCTGCTTGAACACAGTGGGAGACCGAGCTGTTGATGTGACCACCTCCTCCCTCGCTTGTTCCCTCTGCCAGTCGGGAAGCCGGGTTCAGGCCGAGCCGGTCACCGCCCGGCCCGATGCCAGCCCCCCCTTCTTGCCCGCCAGTTAATTTGCCTGTTCCTGGGGGCGGGCAGCCCAGCAACGG
>QLTV01003771.1:2945230-2974835 GCA_003457575.1 Thermophis baileyi | reverse complement strand
TCACCTCACGGCTTGACTATTGCAATGCGCTCTACATGGGGCTACCCTTGAAGAGTGTCCGGAGACTACAACTGGTCCAGAATGCAGCTGCGCGAGCAGTCATAGGTGTGCCAAGGTACACCCACACACGTGCCATCCTTCGCGAGCTGCATTGGTTGCCGATTGCGCTCCGGTCACACTTCAAGGTGTTGGTTGTTACCTTTTAAGCCCTACATGTCTCAGGACCAGTTTATCTGCGTGACCGCCTTATGCCACATTCCTCCCATCGACCAGTGAGGTCGCACAGGGTTGGACTTCTTCAGGTCCCGTCGGCCAGTCAGTGCCGGCTGGCGGGACCGCGGGGGAGGGCCTTCTCTGTAGCCGCTCCGACTCTCTGGAACCAACTTCCCCCCGAGATCCGTACTACCCCCTCCTTACTGGCTTTCCGTATAGCCGTTAAGACCTGGCTTCTCCGGCAGGCCTGGGTCCAATAATTGACTGATTGGCCCATGTATGTTTGTGTGAATATTTTATTTTAATATTGATGTATTTTTAAATTGTTTTTTTTAATATATGTTTCTATTGTTGTCTCTTTTTTTTATCTACTGTGAGCCGCCCAGAGTCCTTCGGGAGTTGGGCGGCATACAAATTTTGCAAAATAAATAAATAAAATAAATATACCGTATTTTTAGCATTCAGTATAGCAATAGCACTTAGACTTATATACCACTTTACAGTGCTTTACAGCCCTCTCTAAGTGGTTTACAGAGTTAGCATATTGCCGCCAACAATTTGGGTCCTCGTTTTACCCACCTCAGAAGGATGGAAGGCTGAGTCAACCTTGAGCCTGGTGAGATTTGAACTGCCAAACTGCAGGCAGCCGGCAGTCAGCAGAAGTAGCCTGCCATACTGCACTCTAACCACTGCGTCACCATGGCTCCTATGGCGTGTTATTCATCCCATTCCAATGCAAATAATGGTTCAATACTGGAGGTATGGAATAGTTAGTAATTTAGAATGAACACAATCTAATAAGAATAATTATGCTAATAAAGAAACGTATTCCATTTCTTTCAAAAACTGAGGTTCCCTTTTGTTACAATAAATAAATAAAATTGAACGGAATGAAGGAAATGGTAAACAAAGTACCATTTCCTCTGACAATATGAAAAGCATTCTTGTGGTTAAAATAAGATAAATCTTCTGGTAACAAATTCAATATTTACAGTAACCACAAAGTTAAAGTGGGTTTTTTTCTCACATTGTGTCTTTACAAAGAGTTACTATTTTAAAAATCTACTAAAACGCTGCAAGATTCCATTAGCTTTATACATGTCCATACTGTATAGTTTGCTATGGCACAATATCAAAGTTAAACCTTGGATCTCTTTCAATTTCTTTGTGTATATGTCAGCTAGAACTTCATCTGTTGATAATAGCAAATCAAGTCAATTTTTACTACTGCTATTTATAATGTAATTGTAAAATATGATATGTGTGTATATATACATAAATTAGTGTATATATTAGTGTAATTCCACCAATTATTTTATTTCAAATTCTACCATTTCTTCTATGGTTAATTTCACAGTTGTTTGTTTATGCAATTTATCTACTACCTCAATCTTCATTGACCCTGTGACCCTGTTCAGATATTAAGATAGAAATAAGAATAAAGTCTACATTTAAAAACTTAGATAACAAGTTTAAAAGTAACTACAGTCAATCTGTAGAGTCCCTCGGGAGTTGGGCGGCATAGAAATCTATCAAATAAATAATAACAATAATAATCTATGGTCAATCCCCAAGTGCCTTCCAGAACAACCAACTTTTTACTACCCAATTATAAATGCTACCTTGCATCTCTTGAAATATCTTTTTAAAGACAATGAACTACTAATTTTTTTACAGCATAAGTCATTTTAACAATGTAATAATCAGCAATAACTAGTTTAATATTGAAAAGGGCAACATGAAAACCATGTAAGTTCATAATGCTTCATCCCCACTTTTTAACTATTCCATACTTTAAAATGATATGGCTTCTGTGGTCTTCAAAAACACAATTTCTGAAAGACTTCTATTCAGCCTGACTGGGCCTTCAAGGTAAATTATCTTTGGTTAAGAGGCAATGAAGGGGAATGTTATGCAATTTACTATTTTTATCCTCTACACCTGGAGTTTGCATCACAATCATGAAACTCAGGTATTCATTTGCAGAAGGACAAAAGGAAGCCTAAGAAACAACAGAGTTGCTAGTATTCAACTAAATCTATGCAGTCAGGTTGAAAAAAGACTAAAAGCTGTATTTACCTGGTTTGGCCATTAACTACATTAACCCTCACTGTTGAAATGCACAGAGGCACCATATTTTTAATCAAACCAATTATTTACCACTGTGATATAATATAATCTCTGAGGGAGATGGGTGGTTCAAAAGTATGAAATATAAACAAATATAAGTTTGCAATGATACAACTGCAGTTGATCATCGAACTACTTGGCTTTCTTTGTCTAGCTTGATTCTAAAGCACACAATGATGTTTTCTGTTACTTCGTAGTTAAAGATTTCTAGACTAGAATAGATATTATTCTAAAACAACAATCAGAGTGTTAAAAGACCAACATTGTCAGATAAATACCTGGAATGTTTCTATTAACTTTGCAACCTTTAGTCATTATCGTGCAAGGCATACAGAATGCTCAGTCATGGGGCAAACTACAGTAGTTAGTTCTAAACATAACAAGTTTCAGCTAAAGGGCTTGTCAAATTCTTGGTATTTTTAATAGCAAATTCTACTCTTGAAGGACAATGTTGTATGCATATATTTAATTATATTACTTTTACACTTGAATTAATAATTATTCAGCTTTTACAACACATTTTTCATTGTTCTCAACTTATAAAAACAATATAAGTTTCAAGAATTGTTCCTAAGCATAAACATTATTTATATTTAGCATCAGAGCTATAAGAAAATCACAATCTCATTTAAAATAAAATAAAATTTCTACCATTCTAGATCAAGCTATCTATTTTAATAGACACTGAATACAGCAAATACCTAAAACAATCATGTTATCAACTGTTTTGGTTATTGGCTCTGAATCAAAATCTAAATGTGAGTTTGATTTTTTTTAAAACTAGAGTTGCAATCCTATTTGGGAATAAAGAACTTTAAATGTAATGGGTCTGATTTCTATATAGGTTTCTGCTGTTAATCTCAGTTGATTATCTGTAAAATGAAATTATGGCTATGTCTGCATTTAACATTTAAGTACTTCTTCTATGCTTTTTTTTTTTGCCAGCTTCACTTAAAACAGTTTAAGAAAACCCTGTCTCAACTGAGATACTTTGGCAACAACTTGCAAGTTATTCAGTCCAGATAGTAGGCTATCACATACTACCACTGGACAATTCCCATAGTGCTCTCATCTTTCTCCTCCAAGAAGAAAATTGCCATTTGCTTTCCTTCCTATGGAGGAGTCTTCCTGGACATATTTATATAGCTGTGTTAAATTAAATTTATATATAGAGAGGTAAAGTATCAAAATACCTGCCTCCACAGGCAAGTATATAAATTAGCAAAAAAAAAAAAAAAAAAAAAAAAAAAAAAAAAAAAAAAAAAAACCCCTAAACAAACAAAACAACTGTTTTCTGTCTTCTTATTTTTAATGTCTTTCAGACCTACCCTTACCGTGAGTTATTTGATAGCAAAACAATTATATATCTTGCTTTATAAATAAAAGATTGCTGATTGGAAACCCAACATAAACATGAAATGTTAATCTTATTATCACTCAATGTTGATAAGGGATCCATGGGGAGAGGGGAGTCAGAATGCAAGAGAGCAGGTATAATATTGTGATCCTAGCCTTGCCTCTATTGTATGTGTGTATCATATTGGCACATGTACAAAACGTACATGTACAAAAGTTTGTAATACTGCACCTGCCAGAGTGGAGTTTTACCTCATCCTTTACCAGTTACCTGTGTTCCAATTATCTGCTGTTGAAAACATACCACTATCATCTCAAATAAATCTGAAATGAAATCCTAACTTCATGACTTCACAAAAGATGGAAGGATAGATGGGAAGTGGACAATTTTTCCTTCCATACACCTATATCTCCCATATGTTCTGTATGAACTTTCATTGGGTCCTGTAGAGCAGGGGTGTCAAACTCAAGGCCCGCGGGCCGGATCCAGCCTGCGGGGTGCTTAAATCCGGCCCGTGGGGCCAGCCTGGAAATATCAAAGGACCGGTGTCTCTGCCGGCCAAAACAGGCTGCATGCACCCCCTTCCCGCACCCCATTTTCGGCCTCCCCGGCCTCCTGAAGCACTCTGCCAGCCAAAAATGGGCCGCACGTTTTTGGCGGCAGAGTGCTGCAGGAGGCAGGGGAGGCCGAAAACGGGCCACGAGGGGGCTTCAGGAGGCCGAAAACGGGCCGCACATGGGCCTTGGTAGGCCTCTGCATGGCCTGTTTTTGGTTGGCAGAGTGCTGCTGGAGGCAGGGGAGGCCGAAACTCCTTCTGATATTCCGAAAGGCCCTCAAGATCTGGTTATGTTATCAGTTCTGGGGCTCTGAAGGTGACTTGTCTAGATGGCTCCACTGTTGAGGGGGGATTTTTTAATTCTTTCTTAACTGTGGTTTGTATTTATTACTGGCTTTTATATTTACTCTTTTTATATTTTGTTTTTATCTATTGTTGTGTGCCACTCTTCGATGAGATGGTGGCTATATAAACACATACTATTTATCATAAGATGAAGAGCCATGTTTTTGTGAGATGGACGATCATATAAATATAAATAAATAAGGCTGCAATGAAAAAAAATTGCTACAAAAATTGCTACATTAACAAGCAAAACAATCGAGAAAACTGTTTCGTCTTTAAAAAAAAGGTGTCATGCAATTTTGCAGTACAGTATTTCCGTTTTACTCAAATAGATAGCTATAATCTATTCTACTACTTAGCTATTAAGAGTTCTCCTCAAAAGTAACTAACACAAATTATAATGCTGCAACTCAATAACCAGGTTTTCTGGGAGTATGCACCACCTAATTCACTGAAAGTTACGTTTTAGTAATGGGATTGGACTGATGGGTGTCATTTCACTGGTCCACCCTATGGCATCAGCAGCATTTATCTTGTCCTTCAACTCACTGGCACTAATTCCTTTCCAATCTGCTCTGAAATGTTGAATAAGCCTCCATCGTAGATTTAAGCCACTGTATAACATACCGGTAAGTACAATAAAAAGTCTTGTTGTATGAATGGTAGCATGCTTGATTAATACTGGGCATAGCCAATGTTACACTGGCAGCTAAAGTTAGTAAGTTCACCTTTGATTTTTTTTCTTCTTCAATTGAAAAGTCTTCAGCTTATATTGTAATTCTGTATATATAGGAACAGATTATATTCAGCTTAAAAAAAAAAAAAATTCCCCGAGTAGAAATGTATAAGATTGTGCTATCTACATACAGTAGGTATGCATTAATTTAGAAAACTCCATCATAATTAATCTAAAGTGAATGTACAAGGATTAGATGTCAGATCTTTAAAAAGAAAAGAAAAGGAACACAAATACATCACTATGTAAAGTTCAGTATTGCCTTAAAAGGCAATTTTATATAATTTATGGAATTGGGGTTAGAATAAATAATATTATTTACTTTACACATGTACAAATATTAGTGTTTTTGTTATTTTTCAATATTCATAATTATTTAACTATACATAGAATTTTATAAAATATCCTTTACAAAATTTTATAAAATGTTCAATAATAAACATTTTTCTGTTTGCCTCCCCTGTCCCAAGAATAGGCAAAAGGATAATAAGAGTTCTGAATCTGATAGATGAATACATTTTATTACATTAGACTAACAGTGAGTACTTAAAAAGGTAAAGATTCCCCTCGCACATACGTGCTAGTCGTTCCCGACTCTAGGGGGCAGTGCTCATATCTGTTTCTAAGCCGAAGAGCCAGTGCTGTCTGATGACGATTCCGTGATCATGTGGTCGGCATGACTAAACGGCGAAGGCGCACGGAACGCTGTTACCTTCCCACCAAGGTGGTCCCTATTTTTCTACTTGCATTTTTACATGCTTTCGAACTGCTAGGTTGGCAGAAGCTGGGGCAAGTAACGGGAGCTCACTCTGTTATGCGGCGCTAGGGATTCGAACCGCCGAACTTCCGACCTTTCTGATCGACAAGCTCAGCGTCTTAGCCACTGAGCCACTGCATCCCCCCGTGTGAGTACTTGATTTATTTAAATACATTTCTGTCAAGACTATGATTACAAAACTATATCAGACACTTATCTCATAATTTCAGTTGATTCTATGGTTATATAAAAGTAGCAACTGGTAAATGATTTATAGAAGTACTAATAAATGATATATACAAGTTGGTGAATGATAATCGCTCTTAATTAAATGGTAAGGATGCTCTTGATTTGAACTTGATCTTTGGTGACTGCAACTATGAAGTTTTATTGGCCTGGTTACAAAAATAGTTTGCCTGTGAGTTTTTCAGGATGCATTTCCAAATTCTCAGTCTAACTAGTGGCCTTGGAATTTCCAAGTAGTTCTCAGTCCAATTACTAAACAGGCCCAACTTGCTTACTTTCCAAGATCTGGCATAGCTCAATTACATTGCTCTCAGTGTTGCTATATACAAAGCTGAATGTCTTCCTTACTGAACACATAAACATGGTTTATGACAAGCCTATTGTCATATTTTTTGTTGAGGTGTCTATTTTTTGTTGAGGTGTCTATTGTTTGTTCAATTTAAATACTTGTAAGGTGATTGTTTTTTGAGAACTTCCTATGACAAAAAGCTCTATTATTACTACTTTTTATTTATTTTACTAATCACACCTATATAGCCACCTGTCTCCGTAAAAGCAACTTATTACATTAGCTCACAAAAAAAATGCATATCTTTTTAACAACTTAAAATAATGCAATCCCCTGAAGACTATTTTGGTTGTTGGTAACACAAATGCACATCAGCATTTTTTCAATCATCTACTGATCTGAGCTATAAAATGGAATAAGGCAAGTGGCAAATCTGGCTGATTCAACGTTATTTCTAGTCAAAGTCTAATTTGGATCTATTTGGGATGACCTACAAAATGCATCTTCCAGTTTCAAGACATCAGCTCTATGAATTTTTGTGAGAACAGCAATGTCTCTAAGCAAAAATCTTAATTTCCTTAATATTAATGGTTAATTTGTGATAACAATACAGTGGGAAAATCATATTTAACAATATTTCTATGCTGAATAATAAGAGTAAAACGCACAAAAGTTACTAAGGAAAGCCATTAAAACAAAACTTCAGGAAGCCATGCTATCCTACACTGTATACAGATTGCTATTTATGGGAAACAATGAATTTAGACAGCACTTGTAGCTTTGAAAAAGCAAATAATTATTTACAGTAAATGAAAAACTTTTTCTAATGGTACATGCTTTGAAATAGACCTGAAAATGATTGAGCTTGTATGAAAAGAATTCATGTCCGAGTCAATACACTTTCTGTTTTAAAAGTTATTTTAGCATAGATGAGATACATCCTAACAGAAATCACACAAAAGTTTACACATTATTAGTCCCAGCAGTATGAGTCACATTTTGGCATACTTGTTTTTCTTCGTCATGGTAGAGATTAAAGTCCTGTCCAGATATGGAAAGTAAGTCTGATTACAGATCACACTGAGAAAAAAATGATAAAGTAACATCATCTATATGGTTATTACTTAAAATTTCCAGAAATAATAATCTTATGCAACTTGAGGCTACAGACTAAAAAACTATATTGAGCAAGAATGTATTTGTTTTAATTACAATGAACTTCTAGCATGAAAACTCTTTTAAAGAATACTGTAAAACTGTATATAAAGGTCAGATCAACGGTCTGTTATATAATAGCTATGCTAACCATTAGCATAAATATATTGCCAATTTGGTCAATTACCAATACCACAACAGTTTAGAAAAAGAAAATTTGTGACTTTATATTAATGCTTATAAAAAGGAAAACACACACACACACACACACACACACGTGTATATATATGTAGTGTCTTTTAGATATTCTGCATTTGAATAAATATAATTTCATGAGCTAGCACATAGCATGCCAAATGTGTCTGCCAAACAAGGTTTAAATTGATAGAATATTTGTAACTCTGGATTGAACTGCAGGGTCCTTGGTACTCTCTGAGCTTAGTTGTTTTCTTGTAGACGTTTCACTACCAAATTAGGTAATATTATCAATGCTAGTTTTCTGTGCAATTTATTGGAGATGTGTATCAGACACTGGTAGGTAGGATATCCTGTCATAGGCATTTGTGCAGGAAGAATTGTTGTTCCTTGGTGGAAGTGTGCCTACACACAGATTTCTCCGATTTTTCTAATACTGATGATGTTATCTAGTTTGGTAATGAAATGTCTGCAAGAAAACAACTGAGCTCAGAGAGCACCAAGGAACCCTCAAGGTTTAAACTGATTACAAACCATTTTGAATTTTGCTATAAACCCGCAGGGCTGGTCTCTTATAAAAGGTTGTATATCCTAGCAAGATCATCTACAAGAATCTGTTGTGCTTATGAGTCACATCTGTTGCTTAAGAATATGTAATAATCCTAAACAAAGCATTTTTATGTTCAGAATATTGCATCACTCTGATGTTATAATATCCAGAGATCAAGACAGTAATGTAACAAGGTACCATCCGGGAAAAGGATATTACATAAATGAAGTTTGCACAATCTTTAGCAGAATTAGCCCAGTTTGAAACAAATTAAAGATATATGTTTTGTTTCAAGATATGAACAACTGAAAGCGATTGATATCTTGTACAGATTGTACATTAACTGCTAGCACTGTTTTTCTTCACAGCCCAACATAAACAGCAAGAAGCAACAGTAGTCTCACATTACTCTTAGGGAGAGAGTAAACTATTGCTTCAAAAAATAAATTCCAATAGAAAACTGAATCTGTAAGAACAAATAAAAATTGTAAAAACCAATTCCTTGAAGAATAAATGGTTAAAACGTTTAGTAATTAAAACTGAAAAGATAGAATAACTATTGGGAAAGCTGTTAATGAATTAGTCAACTTATGAAATTCACTATCACTTTGAACAATAATTTGTCATTCTCTGGTAATCGAAGACTGCTATTGTTCCTATGTGGTAATGGATGTAAAGCTGCCCTTAAACCTGGGATTGAAGTTTTTCCTTTCAGTTATACATTATTGCCTGGTAATTTTCTTACACACATGTGCTATGTAAAAAAAATATCAGGGCAGAATATATAATACAATGTTTCAGGCTTGCAAATAATATTTCTTATTTATTTACACCTGATTGTTATAACTACTGATCCCTCTTGAGGAAAATATTTACAATCAGATTTCACCAATAGACAATCAGATGCTGTAACCAAATGTAAATGTTTAGGAATATACTGAAATTTTGAGCTGGGTAATAGAATGTTATGAACCAGAGAAACAACAGTAATTATAAGTTCATTTTTTAAAAGATAGAGAACTTCAGACTAGCAGCAGAGCCCCTGAAACAGAGAAGTGGGTTCAGATATATTCTGATTAGTTCTTTAATAGAATTGCTAGGAATGGAAAATTAGTCTTGAGATTCTCAGCAACAGTAAACAATAGCTTTGTTCTATAAAGGAAAAGAAATTAAAGCTCTGTATGCTTTTCAGCTCAGAGAAAAATATATTAAAGAATGATTCAATACTTTCCCCAACAAAGTGTATTCTCAATATTCCTCCAAATGTATTGTGGTATACTTCCCATTATTACAGCCACTTTGATTGGGAGTTATAATATTTGCAGTATAATGCATTTGAAAGGCAACAGATTGTAGAAGGGTGATTGGAACATATGTGCTACCATTAAGTTCTACGTCAGATTTCTAGCTAATATCAAAGGGGTGTGTGTGTGTGTGTTAGTTTGTGTGTGTGTGTGTGTGTGTGTGTGTGTGTGTGTGTGTGTAGTGTTTTAGACGTGTACATAATAGGACTATAACTTGTTCATTAATTGTTTCAGAAATTCATTATCGTAGAAGAAAACACAAATGCAAAATAAAACTAAATAGTCTGAGTAAACCCCATTGACTTAAATATAGTTAAGCATATAGAACAAATCCTCAGAAACACCATGATGCTCATGCATATCAGTAAATCAATTGTATAAGTATTTTAAATTATGATTTAACTTGAAAGAAATTATTTTACTAAAGGTGATACTAGTGTAATGCAGCTATTTTTATAACTTGCACTGCTAGGTTTGTATGTTTTAATGATATATCTCCCTGTTTGTGTTTTGTTTTGTATTGAAGAGTTATATTTATTTTAATGCCTAAAATCTGACATCATGAAATATGGTGTTGAACTATTTTAATTAAATTTTCTATGGGGCTAATTGTTTTAATTTCTCTACAAAATACATGGGCACATTCTTTACATTCAACTTCAGTGTCATTATTCTCACTTTAGACTTTCAAATTCGAAGTCCTTTAGTTCAATTTGCTATTTAATCTTATGTTATGTTGCTACACTACCATACACTTCATACATTGTCCCAAACAAACCATGTCAATCAGCAAGTTAGCCAATTGATTTTGCTGACTCAATACAGTACAATAGCATTTATTTTTTCCTTTCCATATGTGGGACTACAATTGCCATCTGCTAACCATTTTAGGCAGTAGTGAGGTTTACTTCACGTAGATGTATGTAGGATTGTGCAGTCAGTTATGACTAAGAAGTATATTTAACTGCATAACCTATTTGATATGTATGACCCATAGTGCTAGATAGGTCAATGATTAAGATTTGTCTATACATATTTTGTCAAGTGATAGTACAGTAGGATGACAAATTCCATCTGATATTCCTTTGGGTTGGTTCTAAATTACGTAATAAAATTTAGCAACTTTGGTGGGAGATTGTTTTTGATCAGCTAGTCCATCATAAGAAAGCAGCACAGTATAAGAGATTTTCAAAGAGGGAACTATAATTTTGTACCTATTATCTCAGTGGAAACAAAAAAATAAATGAAAAATATATTATGAAGAAGAATTCCTATGATCGGAAAATGTTCAAGAAGCACTGATTAGGATGTTTACTGCCATTTATCTGTCAAAGTCAGGCGGGAAAGTACTGCTCATGTGCTCCCCCTCCACCCAAAGTATTTATGGCACATTTGGGCCCTAAGCTCCCTTTATTTAAGGTCATGGTATTTTTTTCTGAACTATACTGCTTTTGTAAGAGCCCATGAAGCATTAATTATAAGCCAAAGCTTTCTTGCTCCAAGAGAAGGAAACCTATATGATATATGTTTGCTAACTGTGGAGTTCCATATTTTTGTACATATTTGAAGTACAACCTATATGAGTTTATTCTACCATATTTTTGTTTATATGATTTATATAGCAACCAATCTCACTTTTACGTGACTTTAGGCAGTGTACAATAAAACAAAATACATAAAATATACAATATAAAAAAATCAAAAATAGAAAACATAGCAGCTCGGCGTAATCTAACCAATCATCCACACAACCAAGAGATGGGCTCTAACCCATGCCCAGAGGGTTAGAGCCCTGGTCACAAAGTCACGTTTTCAGGCCTTATGAAAGACTAACAGGGCCAGAACAAGTCTTGGGGAATGATGTTCCAAAGGGCATGTGCCATGGCAGAAAAGGTTCTCCCTCTGGCCCTGCCAGCTGACATTCCCTAGCCAACAGTGCCCACAGAGCATGCCCTCAGCCAGATCGAGTAGGGCAGGTAGGAACAATTGGAGAGACAGCAATTCTTTGAACAATTAATATACGAACATTAACCACGATACTGAGAAATTTATATTTTTACAATTCCAAAACATTGAAAAAGTTTGTCCTAAAAGCTTAATTAACATTTTATCTAGATTGGGACTCACACATGTACAATCAAGTGTACATATGAAGATACCTTCTCAATTTCAATGATCAGTGGATCAGCTAAAACATATCAAAGACAAATATATCTGGAATATGCAATATCTACCATAGTAGCACTAACAGATCTTGGCAAAACTGGGAAATTCAATGTTAAAAAATTGCCAGAAATCCATATAATAAGATCCAGGAAATTTGATTAGCAGAATGGAAGCTAATCCAAATTTCCTGGAGTGTAGTCATCACCATCCAGCAAATAGGACTTGTGACCCCACACAAATTTTGGCAAGTGGAAGAAACTGATGTATAAAATAGTACCGCAGATTGATTTACTTCTGAACAAAAATAAACTAGCTGGCAAACCTTATTTTCCTTGTAGATAATATTAGGAGGAAGGCAACAATTAGCTCATGATTAACAAAAGAAAAAAAATCCTAGCATGTTTGTACATCCTGCACCTGGAAAGAACAGAACAGATAACTAAGATTGGTGGTGATTTATTCTATTTTGGAAACGTCAGTTGTACTATCTTTTCATCACTGACCAGGCAATGGATATGCCAGGCTTTATTAATCCCTGCTTCGCCTCATCGAACATGCGAAGACCTAGCCCAGCCCACCCTTCACCCAAATTATTTCCACAGACTTCTCCAACGTGGAGATTTCCAAATGTATTGGACTTCAGGCAAGTCGGCTGAGTGCCTGGGCGACATTCCGGCAAGGCTAGGCACAAAGGGGCAGGGTCCCTCAGGCCGGCCGGGGAGGGAAAGCGCGCGCTCTCGGCTGGCTTAACCCAGTTCCATTTCCAAGGCAAGAAGGAGCCGGGAGAGGGAGGCAGGGAGGAGCTCTCCGCCCGCCCGCCCGCCCATCCCCGCGTTGAACAGCGCGAGTACACACACTACGTGACTGGAGACGCATCCCTCCCTCCGGCCAGCTTGTTCTGCTCTCGCTCCGTCAGTACAAAACAACTGTTATCCTGCTTTATTTACTCCTGCCCGAGCCAGCCGGGCTTGCGCTGTCCTCTCCCCCTCCCCGCCTTCCCCTCGCTGGAGCGCTGCCTGCCGCCTTTCCCGCCCCCCCTCCGCAGAACAAAGGAATGCGAGGCGCCGAGGCAGCGCCCTCCAGCCAGCCCCTTCCAGCGCGCGCGCTTCTCGCCCAGTCATAACAACCAACGCCTAAGGGCTGCTGCGAGTCCTCCGGCTCCCTCTCCAGTCGCCGCCGTCGCCCTCCGCCCCGGGGACGCTCGCCCGGGCACCCTTTCCGGCACCCAGGAAGAGGCCCCAGTCCAGCGCCGCCTCGCTCCTCCTTTCTTCACTAGCCCGCATGGCGAGGCCAGAGCGGACACGAATGACCAGAGCAGCCTCGTTTTAAAAACCGGGGAGAAAGCTGTGAATGTCGGCAACGCCTCCTCGTCCCCTAAACTCGCGCGCGCTAGAAAAGCCAGCAGGAACATTTTAAAAGGTTGTTAAAATTTGATTCCACGCCCCCGCCCCCCAGAACATTTCAGGGTTTGTAAAGAATGGGCCGTTTTCAATGTAATCGCTGCAAAAAGTCGGGAGCCCTCCCCCCCCCCGCGCCGCCGCCAAGGAAAAACTGGAAGGAGATTGTGCGAGAGCATCTTACGTTGCGCTTTGCACGGCAGGCTTCTGACCAAGTGACATAGATCACAGCAGGCTGAAGCTAACGGCTGCCCCCTCATCTCCCATGTCAGCACGATCTCGTTTCTTCAATACAATGTGCAGGGGGCAATGAGATACGAAGACACTCACTTTTCCCGAAACACGTAATGATCTCCTAATAGGTCTGTTTTTGTCAGCGGGGGGGGGGGGGGGTGGCGGAGAGATCATGCACGAAAACCGACACCTACCAAACCACTTGATGTCTGTGCGAGATGCCTTCCTAAAAATACCACCCTTATCAGAACGTCTCCGAAGGCGTGGAGTTCAAAACGCGAGCAAATGTCCTTGAACGCCTATTTGCACAGCTCTGGAGAAAAGACCAGAAATAGCCCAGGAAGCTACAATTGCTTCAATGTGATGGAGCTAAATATAGTCGTGCGCAATTCTCATTTTAAGGGACGTGGCACATATTCAACAAGCCGAGTTGTCGCTCCATTTAACCACCGATCTACTTTTCCAGAGGGGCGAGGCGGGACTTGGGGGTGGGGTGGGGAGGAAGGAATTTGGACATCTCGTAGTCTAACGCTTTCTTTAAAAAGAAAAAAAAGAAAAAAACATCGGGGTGAATTGCTGTAGTTTCTTCGCGGGAAGATTTATAAAATCACGTAATTAGCTTCCCAGCCTCACTGCCAGCAAATTTTGTGGTTACATAATGCAACGTTTCCAGGAACGATCAAAGAAACGCATTGCCTGAAAACCAGTTGCCAGTAGAGAGCAAACGGCAGCAAATACACACAGAAGCAGCTTAAAAAAAGAAGCGCTTGGAAGAGAACGATTTGTTACGTGTATGTTCCTTTTATAGTTGTTTTAAACTGAATTCTGGAACGTAAGGACTTTTCTTTTAAAAGGATTCTCGGGGATCACCGTAGACACCTACTTGAAAGTTTCTGTATCATTTCTTAAACACGTTTTCTAGAAAATATCCAGAAGAGATGAAATGTGTAACGAGACACAGAATTCCACAGCGCTAAGTGAAAATTATCCAAGCACTGCACGTTCTCGCCCTATATTAGCGCTTGCCAATAGTTCACCGTGGACGGATTATGCAATGTATGAAATAACAAGTCACACCAACCTCCCCTCTGGCTGTTTAAGACATTCATACAGCTAAAACGTGCGCCTAGAAAAGAAGTCCAATAAAACAGAGGCAGCTTGCAGAGAGGCATTTTTCTTACCATCCCCTCCCCATCCCCGACATCGCCGAATAGCAGCTCATTCGCATTCAATTCTTTCACTAGCCCTGTTCAAACAAGGAGTCTTCTTTTCCAGCTCTGCCGGGATTGCTCAGTATCAGCTGGCCTCAAGCTTGCCTAACCTCTTCGCTCCTCCAAACCACCAATTTATCTCATACAAGAGCTACATTACGCAACAAGACCGCCACGGAGAAAGAACAAGCGATAAAGCCCCTCGGGCCAGAAAGTCACGCTCCAGGTCGGAGAGCGTGAACCCTGGGGCGCATGCAAGCATCTTAAGGCGGCGAAGTCCCGCGCTGGCATGCCAAAGGCTGTAAAAAAAAGTTGTACGACAGCCATCGAGACAGATGCGCACAAAGCGGCGCTGGCCATTGCCTTACCGATAGCGACAGGCACGTGTACAGTCCGAGCTAGGCTGGAAGGTCTAAGGACGCGAAGTGTCCCAATGAAATAAGAAGACTGGCTCGTAGGGAAATACGGCAAGTGCACCCCCAGAGAAGGTTTTAGTGATAGATTAGGTAGGTAGGTAGGTAAGTAGGTAGGTGGGTACCTGAACATCTATATTTTAGCGGTCTCCTTTAACGCGGTGGGACAGCCTGTCCGTCACCCCAGAAGCTCCTTCTGGCATCTGCCCGCGTTCTTCAGAAGTTGCCGCTTTGGGGGGCGAGCGGGCTGACTCAGTGGCCAGGCGCTGGAGCTGGAAAGGCTCAGGGGAGACTTTCTGGAAGACCCCTGATCAATGGGAGCGCCGCTGCCTCTGCTGGAAGCAGTCAGAAGCAGTTCCCCGGTGAGGTGGAAGAGGAGGAGGAGGGAGCGCGAGCGAGCGAGTACGTCAGGGAGCGGTAACTGGGTCTTCTTGCCGACTCCGCGAACAACGCCGCCGCCGCCGCCGCCGCCGCCGCTGCTGCTAGAGAGAGATCTGTGTTAGTAGGTCAATACTGTACACTCTTCACAACGTACAAATTCTCCTGCCAGCCTTTGCAATGACGGGCGGTTGCGTGTTGCCAATCAGAGCTCGGCGCTTCTCGGGGAGCAGCCAATAGAGGCCTCCCGCAGGGACGTGACAAGGGCAGGACCAGACTTGAATCGAAGCCCGCTCCCTCAGCCGCCCGCCTCCCCTTCCCTCCCTTTTACACTTTCTCCGCCCTGTTGGAGCGGTGTGTGGGGTACAGTAAGATGTATGCGCTTGGATATTGCATAACTCGGCGAAGCGGAGGGGGCCGAAGGAGGAAGAAAGGGAAGGCAGCTGACATTTACGTAATTGCCCAATGGTGAGCCAGAGAGACCGGGGCCGAGGCGGAGAGTCAGCCTCCCTCTTTCTTCCCTGATCCCAGACTGTTCAAAAACACGCCGGGCGATGTGTAGTCGTGCTGTAGACCTGACATCACAGGGGAGCGCGGGCGCAGGGGGGTGGGGGTGGGGGGGAAAGAGGTTGGAACGGGAGCTGAAAATATCCCAGGCGGCCGCTCGCGCCTCTCTGGTCTCGCTCCCGCCTCCAAATGCGGGCGGAGAATAATACACTGTGGTGCAGTTGTGCGTCGCCTTCGTCTGCTACATAACCACGCAGCTCTCGCGCTCTCACACACACACGCACACACGAAACGCACGCAGCGTCCGCATTTATGGAAGGTGGAACTGCGTGTGTAAAAGGAAGGGGCTTGTATTTTCAGACCTTGAAGGTGGAGGGAAAGCGGAGTGTGCAGGAAACTATCTAACGCAGCCCGAGTGGGAAGCTTGTTTGCAATGGGCAATCGCGGAGCGTGGGTATGGCGGTCGAGGCAGCCTGGGTGTGTCTTTTCTTTCGTGTAAGAGAACCTGCTCGGTTTCGCATCGTGGGGATTCGAAGTTTGGCTCGGAACAGGACTAGATCGAAACAAGAATGAAATGAGAGCTCATTTGTGTCGTGTTTTTTTTTCTTCCTGTCAGCAGAAATAAAGTGACAGTCCTCGACTTACGACCGCAATTGAGCCCCAAATTTCTGTTGTTAAGTGAGACATTTGTTAAGTGAGTTTTGCCCCGTTTTACGACCTTTCTTGCTACAGTTGTTAAGTGAATCACTGCAGTTGATAAGTTCTCCATTCACTTTGCTTGTCAGTTCGCAAAAAGTGATCACATGATCCTGGGACACAGCAACAGTCATAAGTATGAGCCAGTTGCCAAGTATCTGAATTTTGATCACATGATCATGGGGATGCTGCAAAGGTCGTAACTGAAAAAGTCACATTTTTCAGTGATGTAACTTTGAACAGTCACTAAACGAACTGTTGTAAGTCGAGGACTACCTGTATTATTAACATTATCGTTATTATTGCAAAAGTTGCTCACTATCTCAAATGATAACACGATTCAACACTTAAATGAGACGGATTGTATATTATGTGTCCACTAAGTAGATCTTTTAATGCCACTTTGGAGAATTGTATTGCCTGCATTTCTCAATTAACCTGCCGCCCAGTCAGGATGTCAGTGTAATCAATACTCCTCCAGTGAATTATATTCACTCTGGTTACCAAACAAGACCCTTCTGAAGACAGATTGACTCATTACACTGCAGGGCTAGTAACTTCATTTAGTGAACCTCCAGGATGCAGGCTTCTGCTACTTTGACTTGTAATTTTTTCATTTCTCTCAATTTAGAAAATACATTCTTAACTCACATTTTCAGCTGGCAAATCAATTCATACTGCTAATTTTAACATTTTTATTTCTTCCTTTAAAAAAGGCAAATGCATTTCCCGGAATGCTTCATTACTAATAGTTCTTGTACATTGTTTTTGCTGTTTGCTTAACTTAAGGAATAAAGTAGGTTCAAAGTGCTCAGAGCAATAACAGTAACGACATTCAATAGCATTCAAAATTCAAAAAGTAAAATACAGTATTTTAATTATGAATTCAAAGACATATACATGGCTAATGAACAAAGGTGTTCATGGGATATGATAAAACAAATCAAGCTAGTGGCCATAATACTGCAATTAAAGATAAAACATAGGTGGTTTTTTTTAATTACTTTTGCCCACACTCTATGAACACCTCTGCTAATGAATTAGGCTTTAATTTTATAACATAAAGGAGGGGAAAGAAAAGAAAATGATGTGACACTAAAAGGTCAGATATGAAGCATGTAATGACATTTCCATCTGAGACTATAATCCTGTACACACTTGTCTAGGAATAAATCCAACTGAACTCAATAGAATACTGTAGACTTATATAGAAAGATGACATTATCTAGAATTGTAGAGAAGCAAATAGCATACATTAAATTAACAAGTTAACATTCTTAATTTGTAGTCTTTTTCTTCCTACGAATTACAATAACTCCATAATACACTGCTTCCATCCAAGATTTAGTATGTAATTCCCTGTAATGATTTATCAAGAATTATGTAGATAAAGTATATAAAACCTCAGTTTTCTGAAGTATTAACCAATGCAAGTCATCAATTATTGATTGTTTACTATTTGATTATGATATTAAATGAACGAGAACCAGTTTAAGGCCTCAGAGCAGGGGTGAAATCCAGCAGGTTCTAACAGGTTCTGGAGAACCGGTAGCGGAAATTTTGAGTAGTTCGGAGAAATTTTGAGTAGCTCGGAGAACTGGCAAATACCACCTCTGGCTGGCCCCAGAGTTGGATGGGAACGGAAATTTTGCAATATCCTTCCCCCAGGAGTGGGGAGGGAATGGGGATTTTGCAGTACCCTTCCCCTGGAGTGGGGTGGGAATGGAGATTTTGCAGTATCCTTCCCCTGCCACGCCCAACAAGCCACGCCCAACAAGCCACACCACGCCCACCAAGCTATGCCCACAGAACCGGTAGTAAAAAAATTTGGATTTCACCACTGCCTCAGAGGTTGAGTTCTGGTCCCACTTTAGGCACAAAGCCAGCTGGATTACCTTGATTTAGTCACTTTCAACTCTATGAAGGAGGCAATGGCAAACCACTTGTGAAAAATCTTGCAAAGAAAACTGCAGGGACTTGTCCATGCAGTCTCAAAGAATCAGACCCAATTAGAAGGGGGGGAAATAATTAGTGGCAAAATATAACTAAGCACTCATCTATTAAACATTATTGCACAGCAATTTCTTTTTTAATATTAACTTTTATTTGTACTTTCTGAATTTATCTCTCACTTGGATTAATAAAAAACATCTGTATTGACTTACAGTATTCTCTGTGGTCTTGGTGGAATAGATATCAAGAGACAAAGTTCTTTTTGATGATCTTAGCATCAAAATCTTAGTGAAAAATATATATTGGTTCTGTAAACACTTTTGCTGCTGGATTAATTATGTTAGAAATCTGGATGTAGTTTTATGAATACATTATATGTTTCCACTGCATATGGCTGGTTTCGCAACTTTGCATAGTTCAAAAACCTTGTGGCAACAGATGGCTAATAAAATTAAGCTGTGAACATACAGTGTTCTTCATTTTGTAAGATCAGACTAGCAAGGGTGAATCCTTCCACAAACTCATTGAAAATCAGTGACTATTTGGCATTGTTTAGCAAGGTTTTTAAAATAATTGTAGAAATAGTGTTACCATCTTTCTTATGAAATAAGAAGTTGTTTTCTAAGCAATTCATTTTGCAAAAAAAAAAATCCTTATTACCTAAGCAGTTTAAAGTTGCTTTTATAGCACTCTGTAGTTTTCCTCTGAAATTGCTATCTTTATGCAGAATCATTTTGCTGTTGCTCTTAATGGCTTTTAAAAATCTGATCTGTATCTTTGTGTATGAATGCAAGTATCATTTTATGCAGTTGCAATACCATTTGGTGCAGGCTGGAAAATCAAAGTATATTGAAGCTCAGGATTCCTACACTAACAAGTAAAATCTTCCTACTTGAAAACTCAGAATGTTGGTATTGTTTAGAGCAGTGTTTCTTGAGCTTTGCAACTTTATTGCAAATTTATTACTTTAGTTGAGAAATATATACAACCACCGAATTTACCCAGAATGAATCTGCGCAGCTTACAATATTAAAATTCCACAATACAAAATCCAGAAATCACTAGCACATCATCATGAGCATGGTAGCAGCAAATGCTTTAAAGGTAATAACCAGCACCTTGAATTGCACCTGAAGGCAAATCAGCAACTAATGCAGGTCCTGCAAAAGAGGGGACATGTGCAAATCCAGGATTGCACTAAACTATGCTGGCCACTGCATTTTGAACCAACCAATGCTTCTAGATACTATTCAGGGGCAGCCCCACATACAGTGCATTACAGTATCCCAACAGGAGGTCACTGTGAAAAGGGCACATTGGACCTGGAATGAGCACAACTAGTAAACAACTTGTAATTGTGTAAAGGCCCTCCTGGCCATGCTGCCACCTGTTTCTTGAACAGGAGTTACAAGTCCAGGAAAACCCCCAGGTTATGCACCAGATCTGTCTGGGGCAATGCAATCCTATCTTACCACCAAAGATTTAGTTTTCCAAGAATCAAGGAGCCCCGAACACAAAGCCATTCCATCTTACCAGGGTCCAGTTACAGCCCATTGCTCCCCATCCAGACCTCAACAGCCTCCAGGCACCAAGAAAGGGCAGTTGTGGCATGGGAAGAGATGTACAACTAAGTATCATCAGCATATTGATGATATTTCATCCCATGATGATGGATGATCTTACCCAGCAGTTTCATGCAGATGTTAAACAGGAACAGAGAAAGCACTGGCCTCTGGGGAACCCTGCAAAGCAGTGGCCATAGATCTGACCTCTCATTCCCAGTCAACACCAACTACAAACAGTCTTAAGTGAAGCAGGAAAACACAGTGCCCCCTTTCCCAACCCTGGAGTTGCTCCAGAGGAATATCATGGTTGATGATATTGAAAGCCGCTGAGAGGTCAAGAAGACTGAGAATGGATGCACTACCCCTGTAATGGTCCTGCCAGATATTAATATCTTGATCTGTTTCATCTCTCTCAGTTCTTCTGTATACCATGGGGAGTGACAAGATCCACAGGTCAAGAGATACTGCTTGGGCTAAAACCACTATCACTCTCCTATTCCAAGCAGTGATATTATCTTCGTAGGACTATGCAGCAGATCTTCAGCTGAATCGAAAACACATCAGGATCCATCGGTCACCAAGGGCAGACCGATCTAATAAGTACAGACAAGAGCAACAAAGATGATTAGAGGACTGGAGGCTAAAACATATAAAGAACAGTTGCTGGAATTGAGTATGTTTATTTAATGAAAAGAAGGACTAGGGGTGATATGATAGCAGTGTTCCAATATCTAAGGGGTTGCCATAGAGAAGTGGGGGTCAAATCTGTTCTCCAAAGCATCTGAAGGCAGGATAAGAAGCAATGGATGGAAACTAATCAAGGAGAGAAGCAACCTAGAACTAAGGAGAAATTTCCTGACAGAAAAATTAATCAGTGGAACAACTTGCCTCCAGAAGTTGTGAATGCTCCAACATTGGAAGTTTTTAAGAAGAGATTTACCAACCATTTGTCTGAAATATTATAGGGTCTCCTGCTTGAGCAGGGGGTTGGACTAGAAGACCTCCAAGGTCCCTTCCAACTCTTGTTATTCTGTTATTTTGTTAATAGCTCTCGCCTCCCTGTGAGGGATATAGACCATGAGAAGCTCATAGCTGTTAGATAATGATCATGACAGAGGAATCAAAGATAGGTTGACCATTTCTAGTCAGACATACTTCTGAGAGAGAGACTGCACCCCCCCCCAACCCCAACCACATCTGTGTGATAAGTGCCAGATCAGGCTGACTGGGGAATTCTGGGAGTTGAAGTCTTAAAGTTACCAAGGTTGAGAAACACTAATTAAGAGGGTGAGGGACAAGATAAGATGCTCCTATGTACTCATAGAAAAACTTTGACTGTTACATCAAAGAGAGGAGGACTTTGGTGAGTATTTTTCTTTCTTTCTTTCTTTCCTGTTACATAAAATCAGGAAATACCTACGGTATGTAGAAATACCATTTTAATTTTCACTTCCAAAACTGAGTACTACTTGTACTTTAATGGACATTTACCAAAAGTGAACCAAAAGAAACTATCGTTACATTATAACTGAGACCAATGAATATGAGGCAATGTTTACTGGCGCTGCTGACTGTGAAGAAACATCAAATATTACACAATAACCGCATAGAATGCAAAAGGAAAATGTGTTTGTTTTGTTACAATCTCTCACTTTCTCTGAAGGTTATAAATTTCCTATTTACTGTAGTTAAAAATAAACACGTAGGGGAACATTCAGGCAAAATTAATTAGTTTTTATTTTTCTATGTTGGTAATGCAATGTCTGGCTCACAAATGTGACATCAAAAAATTATTTTCCAGACCTCTTTTTTGTTTCGTACTGGATCTTCTAAGCATTTCCCAAGATATGAGTATTCAAATCAAATATAACTCATAAATGGGGAGCATCCTCAAACACGTTGGGCCAGTGTTTCCACATTCTCTCCCCCCACCCCCACCTTCACCTTTGAGTCAAGCCTGGGAGGAAGCATGATTTAAGCTAATATTCAGTGTGTACCATTAGAGTTATGCAATTATGAATAACAAGGCTTTATTATGCACTCCTAGAAACCTGAAAGTACACACGCATCTACTGAACTTTTTTTAAAAAAATAAAGGAACCTGAAATGCTCTGCATTATTTTCCATATAGCTGCTGTTATAGCATTACACTTGTGGTTTGAATACATCCACTAGAAACATAAAATACAAAGCTTAACTGATCTTTCAAAGTCCCTTTTCATTTCCTATAATTGCAACACAAGCAGTGAAGTGTGGTGGTTATTCATATTATAAGCACAGTGGATACTATAACACATATATTGATACGCGACCACAGAGCAGCAATTAGATGTGAAAAAGTCAGTACAGCAGTGAATCCAAAACATTAGTAAACCCTGTGTTCCAATCTAAAAAACAAATTTGCAAAGTACAATTGATTCTCAATAACAATCAATAAATATCCAGTTTGCACTCAAAGCTCTTCTCCAGATTCAAATATTTTTCTTCTTTGCTATATATTTTGCATCTCATCCTTTTTTCTCTACCTTTTTCTGAAATCCTGGCATGCTGAGTGTACCATGATTAATAAACTTACTACGCTACTTACAAAATTACCCTTCAGATATTTATGTCAATTGACATCATGAACTGATCAAGAGAAAGAGATGGTGAGATAGAAGCAATTATGTATGTGCTCTGCAGAGGCCCACTTCATACTGTTTATGTGACAAACAAGAGCAAACAAACAAATGAGATACATTCCGTTCCAGAAAACTGAGGCTCCAGACCTTAAATATAGTAAACATGCAGAGATTTAAATAATAGAAGAAAACAAAGTATAGTTGTATCCTGTGAGATCCTGCTGGTAATTTGGAACTCTCCAAGCATTTCTGTATAGCAGTGTGAACCATTTTGAGCTTAGACAATAAAAGGACAAATACAGCTCAATTAAATGTGAACTGGCAAGAGAATATACTGTATATTATCCTATTTCAACTGATTTGCAAGAGATTTAGAATAGGCTAAGGAAACTTTCCCTAATCTGTATGTCTTCAGATATGTTCAATTTCAGTTTCAATAATTCTCAGGCAGCATGATCAAAGGGTATACTAGAAGTCTAACATGTCTGTAGAGCACCATATCATGAAAGATAGAATTAAAGAAAATATATGACCCATTAGATGATTAATTGGAATTCACAGCCACAAGATGGGGGGATGACCACTATCTTCCATGGATTTTAAAAAGGATCTGTCAGTGGCACTTTACCATGACGTAATGCAAATGCAAAGTTTAGGGAAGCTGAACCAGTGACTGAGATACATTTTGGCGTAACAATTAAAGGCACTGACCCAGAAACCATGAGACTAAATCCTAATACTACTTTAAGCATGAAGCCAGCTGCATGTGATTGGGCCAGTCATTCTTTCTCAGCCCTAAGATGGAGGCTGCAGCAAGCCACTTCTAAAAATGTTGCCAAGGAAGGTACATAAAGTTATGCAGGCTGTTTCCAAGAGTAACAATTAACTTGAAGGCACACATACACACACACAAACAGCTTCTAGTGAGCAATCATAGAGAAGAACAACTGTTTCTTTGCTCCACTGAGTGATCAAGATTTGGAAGAAACATGTTTGTATGCAAGTGAGGAGGGCACCTGAGATACCAAAGTGGAAGTAAAGTTATAGGTTTAAAGACAAAATTGTTTCCCTTGTTAGAAGGAAAGTATCATCCTGTTTCATTCCATTCTATTTATTCCACTGATTATAGTTGTTCCTTCCCAGTTATTTGACTCAGGCTTTAGCTGACTAATCTATTGATTAAGTTTGCTCTGACTAGTAGTTCAGTTTTTAAGAAGAAATTAAACTTCTATTCCTAGAGAAGTAAAGAATTACATCTGATTTTTTTTTTCTGATTGAAGTTTTTTTTCATGCAAAGTCCTAATTTTTTAAGGTTGTTTGGGGCTTTTGAATATCTGGCCTAACTTCAGTGCTGTCCATCAAGTGTGAAGATGTCAAAAGTATAGTCTAGTCCATCTGGAATATACCATGACCAGATCTGCAGGCTTGCTATATCTCATCAGTGTGTCAACTCCTGGAATAGATGACTCACCCTCTTAAAGTGATTATCTTTCAAAAATCTGCCCCCCTCCTTTTTCTCCTGGCCTGTTACTGTTGTGATCCTTTTGCAGGGCTGCTGGGTATAAAGTTACATTACAATTTCATTTGTGCCATGGCACAGCAGCTTTTGAAAATAAGTAGAAGAGATCAAGATCAGAATTGTGGGCAAGGTCAGATTTTAAATGGACTGAAGACCTGGCAACCCACTGCAAATTTATAAGAGGAAGCAATAAGATTGAGTGTAAATCACTCACCATATCCTTTAGCTGTATGGGGTTATGCATTTGACAGTGTTCAACATTTCAGGATTTCAGAGATCCTGGACTTAGTTTTGATCTTTTCTACTTTCCCATCCCAGGACTGCTCTGATGTGATTATACAGTAAAGCAATGTTTCTCAACTTAGGCAAGTTTAAGATGTCTGGCCTTCAATTCCCAGAATTCCTCAACAAACAAACATGGGGAATGGTTTCTAGCACAGCTGGCTGGGGTATTCTGGGAGCTGGAATTCAACCAAGGTTGAGAAACACTGCAGTAAAGCAACACTCAGACAACCAGGGAGCTGTGGACAGCTTATGCAAATCACCAGATAAGCAAATTATCTAGATAAGCAAAACTTGATCTAGCCAAGGCAGGGAAGAACAAAACTGAGCAGCCCTGCTAGCTTACCACTAGCTTATGTTGTCTCCCATTTATTTTGTCCCACATCAAATGTTTAAGACAATGATCCAAAACTGTATACATTCATAAACAGAAAATTAGACTTTAAAAAAATAGCACCTGCTATTTTTATTTATAGTACTAACATATTTTTAGTGCCTCCTACCAGTCCACTGATTGCTACCGGTAGGTACATGCCTCATTTTCATGTTATAAATACATAGGTGTGCTATGTTATTTATCACATGCCTTTTGACAGCTATTGTGTTTTGAAAAGTATCAAAAAGAATGCTTCAGACATGGAAATGACTACGTACAGATCCTAGTTTGAGAAGCTTGTTGTAATTCAGGATTTATTACGGCAGCCATTAATTTTCAGATTCAATAGAGTTATGTTTGCTTTTTTTTTCTGCATTTGACCCACTCCTGTAAGCCACACAGATCTTATTCATATTAATAATTGTTTTGGGTTTGTAAATTATTATTCATATGAGCAAAGTTTTACAGCTCTAAACTGTGGTGCTTTTGAATTTGCACCTAAATATTTCAACTACAGTCATTATTGACCACAAATTACCTAATGACACATCTGAAGAATAATGTTTAAGATGCAGTTATGTGTAGAGTTTCCTCAGAAGTCATTTAAAAGAGGAAAAAGCAAACAGATAGACTTTCAACTGGTGATGAATCATTTGCTGAAAGCTACAAGAACAGTACAGGAGGAAATCCCCCTATAAAGCCAATTTGGTGTATTGGTTAAGGCAGCAGCCCCCTACCTTTTGGGCACCAGGGACTGGTTGTGTGGAGAGAGTTTTTTCCATGGACCGGAGGGGGCATGGTTGCACATGCTGCCTACATTCCACAGATGGAGCTTTGCTTGTTTGCGCGGCCCGGTTTCTGGCATGCCGCAGACTGGTGCCAGTCCATGGACCGGTGGTTGAGGACCCCTGGGTTAAGGCACCAGACTAGAACCCAAGATTGTGAGTTCTAGTCCTGCTGTGATCCTGAAGCTGGTTGGGTGACCTTGGACCAGTCACATTCTCTCAGCCCTAGGAATGAGGCAATGGCAAACCATTCCTGAAAACCTTGCCAAGAAAATTGCGGGAACTTGTCCAGGCAGTCTTTGAGAAATGGACACATTTGAATGAAAGGGGCGGGAGGGGGGGGAATAGAAGCACAGTATAGCAGCAAATCTTCCTAAGCAACATTTCAGGGTTCAGCTATCTCTACCTTGGTGTTCTCTGATAGCCTTGGGGTGCAATTCTCTACATTCTTAACTCACATTCAGGGACAGCAGAAAGTTCAGTTTTGACTTTTTGTCAGCTGGTCAAAGAATGAAGGAGAAAATCACAAAGCTATTTCTACAGGTGTTGGGCAATTCCCAGTTTGAGACTGGACTCTAATTCACAGCCTGTAATGATTCCATAATATAATTGCTAAAGCAGAAGCAGGAAATACATTGCTCTTCAATTCAAATATCACTGAACTACAGATTCCAGGAACCTTAGCCACTTAACCTGATAATGAAATTATGTTAGAAATTGCAATTCATGTAATTGGTGAGAGGCAGGGGCACAGTTTCTCAATCAAGAAGCGTCATGGGGAAGTCAGCCTTGAATTGTAGTAAAACAGGTTTTGCATACCTGTAGAAGATTGATCGGGTCTGGGCAACTGTGGCAAAGTTTTCTTGTCAAATATATATATTGAAGAAAGAGGGATATTGATTCTGTTTGTCACTTTGGAGTTCACCTAGGTTCTCTGTTTATGCAAAGATTCTCCTGCTATAAGGATTTGAACTTGAGAACTGCTCATTTGTAGACATAAGAACCGCCCTCCAACAAAACAACTAATCTTGTGGCCAAAGCATCTGCAACTAAGAATTAGAATCCCATTCAAGAATTTCTACTCGAACATAAACTCCTCACATTATATGCAGATGTATTTTTTTTCCATTTTGAAATATTTGAAAGTTTGACTGATGTCTGTCTAAATTTGCAGAACATAAGACTTATGCATGCATCTAAGTATTTTGTTTAAGAGTAGAACTGAGGGAACAAAATAACCTGCCCCACCTCTGGCTAAAATTAAATACTGAATTAGACTGCACAGTTGCTTATAGCTCCTTCCTTTCAAGCTTGCAGTAGACCATTATTAGCATGAATAATGTTGCACTGTAGTTTTGTGTGTCTTTGAGCCCAAGCTGCAACATATAAGTAATAGCAATGGTGAGTAATGCAAGATTATTTTAAACTATTTCCATGTTTAGGGTTGCAAACTTCTAAAGTCAGATGCATTTGCAGTAGACTATGCTGCATTGAAGTCATAAGTCACCCTCTTCTAGATATAATCCTTTCCAGTGCATTAAAACACTAGATTTCATTTGTTTGAAATTTTGTAATAGCAGGACTTTTAAAAGATGATCTATGGATTTAGGTATTTGATAATTGGCAGTAACCTCATTAATGTTCAATATTAGCTACATTGCACGTCTTTATTGACTTCTATGGAATTCTTTAACGTGAATCAAAAAGTTATTTACCCTGACCATGGTTCATTGATGGATGAAATTTATGTGCATGCAGTTTATATAAATAAAGGTTATTTACATTAAAGATAAGTGAATCTATCACTTTCATTAGTTCTTTCAGTTCTTCCAATATGCCAAGTTTGAGTTTTCTTCATTTCTTTTTTTGCTAACATGCCATTTGCATTACAATTGGTTTTTATTTTGATGTGCATATGCATTTATTTATTTATTTGTTTGTTTGTTTGTTTGTTTATTATGTTTTTCTATCTCATCCGATTCAAAAGACTCTTGAACATTAAAATTATAAAAGCAATAATACAAATTTATCAACATTATTTTAAAAAGCAAGCAGTAATAATAAATCAACCTCCCCAAGATGGACACCAATAACTTGGCCCAGAGATACTGTATAAATTGCTCTTTAAAGATCTATAAAAACCATGAGGGAAGTTGTTTCACATATGTCTAGGATGGGGTGGGGGGTAGGAAAGAATTCATCCATATGGGGGCTTTCTCACTTTTTTTTTTTTTACAATTTTGTCTAATGCAGTTTTAGTTACTTTTTTCCTCATTTAATATTTTGCAAATAACCTTCCTAAATATATGAATTTCTATATACTCTTTCTTAACGTACTTTTGTTATAAAAGTACATTGACAATGTGACTTCATGTTGACTAACTTCAAGTCAATTTAAATGACAATCAGACAGCAAGATTTTCAGTCAACATAGACTCTGAGGTACATAGACTTTGTTATATACAGAATCAAATCTCCCATCCTTTCCCTTCTTTTTTTCCTTTGGGAAACTCTAGGAAAAGGAAGATGGACAAGAAGTGGTGTGCTAGAGTGGAAAGAAGCAGAAAACTGTGATCAGTCTCCTTCAGCCCTAGTTTAAAGGTTGAAATTATCAGAAAGATAGAAAGGAAATCCAGATAAATTGAATCAGAATAGAATAACTATTTGAAGAGGGCCACTTTTAAACAAAAGTTTATTTCAAAATAAACAAAAGCCACTTTTATTGCTATTTTTTTTAAAAACAAAAAATAGCAATAATACATTCAGGGTTAGTGCGCTTGAGTTTATGATTTTATTTTACTTCAAAATGACTGGCTTAGTTCAGTGTAATACTTGTTTTGCAGCTGTCTTTCGCAGTACTCTTTTCAAAGTTGGATACTGTCCTCTTTGTAAACAAATTACTAGTCTACATGGACAGATTACCTACCTAGAATCTCTAATTTGTGCTCTCCAAGCAGAAATTAGGTGCCCAATTCAGCCATTCCCCTCTATTGACTGGCTTAGTTCAGTGTAATACTTGTTTTGCAGCTGTCTTTCGCAGTACTCTTTTCAAAGTTGGATACTGTCCTCTTTGTAAACAAATTACTAGTCTACATGGACAGATTACCTACCTAGAATCTCTAATTTGTGCTCTCCAAGCAGAAATTAGGTGCCCAATTCAGCCATTCCACTCTATTGAGCTGCTGCGCTATCAGCCCCTCTACCACAAAGATCCTGCAGGAGAAGGGCAGTATGGACAACCGTGGGATCTGGCAGGGTGAGAGCTGTGAACCATAAACACAAAGCTTTTGCTGTGTCCCAGCATAACAGATACAGTGCCCTTGCTGACCTTAATAGGAACACTAAAACGACAGATCAAGATAGTTGTGATAATGATAACTCAAATAAGCAGGGGATCGTGGTCCGAGATGAAGAACTTATTTCGGAAAGGGGAAAGTGTGAATCAGGTATTACACATCAGTCACACAAGCAGAGCAAGGTATCCAAAAAGAGAAGCCACCTTCGGGTTGGTGATTCAATTGTAAGGGATGTAAATCTAGGAAAGGATATGGAAGTTTTGACAGAGGTCAGGTGTCTGCCAGGTGCTACTGCCAGCAGAGACAAGAGGCATATTTTTAAGATAGTCAAGAATGCCAGTAAGGACTGTGATGTTGAAGCTATTATACATCT
>QLTV01003771.1:2917599-2930613 GCA_003457575.1 Thermophis baileyi | reverse complement strand
CCTGGTCGGGTCGAAAGGCGCCGGCGGGTGGAAGGTGGACATAGCGGCAGAAGGAGGCAGGAAGATGTCTGCCTGGCTGGTTGAAAGTGCTGAAGAAGCTAGTCACAGTTCTCCTGGCCCAAGCCCTCGTCGCCACTGTTAGATAGTGGGTAGAGATGACAGGAGACAGACTTCCAAAGCAGCTCTTTATTTCAGCTCTTGTATCAGCAACCAGCAAAGAGCAGTCTGACAGCTTGCCCTTTTATAGGGAGCTGTCAGACAGACCAGCCAATAGCGTTTGAGCTTTTTCCCGCTCAAACGCTGGACCTGGTTGGAACCGTGTAACACAGTTTAAACAGTTAGAACATAACAGAGACTTATTGACCAGGTGAGAAACAGATGCTGGCCCATATGAAAGACTCTTATCTAGCTCTTGCCATTTTATCTTGATGGTCAAAATAGCTCATAGGTGCTATTTTATCAACACACTGGACGATCAATTGAAATAATTTCCTGGTCACACATCCCTGCATAAAATCACACAAAATATAAAAACTTCAAAACACAATTCATTTCTAGCTTAAACAATCCATGTTTCACAATTTTAACAACAGCAGCAAAAGAACAGGCCAGCAACTGATCTGTGGCATGTAAAAATTCCCACCACTGCGAATGCTAATATTGCATGGCGCACAAAGTTTTATAAATAATATTTACTTTTTTAAAATCACACAATCTGTTGCAAAACTGCTAGTGATCTCTCCCAGAACCTTAGTTGAGAAAGGCTGCCTTAAACCAGTGGTTCTTAAAGTGTGCTCTGGGAAACTCTCAGATGGTTTGCAAAGTCAAATAATTAATATTTTTAAATTTCTCAGTTTTACTTTCTAATATAGTAAATATCAATAGATAGAATCCACATAAACCAAAATTCTTTGACATCCTCAATCATTTTTAAGAAGCTAAAGGAGTTCTAAGATCAAAATGAGAACTTCTGTTCTGAACTATTTTCTTGTCAAGGAAATGATGTCAGTGGTTCTGAGCATGGAATATGAAGGGACCACATTTTGTTTTACATCTGCTGGATGTCTGATTTGGACCATCCTCAATATTGGATGCTTTACTAATCAAGGCAAAAGCTATTTTTAAGTCATAATTTGTGGAATAATTATCCAAATGCTCATTTAAGCACAGTTGAAGGGCATAGATCAACAAGCATGTGCACTTATAGGCAATAAGAAAGAATTAGCTCAAAATGTCTTTAAAATCTTTAAAATGATATTTTATTTGAGAGAAGTATGCCAAGTTTTATCAAAGCCTGGCAGTAATAAGCCTGAAATGGTAAGAAGCAGAGGAAGCTAAAGTTTTGGGTAATAAATATGGATTGCACAGGTAAACTTCATAGAATTAAAAAGGTAGGAAAAGAAACAGCAACACATTTAATTGATATCTTTTCTAAAGTAAGAATTTTACTTTCACTTTGATCATTGAGAATTAAAAATATATATTTTGCGCAGGATTCCTTTCAGATCGTGTTTTTTCAAATCAGTTTTTTTAAAAACAGAATATACTCAGTGCCCCAAATACTGCACACACATAGATATTTGTCACAATGTAGAGTTTCCCTGGGCTCCAGTCTCACATCATCTCACATCTCCCTAAAGCAGGGGTGTCAAACTCGATTTCATTGAGGGCCACATCAGGGTTGTGTTTGACCTCGGGGGCCCGGGATGGGCGTGGCCAGGGTGGGTATGGTCAACTTGATGTCATTTGTGTTGGGGGCGCCTGTGGCAGCCCGAGCACTCTGCCAGCGAAAACGGGCTTCTGAGCTCCGTTTTTGGCTGCGATGGCCTCCTGCAGCCATCTTATATTATATGTCCATTGGTTTCCTTTAGCATACCAATTACTTGTCCATGGAGATATTTGGAGGACTTCCCCTCCCCCCCCCATGGCTGTTTCTATCTTTGCTGGCTTTACACATGTTGTTGTAATAATCCTTCCAACAGCTCTCTGGAGTCCTTCATTAAGTTCTTTCTTGAGATTCTTATCTTTTTTGACTTTGACGTGTCTTCTTGGCATTATTAAATTACAGAATATATTCAAATACAAACTTCATATTTTAGCCCTAAGCTTAACTTTTCCCTTACAGGAAGTCCTTGGTTAACAACCAGGTGCTCCCTGAGTTTTTGAAGTTACAGTACAAAGGACTTTATGACCTGTCCTTGAAATTATGATTGCAGCATACACATGCGATCACATGATCACATTTTCGGTGCTTACAACTAATTGTACTGTCCTGCTGTCCTGCGATCATGTGACTGTGATTTGCAATGTTTTTTTGCCATTTCCCAATGTTTTTTGCTTATTTCTGACAAAAAAAATCATTCATTTGGAAGAATAGATTTGTTTAATGACCACATGGGTTCACTTAACAACCATTGCATCATTTAACTACCAAGGTGACTTGCTTTGTAAAAATGGTCATAAAATCAAGTCAGGTCAGAGGGTGACCATCTAAACGAGTGCAATAATTTACAACCAAAATTCTGGGTTCAATTGTAGTTGTAAGTCAAGAATTATTTGTACAAAAAAATTAAACTCATAAGGTTAAAAGTTAATAGGTCACCAAGGCCCAATGCAGTGTCCTTCACATGTCAATCAAGTTTGATTAAACCCCTTGATCCAGATCATAGGATACCCACAGCAAGAACAGAAGTAAAACAATACACAGCATTCATGGCAATTGTGAATTGTGATTCATATCTATGTGTCATATTGTTCTAGTTCCATTGTCCCATTTCAGCTAAAGAAAGAATCTGAATTGTCTTATAATTTGTGATGTTTTGTTTCCCCCTCAGGGCATGAAGAACCAGGATATCCTATTCTTAAGTTATCAACGTTTAAATCTAAGATACAAGAAAGCAAAACAAATATTCTGCATAATTTAGAAAATGTTAGTGTTATATGCTTTTGGGGGGCAGGTTTTTACTTGTATTTTTAAATTGTATTGTTGTCAGCTACCCAGAGATAGCAGCCATATAAATAATGCATAAATAAATTAATAAATTCCTCTTCACTGACTTTATAATATCAGATGAGTAGTTATTATGTGTTAATAGCTGTTTCTAGGCTTAGTAAAAATAATTCCCACTGTTTCATTTAGATTAAAAAACTTATTTAAGGGTGAAGTTCTGTACTCACTGTATAGTATCTGTGTATAAACAAAGCAAAGTAATCCTGGATTGATAAATCCTTTAGCCTGCCAATCAATCCTTAGCCTTGCCAATCTTACAGTGTACTTAAAATAATTTCTCCTCTCTTGAAACAGCAAAAGAATGTCCCCCCCCACACACACACACCTTATTTAAACCCATGTTTATTTATTTTTACCATCTTTATAATTTTTGGTTTAAACAGTAAGATCCCATTGGGAGGGGAATTTTTACATTTAAAACAAACCACATTAATGGTAAGAGTCTGTAAATTCTCTTTCAATGGTAGCAAAACACGTTCCAGATAAACCTGGCTTTGAAAAAGTTCAAGGGGTTTAGCTTTGGAACGGATGCACAGAACAATCATTTTGCTGAAGACAGAAAAGGTCACATCTGTAATATTCTACTTTTGGGGCGAGAACAGAGTCAAGGAGTGATGAGTCAGTGCTGGTGCTGGGGAGGAAGCAGCGTGCTTGGGGAATAAACTCACCTCATATCTGAATTCATCTACACTCTGTGAGTGGTTGAGCATCTGCTGCCTAGCCCAGGATTAGTTCCAAGATGTCACAGCATCCTTTTACTTCCCTTTTCTTTCTCCTTTGAGTGGTAGCAGGGGAAGAATGACTGCTCCAAATATGTATCTAATATTATAGCATTTAATCATGCTTGTGGGCAAGCAAAGCGACTTAATATAATTTTAGCAGGATCTCGGTCTCAGCCATGCTGCCAATTCAAAATGATTCATACCAGAATGATGAGGCAGGGAAGAAGAGGCAGGCAGAGCAATCAAATCCTCTTATTTATTGTATTTCTCTCCTTATCAAGAAAGCTGTGTGCTGGCATGCTGTCAGTTCTCAATCACAGAAATAAGAATCTTGGTTATAAATAAGCCCAATAACCAAAGACTGTTCAAGCTCTGCAATAAGAAGAAAAGTGAAATCTTTAGCCAGGATTACCCTTTGCCAGAAAAGAAAAGAAAAGAAAAGAAAAGAAAAGAAAAGAAAAGAAAAGAAAAGAAAAGAAAAGAAAAGAAAAGAAAAGAAAAGAAAAGAACTGCACAAAAGAGATACCTCACGCAAAGGTGTTTATATGTATGTGTTTTGCTGATTTCTGCTACTTGTGAGAAAAAAAGAAAGAGATTAGTGGTGACACAGTACAATGCCCTTCCAGCATTGGTTGCATTCAACGATTTAACCATGCTTCACTTGTCATGTTTACAACACATTACTTATCTTAATTTAATTTAATTTAATTTATTTGACAAGCAAATAAATGGGCCATTCAGAAGTTCCCCTGAATTTTTAAAACATTCATAGAAAAACTAAGGGTTAGAAATGTTTTGCAATGAAAAGCCACACTGTTCAAATTTAAGAACTGAAAGTAAAACAAAACTACAGAAAAGCTACAGAATCCTGGGCCTAATTTGCAGCTTCTTCGACTCCTATAATACTTTTCTTTAAAAATCTCTTCATATGTTTGGGATATTAGAAATTTTCAATTTTCACGACTAAATTACATACATTCTGTTAAGTAGTGGGCGCGAGAGAAGAGGCAGAACGCAGGAAGAGTTCTTAGGCGCGATCAGCAAGACAAGGGCCGGCAGGCTGCCGGAGCTCTCCTTTTAAAGAGCTCCGTCAGCCTTCTCAGCCACTGACAGCGGTTTATTTTTCCCGCCGCTAGATTAGCCAATCAGCGGCGGTTAGGCAACTAGAGCTCTGTACGTCAGTACGTAACACTCCTCCCCTCCTAGATAGTACTTAACCAATCAGGTGTATATTAAGCTACGTAATCACGCAGGTAGGCGGGGCGCTTAAGGGCGCGACCGGACCTGCGCGATTCACTTGTTCCAGCAGTGGTGGTCTGAACAGTCAGGCCTGCTGCCACTCCTGAGTCCTCAAAAGGAATCTCCTCGAACACTCCCATGGACGTGGAGGACTCCACCCCAGCCTCTCCTTCTACGGGGCCCGGATTGCCCTGCGGAACACCCGCTTCTACAGATAAGTGTTCGCGCGCCTCCATCGGGCTTGAGTCTAGGTTTATGGTGTCATCTGGAGTCAGGGCTGGTTTTCTATTGAATTGGTTGCTGGGTGCCGGTTTGTATGCTCCCCGGGGAAGAGTATCACTCTGCTCTTGTACAGAGTCTGTTTCTGGTTGGACCCTGGGATTTTCTGGCTGCCTTAACTATGACTCTCCCAGACTATTCCTAAGTTGGTCAATGTGTCTTCACCACACCCGTCCGTCCTCGAGTTCCACTTGGTACGATTTTGGGCCTGTTAGTGCTACTACCTTAGCTCGCACCCAAGTGGGATACCCTGTGTAATTATGGGCAAATACTAGATCTCCCTTCTCTAATGCCCTGGTCTGTCTGGTTGAGTCCAATGGGGTTTCTGGGTGGTAATGGAGGTGCAACCAATCTAGCTGTGACCTTAGTTTCCGTCCCATCAATAATTCGGCCGGGCTCCTATTAGTGGTTGCACTGGAAGTGATATGTTGGACTAGAAGGAATTTATCTATTTTTTATTGCCAGTTACCGGGACCCATCCTGGTTAGGGTTTCTTTGTTCAGTCGCACCATTTTTTCCGCTTGCCCATTGCTCACCGGATTGAATGGGGTGACCAGTGCATGCCTAATCCCTTGTTCTGCCAGGAACGATTCTATGGCCTTGGTTGTCAATTGGGGTCCGTTGTCGGAGACTAGGACGTCCGGTAACCCATGGGTTGCAAATATTTTCCGTAGGGCCCGGATGGTTGCCTCTGTGGTCAGATTAGGCATGGTGGCTACCTCTAGCCATTTGGAATAAGCATCTACCACAATTAAGAAAGTTTGTCCCCACATCGGCCCTGCAAAGTCAATATGGATTCTCGACCATGGTCCCTTAGGCACTCCCTGATCGGTGCCCGTGGTGGAGCTGGCCGGGTTTCCTGACACAGAGTGCAGGTGGCCACCCACTCTGTAATGTCCCTATCCAGGTTTGGCCACCATAGGTAACTTTGAGACAATGCCTTCATCATTATAATCCCGGGGTGGCCCACGTGTAATATTTCCAGGACTTGTTTCCTCAATACTTGTGGAACAATCACTCTCTCCCCCCCCCCCATAACAGGCATCCCTTTAGGGTTGATAATTCAGATTGTCTATTCTGGAATGGTTTGAATTCTTCTAGTTTCTCTTGCGGCCACCCCCTCAATACCCAGTTTAAAACCCTGGACAAAATTTTATCCTTCTTCGTGTACTCTGCTATCTCATTTGATGTGACTGGGCTGGTAGTTCCAATGTCCAAGAGTAATACTTGTGTGGTGGGGGCCGGGTCCATGACAGGCTCTGGCAGGAGACACCGGCTGAGTGCATCAGCATTGGCGATACTTTTCCCCGGCTGGTGCACTAGCTTGTAGTTATACCCCGTCAGGAAAAGTGACCACCTCGTCATTCTTGGGGACATATAGTTCTGTGTTTGTTGATCCCCAGCGATGAGACACAAAAGGGGCTTGTGGTCCGTGATGAGTTCAAATTTCCTCCCATACAAATACTCATGAAAACGTTTTATTCCCGCCACCGCAGCTAAGGCTTCCCTGTCCAATTGGCTATAGTTCCTTTCCGTGGGCGATAACGTTTTTGAATAGAATGCAATGGGAGGCTCTGAGCCATCCGGTAGCCTGTGGCTAAGGACAGCCCCCACGCCAAAAGGAGAAGCGTCGCAAGTCAATAAAAAGGGAAGAGTTTCATTATATTGGATAAGAATGCTCTCTGATGATAACAAGTCTTTAACAGCGGCAAATGCGTGGGCTTCCTTTCATCCCCAGGTCCACTTGGCCGTCTTCCCTAGTAGCCTATGCAACAGTTCAGCAACGGTGGCCTTCTGTTTTAAAAAAATACTATAAAAGTTTAACAGTCCTAGGAAGGCCTGAAGTTCAGTTTTGTTCTTTGGGGTTGGGGCATCCTTAATTGCTTTGATTTTACATGGGATGGATCCCTGAACCATCAATTAAGTACCCCAAGAATTCGACTTGCTGTACGCCAATTTGGCATTTTTCTTTTTTAACTTTAAGACCCTTCCTTTGGAACCTTCCCAATGTTTCTTTCTATCGGTCGATCAGTTGTTCTTTGTTCTCCCCGGACACGAGGACATCGTCAAAATAGGGGACCACCCCCGGAATCTCCTGTAGGAGGCGCTCCATCATACTCTGGAACAGTCCCGGGGCCACGCTTACCCCAAATTGTAAACAGTTGCATTTAAAAGCCCCACGGTGTGTCACAATGGTTTGTGCTTTCGTGGTAGCAGCATCTACTGGCAGTTGCTGGTATGCTTGTGCTAAGTCTAGTTTAGCAAATATTTTTCCATTCCCCAGCGAATGCAGCAGATGTTACACAACTGGCACTGGGTATGCACTCTGTTGCAATGCCTTATTTAATGTGCATTTAAAATCCACGCAGATGCGGATCGACCCATCCGGTTTAATTGGGGTGACTATTGGGGTCTCCCATGTGGCATGGTCAACCGGCTCCAGCACCCCTTGAGCAATTAGTTTGTCTAATTGCTCATCTACCTTGGGTCGGAGAGCAAACAGAACCCTTCTGGGTTTCAGCCGGATCAGGGTAACACTAGGGTCTAGGTTAAAAGATATAGGTTTCCCTGTATACTTGCCTAGGCTCCCGTCGAAGACGTTCCCAAATTCTGCAAGTAGTTTATCGAGTTCATTTCCGCTGATTATTTTGTGGATGCCGGTCACATCTAATCCCAGGGGTTTGAACCACTCAATGCCCAGCAGGGTGGGCCTGTCATTTTCAACGACGGTCAGCGGCAGTAGACCACAGAACTCATTGAAGGTGACTTTTACTGATGCTCTTCCCAGCACAGGAATTTTCTTTCCTTGGAAATCATTTAAGGTGATGTTCTGCGGTTTGAGTTGCTTTTTTTCTATTGTCGGAATAAGGTTCTTCAGTGTCTGCCATGATATGATGGTGAAGAAAGATCCGGTGTCCAGTTCCATACTGCAAGGGGTTCCTTCTATGTGAATTGTAATATGGTATTTCTCGGCGTCACACACGTCGGAGTGCCTCACGATTGTCTGATTTATTCCCCTCGCTTCTTGGTAGGGTTCCTCCTGGCGTTCGTTCCTCTGGAACCCTGGCTTTGTTTGTCCTTGCCTTCCTGGTCCTGACGGAGGTTTGGGATGGTAGGGAGTGGGTTGACTAGCTCTGCATGCTTCAGCTATGTGGCCCTTTCTCTGGCACCTGCGGCAGATTGCGGCAGGTCGTTTTAGCATGAAACCCATGCATCCTGCACAACGGGATTGTCTAAAGTCATTGTCCTTAGGGCTTACCCCTCTTTCCGTGTGGAGGCGGTGTATGGTTTCTTCTTCCTCCCATTCCTCATCGTATTCAGGGACCTCCGTTGACCAGTCTGGTTCCCTTTGGGTGCGATGTACTCCACTTGCCTTTCGAATGTCCGCAGCGGAGTTATCCGACGATTCAGCTGCCCGGGCCTCTTCGACCACGTCCTTAAATGTAACTCCCCTATGGATTAGCAGTTTCTTTTGCAGGGTCAGATCCCTCATTCCCAGGATGATTCAATCCTTCATCATTTCCTCTGGGTTGATAAATTCGCATTTGGTTGCGATTTCTTGCAGCTTTGCCACAAATTCGTTTATTGTCTCCCCTTCTCTTTGCTGTCAGTGGTAGAATTCGTTGTGACTCACCATCAGGGTGACAGCGGGAGCATAGTGGTCTTTTAGGGTGTTCTGTAGGGTCGACCATGTGTTCGCTTCGATGTCCATGGGTGCTGCAAGGGTCTGTGCCATCTTGTAGATCTTTGGACCACAGTAGGTAAGGAAAGGGGCTCTTTTCCGATTGTCTGGAAGGTCTTAATAGTTGTTGGCTTCCAAGAACATGCGGAATCGACTCATGTATGTGTGCCATTCCTCCGTCTGTGGATCGAATAAGGCTGGTGCAGGCAAGGTTTGGTTGGTCATCCTTAATTTGGCCGGGACAGGGTTGGTCCTGTGATAAGATGGCCATGGATGCCACGAGGTGATGATCAGTTCCTTTGTCCTCTTTGTATCCCACCTTCATCGCCAGTGTTAAGTAGTGGGCGCGAGAGAAGAGGCGGAACGCAGGAAGAGTTTTCAGCACTTTTATTCTTAGGCACGATCAGCAAGACAAGGGCCGGCATGCTGCCGGAGCTCTCCTTTTAAAGAGCTCCGTCAGCCTTGTTGGCCACTGACAGCGGTTTATTTTTTCCTGCCACTAGATTAGCCAATCAGCGGCAGTTAGGCAACTAGAGCTCCGTACGTCAGTACGTAACACATCCAGAAAGTTAAGAATTAATGCAATCGAAAGATGAAAAACAAATTCAAATAATCAGTGTCTGTATTAGAACTGATAGCAATATTCTGCCTAACCTGCAACATTACAAACATGCATTTCTGGAGCACTTGTGTAGCACTCACTAGCTTTCCATTTCCTACTATATTTTAATAATGCAAATGTCAACTGCCTTTCCTACTGCTAGCCCTCAGTCTGTAGGGGAGCATAGAGGGAAGAGTCATGAGATTTGAAAACCCAAGTACAGCATATATCAATTTATCCTTTGCAGTAGATGGTTCTGCCTTAATTATAATTTATCTAATGTCATTAATAAAACCGATGTATCAAGAACTATGTCCTTCAACGTCTGCTAGGTTTCAGGTTTGGGTATTGCTTTGGATAAAGCCTGACAAATGAATAACTAGATAATATCCCTTTTCATAGAAGTCAGCAAAGTGTTGTAGGAAATCCTAAGTTCTATGTATACATTCATTGTCTTCTTTTCACTCCCTCTCTTTGACACTTGCCCTGAGACCCTGTTTCCACCTGCACTTGACAACAGTCAAATAGGCCCTGACAATGCAAGCCTTCTCCCTTAACTCCCTAACATTGCCCTCATGAGTAAAACAACCTTTAGTCATCACTAAAGTGTAGCAGTTAAAAAGTGGTGTTTCTCTCCTCAAGCCAACATTCACATCGCAGCTTTAAAGCTATAAAGCTTTGTCATTAGTCAATCTCTACCATAGGCATCCCTCCCAGAGTTTGATCTTTCCATTGTTTCTGAGTTCCCTTCATATATATCACCTCCCCATAACAAATCCAGAAAATACACTATGACTTGGACCTGGAATATGGTAGGGATTGGCAATGGGGACAGAAAATGTTGGCACTGTTTTGTGCTCACTTAAGGATGGGTGGATGCTATTTTAACTCAACAATCAGGAGAGACCCTTTCAAACTTTTGCAGTGGTATAGCAGCATTCTTTACACTACCACAAATTTGGCTTAGTTTCTATAGCACACAATCATCAACCACTCTTCTGTTTATCTATCCTGCCTTTTTGCCCAGCTGCTACGTTATGAGGACTACTTCTTCTCCAGAAACATAACCACAAATTCCAATCTATGTAACATTATTAATCAGTGTTTCCAAGGAGCAGCAGGAAAAGGAGCACCCATAGAAGCTTTTTTTCCTCCCTCCATGGAGAACAGACCAAAGAGATGCTTTTACTTTTGATGCCCTGTACAGTTGGGACCTTTTATTTATAACAGGCTGGCAAAATTACAGCTTTGGATTATTTGAGAGTGGACAAAATATTTCCCAGAGAAGTTCAATGGCAGCATTGAAGTTTGTGCCAAGTTCTGAATAGATTGCCTGACAACTCATGAAATATCTTATGAACCCTCATCTGCCCAGGAGTCTCAAAGTTCATTATTTTGGTATGTGATGATGGAAGGAAAGCAGAAGCGCAGAATCGCAACCAAGCTAATTCAACACCGACAAGCTGAAGAAGTACAGTCCTCTCACAATAACTAATATATGTTGAATTAAAGTACAAATATAGACATTAATATATTGCATGTGTACTGCTTCTACACCGCCAAATTTTTAAAAAAGCTTGAAAGTTAGCTTTTGCTATGTGGTGTTAAGTTTGGACATTGAGCACAATATTTATGTAGGAGGATTTTGAAGCAAGTTGCTTTTCACTTTAAACCTGAAGTTGTACAGTCACACGTAAGTCACTCAAGAGTTGCCTTTTCAATTTGCTATCAGGCTTTAAATGGTCTGGAATTCCCAACTCCCCAAACTTTTAAATATAAGCAATTCCTTATTTTTCCAATGATATTTGTTAGCTAAGAATTAAGAGCATGTCATTTAAACACAGATCAGTCCAAGAAAGATGTTTCCCTACCCCTCCTTAATTTTTGACATATTTTCAGGTGCTTTTTTGTTCCTCCATCCCTAAGGCTGGAACTTTACACCAAAATGCCAGATAATGCAGACTTGATCAGCCTAGAGCTGAATGTTATTATCTACAAGGACGCCACCTTCATTCAAAAAAGCAGAAAAACCAGACGGAGAGTCCCAGAATCAAGGCCAATACTGCATCTTCATTCATAACTAAGTATCTATTGGTCCAGTAAAGCCATATCAAGAGAAATGCATGATTATTTTCCCTAAAGATTTCACCTACCACTGTCCTCTTTCCCTATCCCTAGTTTTTTCCCCCCAACCACATTCTTTTCATGAAACAACTCTTTGCTTCTCAAAGAAAAACAACTATCTCAACACTCAGCAAACTCTTTACCAAAACAGAACACGTGTCTGATAAATCAATAGTAGGTCTGCATGATAAGAATTTGCATGACAAATGAGAGGTTGTAAATATTTTCCATTACTCAACCTTTCTGTACCCATTTTGAAAACATACTCAAGCTGAACTATGCTAAACTGAGACAAAAGGGTGAAAAAGGTTTTTCCGAAGAGGGATTCCCACAAAGTCTCTCCATGTGAAGAAAGTTGTTGACAATTTGCTTTATGTCACACCAAGGCCTACATTAGCAAACTAAACAATATTGTTTGTGTAAATATGTAATACACAGCAAAATATTCTTTGCTTTCAATGCTCATTGTTCTAGAGGCATCTCTCTGCCTCTATGGTAACGCTTAGTTTCCTTAGTTAATAACATCCTAAAAAATTTCCAGTGATCTACCTTGTAAAACAGTTATGAATGCATTAACTGAAGAACTTAATCATGTGCCCCACTTGCAATAACAGTGTACATGAGTCATTGTGATAAAGCTATCATTTAGGTTTTTGAAACTTGTTTTTAACTCATGTGGTTTACCACATTCTTTTTCACTCTTGGTATGTTATTGTTCTTAGAAGGAAAATTTGAAATCAAGAAAGTACTAATTCTAAAAGGTTTGTGTATAACACTCAAATAACAGGTCTTTCGTATTCCCATAATCTAACCATTTGTCTTGTTTAGAGAACAGACAGGAGTTTCTTGGTACCCCTGTCACTGATTCATCCACCATCCTATAACCATACGGAGTTAAAATTCTTAAGGGGTGGGAAACCTATAGTGACTCAGCCACATGCAGCCCTTGAATCTTCTTTTTCAGCCCCGCCCACAATCCTACCCAACTATACCCCAAATTTCATCAGGGAGAGTCCAAAACATCAAAAATTAAATTTCCCACTTGGAAACGGAAAGCATATAAACATTGCAAGGTATGCCTTAAATAGGTTTAACATAATTTTAGAAAGACCTGCCAAATTGAATTAAAATACAAAAACTCCTAACCCTGCCTGTGAATATGATGCAATCTTGCCCACGCTTTTCATCACACCATGTTCTTGAAACCCCCAAACTATGAAGCATGGTACCTGGTTACCTACAGAGTGCTAAATACTTTACCAGCAGTAAAGTATTTGTGTTGTATGTGTTGTGTACAACATGGATACGTTGTGTACAACATGGATGTGTTGTAATTGCTCCATTGGGCTCCTCCCCT
>QLTV01003771.1:2895612-2910672 GCA_003457575.1 Thermophis baileyi | reverse complement strand
CTGAATTCCATTCCGTTCCATTCCATTCCGTTCCATTCCATTCTATTCCATTCCATTCCTCCCTCCCCCTCCCCTCTCTCTCTCCCTCTCTCTTTCTCACCACCTCTCTTTTAAAAGCACTGGATAAACATTGATGCAATGCCTGCCTTCTGGCACAGGGCTGTTGTTGTTGGCATCGTATCAAGCGTTTGATGCTGAAGGGCTCACAGGATCTTCAGTGCCTGCCCTTTATCTGGAACTGTGGCCTGATAATGAGATTTTGTAAAAGCTACATGGGTGGTTTTACATTTTATTTTGTATTTGGGTTCACATACTGCACTAAGATGGGGTTTGCTTCACCATGGCTTATTGAACAAATCATGATTGGCTGGATTTGCAGTATATTGAGTCATTAATCCTAATTAATAAACGATGCTGGCTGAATTTGTGCAATCTATTAAGTCACACCCAAACGAATTGTATTATAATCCACGAATGAATTCTGTTTGTCAGTTTGTGATATAACGAGCAGTTTTTTTCTAACTTCAGTTGTAACTTTCACCACACTCCATATTAGGGGATCTCGCTTTAATTCTTAATTATTTATTTATGTAGAAGTGATATTTTGTCCCAATCTGTCTTGGGCCAAAATGTTTTATCTTAGTTACAGCGGCGTGGTGGCTTGGTGGTGAAGACGCTTGCCTTCCAGTTAGAAGGTTGAGAGTTCAATCCTAGGAACTGGCAGATGTTTCTTTCTTACAGCACACCAAAAAAAATCTTCTGCAAATTCCATGTAGGTGTCAGGAAGGGCATCTGGTCAGCAAATGCTCAGTTCCATTCAGTCTCCCCAACTCTACCCTGAATTAAGGGACGTCATACAGGATCATAAAAAGAAGAAAAACTGCTACCTTTGGGAAACTCTTGTTTTCCCCCATGGTAGAAGTTGGGATGACAAATAATACATTTGGGTGCAAGTTTATGGAATTAGATTTTAGGTTCTGTATCAAGTGTGTAAATTAGTTAATATTACTTATCTTTTTAACGCAGCTTATTCAGAAACAGAGATAGATATAAAGATCAGATTGACTCCCTGCAGTTCCCTAATACTTTACATCAGAAGCCTAAAGCTGACTGTACACTTTGCCAAGCTACAAGATTATCTCGTAAATTATCTCATAAGTCCTAAGAGATATAAAATAATTTTGCTCATGAATCTGTACCTGTCTCACAGTTGGCTTCACTGAGCACTCACAGATTGTACATGGTAATTTATAGTTGTATATCCATCAATTTTGGACAGAGACTGTGAGTTCTAGTCCTGCCTTAGGTAAGAAGCCAAATGGGTGCCCTTGAGCGAATCAATCTGTCTCAGCCTTAGGAACAGGCAATGGCAAAACACTTCTGAAAAACCTTGCCAAGAAAACTGTGGGCACTTGTTCAGGCAGTCACCAGGAATCAACATTGGTTTAAAGGCACACATGCATGCACACAATAGGTAGAAAATAGATGCATAAAGCATCCTGGCAATTTTTGCTGGGTCACCAGACACACTCCATGTGACATTTCAAAGGTTGAGAAAATAAGGTATAAAATATCCCACTGGCCAGAAAAAAATTCTAAGTAAGAGCCACTGATCTGGATTCCCTGCGTTCACATTTTTAAATGTAAAAAATGCTGCTGTTGCTATTCTAAGCATCACAATGCAAATGTTTTTAGGCCAAGACAGCATTTCATTTTGAGTGGAGTGCTTGGGGTTACAGTCCAAAATATAATGGTTGAGGTCAGGCTAAAAACTACAATTCATTTCATTGACTCTTATTAACTTTAAACATATGCATATCATGTGCGTCATAATTTTTCCTTTCAGTTTTAAAAGGGGAAAAAAACACGGTTATAGCAGGATTCTTAATACCATATAAACTAGGAGGCCTCAGGTTATGTTCTTGACTCTAGAAAAATTAACCTTCAAAGGGCTTCTTGAGCTTATTGGTGTCTTTAACTCTATTGCAGTGAATAGGGGCCTGCACCTTCAATTATTAAGACCATAGAACTCTTATTAAGACAAGTGATCTCTCAATCTTTTTTCTTCTTTCCTTCATAACTGTCCTATATGTAAATATTTTGCTCCTACTGGCCATTTGGTCATGTTAATCTGCTGCTCCCTGGGAAAGGAGCACAGAAGGTCCATAAAACTCCATTGAAACTACATATGAGAAGAGCTTAAAGAGCTCTCTGAAGGAAGCTGATCCTCGAGACAACCAAGAAAGTGTTCTATACAGGAATATCCACAGGGTATGGTTAAAAAAAAATCAAGATGGCGGCCATGATGCCATAATCAAGGCTGCACATATTTTCTTACGTGGGTCACACATATAAAAATGGGTGTGGTTTCAAACACACCATCGTGGCCGCCACCTTCACTTTCTTTACCACACTCTGTGGACGCTCCAATCTTGAATCTTTTAACAAGGACGTTTTAGAGATGTGAGACATCAGTCCACACGGTTGGAATGCTGCTGTCCTTTCTCCCCCTTCAGCTTTTTGTTTATCCTGCTTTTCTCAAGACCAAATTGTCCTTTATGGGTTAAGCTGTCATCCTGAATGAACTGAATACCTCACCGTTTACCTGGAAGAGCTTATACAGCATCAAGAGCAACGTGTACTGCAAGTCAGAGATAAGAATATGGTCCCTGAGATCCTGAAGTTGTGAGGGAGCGGAGCCAAAGACCAATTGCAGGATTACTTAGTTTTTGTTATTGTTCCACTCTTATTGTTTCACTCTTAAGCAAAAATAAAAAGCAATTTTCACGGATCTCTTAGAGACAAAAGAAGTCAGCTCGCTGCTACAGTAGATTTCCTAAGAAGATTTACTATTCTCACTGAAAACATACTTTCAAGTTCACACCCCCAGGACAGCAGTCTAAACACCCATCCTCTTTTGCAATGCTTACGTTTCTGACAAGGAAGCTTAAAAGAAATGCTGAGAAGTCTGTATGCTCTAACTAGTCTAGACTGTTTTTCCCCTTTGTGCTGTTCTTAGTACACCATGTACCGAAGTCTCTATGATAAACTGTTTATCAGCAGTCAAATCTTTTCTGATTTTCTTCCCTTATTTGCAAAAAAGAAATTCTGCCAAAGCCCACTAATGAGAACACACAGATTAGTTACTGGGGTTATAAAGGAGCCATTACCTGCTCACTCTATAGATTCATTACCCAACAGGGACCAAACCAAACAATCTAACAAAAATTAAACAGGAAACCCAGCTGACATCCTTTAGGCTAAGTATACTTGCTTGGAACTGGTCTCTATAGCAATTAGTACAGCATGTTTTCATGATGTACACTTTTAGGTGTAAATGTTTGCAATAAAATAATAAAGTAACATAAAATAAAATAAACCTGTCATTTACAGATGTTGTTATAAATGATGAATATGTGAAATGGAGAAGGAAATTGTGGCAGTATGCCTTCTCCATTATATATGTGCAGCAGACAAAAGACTTGGTTTGGGAGAAACGTTTGACACCAGAATGCCACCCTCCCATATGCACGTTCATTTTTAAATATAAGAGAATAACCTGAGATGATGGTGAAGGAGGTAACCAAGGGTATGGAATCAAGTTGTAAAGCAGAGAGAAAAAAGAGACTACCCTAAACATTGTTCTGATTTAGCAACTGCCTCGTGTAGCAACTAATTGCCCAGTTGGATAGTGAGAAAGATGGAATCTAAATTTGATAAACAAATAAATAAATAAGAAACTGTTTTGAGTTATGACTGGGAGATAAAAGTAACTTTGTGATCAATCTTCACATTTATGACCTGCACAGGTCTATAAAGCAGAGGAAAGATGAAGTAAAGTAATAAACACAGGTGTGATGTTACTTAGGAATTACTTCAATGAACAACCAGGCTGTCAGTCCCAACTGTGGTTGCTAAACAAGGACTACCTATAGGGCTATTCTAGTACTTTTGCTGAGAGATCAGCTGCAGCAGTGGGTTGCTCCCAGTTCAGCCCAGTTCGGCGAACCTGTAGCGGCGGCGGCAGAAGGCTCCGCCCACCCGCCCGGGACGCTTCTGCGCATGCGCAGAAGCTGGCACGCGTGAACCGGTAGTGACGGGATTTACAACCTACTACTGATCAGCTGCTTCTGATCCTCTCTTGCAGCCATTCCAACAACCTGGGGTAGCACAGCAGAGGAAGCGAAGAGAAGTATCCCTTCTGCTGAGCCACCAGCTGCTGAGGGAAGTCAACACAACTAGCAACCAGCCAACAAGCATTCCATCAAGCTACGACACTGTGCTAAGGAAAGATTCGCTCAAGGCCCTGCTGACGCCATTGACTTGCTCATGTAGGTTTCGGGAAACATTATTAAAAGGGCTGCCGCTCCTTCCTTCTAGGATGTTTTCTTCAACTTCCCATTTGACCCACGGCTCTAAGATTACCTGGTTCTTGCCCGTCTAAGTATTAAACAGGTCTGATCCTGAGGGGTCCTTGGTTCTCTCTGAGCTTGCTTGTTTTCTTGCAGACCTTTCATTACCCTAACTAGGTAATATCATCAGTGCTAGTAAGGAGTAAGATTTTATTAGCATGATTTTACCTAATTAGGGTAATAAAACATCTGCAAGAAAACAAGCAAGCTCAGAGAGCACCAACGACCCCTCATTTCAACCCTGAGCTACAAATATTCTCTTTTATAGGTCTGATCCTGCTTATCTTTTTTCAAAGTCAGCCGAGGTTAGCTAGATGGTGCCACTAGCTCTCATTATAAGCCATCAAAGTATAAGAATTAGCACTTCGATTTTCCTTTTTTCCCTTCCTTCTTTAACCTCTGTGTCACATCTTTTAGAAGATTATAAGCCTGAGGATGGGGACTGTCTCCTATTTGATGTTGTTGAGCTGCTTTGGGAGCCTGTTTTGGCTAAAGACTGGGCTAAAAAGTACAAAAAGAACAAAGTGCATTTATAGAGAGAGCTTTGCCCCTTCGGAGAGACCAATATGTTACTGACAGCATATTCTCATCCTGGCTGTATTTATTCCAATGGAAGACTTATTGCTTCCTGATTATTTAGAACTCTAAAAAATCACAGTGTGAAACCCCACCAATGTTGTAAGGATCTCTGCTGCAACTGTTATCTCTCAGGATAGGTGGATGACGGCAATAGGTCTAAAAGGCCACACAATGAGTGTGTTTGTCCTTGCTTTGCCACAGCTGTTTACTAAACCTAAAGAGATGCTGAACGGGGCTATTGGCTGAAACGTATTGAGTGTTGCTTTGCCATGTTCCAAAGGTAGCAAGAGAAAGAGGTAAGGGGAAAAACAGTTTTGCCTTTTTTATTTAAAAAGATCTCATACTCTACTTGGTCATATAACAAGTAGATTAAGCATGTCTTCATTATCACATTTAGGAGCAGGTTCATTGCTTTGCTTACGCAATAACAAGAGCAATCCAAGGGCATAAAGTGGACAAAAATAGCATCAAAATTGATGCAGCTACCGTGATGATTTTATATAATATTTCTCTGTCTAGAGCAGATATCTGACTGGAATAAAAATTTCGGACAATTTTACTTGAGCTTTAGAAGAGCTGCTCCATATTACCCTGAAGCAAAAGTATTGAAAACACCCTGTAAGTCACGTGAGACTTAAGCTGAGGCACTGCCAAGAATAAATGGCAAACTGCCAAATTACAGTGGTGTGTTTTTCCACATTAAAAAAAAAGTTGTAAAAGAGGTTCAACACGCCTCCAGTATGTTTAACACAAATATTTTTTTTTATTTTTTTAAAAAAGTACTGCAAATTTCCATTTTTTTTCAAAAAGGGAATAAACAATGCTGTTCCTGTTTCCAGATATCACTGTGACACTCCATGGCCAACCTAACCAGGAGCAATCCCTTCCCAAAGAAGGGAAAAGAAATGTACAAGTCTGCTTGCCTTTACTCCAAGTCAGTGTTTCTCAAACTTGGGGATTTTAAGCTAGATGGACTTCAATTCCCAGAATTCCTTTGTCAGTATGGCTGGCTGGAGATTTCTGGGAGTTGTAGTGTACATGCCTTAAAGTTTTCAAGTTTGAAAAACCCTACTCTAAAGTAACTCTTTGGTCATACAAATAGCAGAGATAATTCAGATGAATAGAAGAAGTATTGTTTCCATAGGAAGAGTAAGGAATAGTCTATTCAGTAGACACCTATCAAAATTTGAAAGTGGGTTATTAGTTCTATCATAATAGTTGTTATCTCTGAAGATATTTATTTTTGTGAGAATGATTTTCTTTTCCTTTCCAGGAAATTGAATTGCATTTTGAAGTGCCCTATCATGGCAGGAGGTAAAGTGCCAAATCTTTTGCTTTTCAGTTGATTCGTTGTTCATTAGACAAGTTCCTCATTTCACTTGAAAGACCTAGATTGAGATGTACTTCTATATGTCACTGAGTCTTTCACCTTATACATCAACCACAACTTTTGTGTAATGAAATATAAAATATTGATTTTTATGATAAGGTCTGTCCATTCTTCCACTTGCAGTCTGGAAGAAAAAAAATAAATTATAGATTATTTTTCATAATTATGGTAGATCATTTCTATATGGAGATATAATTAGATTAATGAAGCTTCTGTCAACTTTGGAGTCCCCTTGGAATTTGGGTGGAAGAACAAGACCGACTTTATTTTAAGGGATATATCCTGACATATGATTTGCTCTGTCCTACTGAAATTCAAATATCTATTGCAGTGTTCTATCAAAAAAGGGGGGAAATCATGATTTCACTTATGTAAGATATAATTCCAGTGAGCTCCAAAGGGTTCTCAACTACAGTTTATTCAAGCCTGGAGTACGGAATGTCCCAATAGATGACCAAATCCATAATCATGGCATTAGAACTGATGGCACAAGCTTAGGAGAAAAGTCCTCTCTTCATCAAGACATGGAAGATAAACAGTATGAAGGGAAAAGTATGAATCCCCTAGGCCCCAAAGGTGCTTTTTCAAGAGGCAACTGAACTTTCTTTAGTTGCCTCTTTGGAACAACCATGACCTGGATGACTGAGAATCTCCATAGATACTTTCCCCCTAGGATCCTAGGTTTATGGTAGACCCAACTTCCATGCAGTCAAGTATAAACACCATTGCAGGAGATAAAAATTTCTATTTAAATTGAGCAAGATGCTAGCAATAACCCTAAGCAGATGCTTTGGTAAGCTCAATTAACATATTGCATAAGAGTCAGGTACAGAGTTACTAGACTCATCCCAATATACATATTTTAATTATAATTTCTACACAGAGTTTACATGAAATTGTTTTTTCAGACTTCCTCAATCTGGAGCCTTCCAGATGCATTGGGAAAACAATTCCCAGAATTTGCAAATAGTATGCTGCCTGGAATTTCTGTGAATTACCATCACAACACATCTGGTGGATACCAGATTGAGAAAAGTTGCGGTATTGCATAAGCTCTGCATAACAAGTATTACTCTAAGCCCATACCTAGTGAAACGCTTTAAAATGTTAATTAAATGTAAAGAGATGGGGTGGATAGGCGTATCTCCAAATCTTGCTGCTCAAAATACTCACTGCACAACTAGTGTTGCAACTTCTCTGCTTCCTAGAGGGTCATTCTATGTTTACTTCCACACTCTTGGTATTGTTATGATATAATACCATTAAATAAAAAAGAATGCACAGTAGTGTCACATGTTGAGGTTTCTAGAGTAATAATATGTAGGATCTCAAGAATGGGACATACAGCATTGGTATAGGTAGATGAATGAAGCGTCTGTTCCCTTTGGAACTTGAGTGGGAGAATAAGACTGACTCTTTTAAGAGATATATCCTGATATATGATTTGCTCTGGCCTACTGAAATTCAAATATAGTGTTATTTTCCCTCTTTTGGGAAATGTCAGTCTTTGACAGGCATTCCTAAAGACTATGACCTATGGCAGCTTGATTATGCAGAGTGTGATAATACTGTCTAAATATTTCAGTTCAGGCTTTTGCTCCTATCTACTACACTGTTTTAACTTGGCATGGTCCAGATCACCATTCAAGAGGGATTTACCTTGATCTGTAAAGGGGAGGTCAAGATGAGGCTGCCATAGCAATAGGCTTCTAGTTTTGCTGTAGATGTTATGAGAACATTAATAAAATCACCCATTATATTACATCAGTGGTTCGTAAATCCTATGGAAATTTTCCCAAACAGAGCTAAGCTGTTTTCCTCAAACATCTTATCTATTTCTGTCATTGCACAAATCCCCCAACTATTTCAAACACTTCAGGACTTGCTGAAATGTTAACTGTTGCCTAATAATAGGCTGAAGGAGGATTTACTGAACAGCCCAAAACCAGATCATCAGTGTGGCTATTAGATAATAGCACACACACAAAAATCTGAATTCTACATACATTTTCCCAACATTATATCTCTTGTCAAGGATAATGGCTGGCCCGATTGTATGCCTGCTTCAGCATGTTAATATTTCCACAAGAATGGCCTAACTGCTGTTTGACAGAAGGATCTCATTTATTATTCTTTGACACAGCAATATTTTCTGAGGTCAATGCACTCTTGCATTTTTTGGAAAAGCCACATGATAATACAGAAGGCAAATTTCTGAATTTTTAAGTCACACTACACACACTACACTACACTTACTTAGACTTATATACCGCTTTATAGTGCTTTACAGCCCTCTCTAAGCGGTTCACAGAATCAGCATATTGCCCCCAACAATCTGGGTCCTCATTTTACCCACCTCAGAAGGATGGAAGGCTGAGTCAACCTTGAGCCGGTGAGATTTGAACCGCCGAACTGCAGCTAGCAGTCAGCTTGAAGTAGCCTGCAGTGCTGCACTCTAACCACTGCGCCACCTCGGCTCTTTAGTTTGGAAGTCTGTAGTTTGGAAGCTTACTCTAGATCACGGGTGGGAAACAATGGCCCTTTTATGACTTGGGGACTTCAGCTCCCAGAATTGCTGAGCCAGCATGCTCAGGAATTCTGGGAGTTGAAGTCCCCAAGTCATAAAGGCACCATCGTTCTCCACTTCTGCTCTAGATAATCTCAAAAAAAAAAATGGCTTCTCTTGGGGTAAGCTTGCTCATTCATCAAATTGCTGCCATACTGGTCATTAAACAGACATTTCCTAGAAGGTAAACCACAGCAGATATGGTGACTTCAGGGGACATTCTCTACATTTCCATCTTCCCCCTTTTATTTTTTATTACCTATCCACCTCTATTTTTATCTGGGACAGGTAATCTGCATTCCATATTATGATTAATTCCAATTTTAATTAAAAGAAATTAGAGTAAAATCCAAGCTGAGCTAGAAGCTAGGAGACTGTGAGTTCTAGTTCTGCCTCTAGGTACAAAACCTGGCTGGGTGATTTTGGTCCAGTCTTTGCCTCTCAGCTGAACCCACCTCAGAGAGTGGTTGATATGAAAGAGGAAGGAGTATTATGTATGTTTGCTCCCTTGAGTTCCTTATAAATTTAAAAAAGTAAAGTAATAAAAGCAGGATATAAATATAATTAATAAATTCAATCAATAAGTAAGTTGGGCATCAAAGAAAGATTCTGTAAACAGACTGTTATAAACAGTTCCATTGTTGGGGATCTCAAATTTAACTCTAGCTTTATAACACTTTTCCATCACTATGCTATATCTTCCATATGAAAGAGCTAGTGGTAAGAATGTTTCTAAATAACTGAAGCTTTTACAAAAAATGTTCCAAACATCAGGGAGATAACAGCATTGCATCAAACATTTGCAAAATTCCACAATGAAGGACGTGTCCAAGGAACAATTACTACTCCCTCTTCAACAAATTATATTTTTATGAAAGTCATGGTTTAGCTATGAACCCACAAACCAACCATTCCTATTGGTGGCCTCCAACTTCAAAGTGAGACCAGAAAAAGAATGATGATCCTCTCTTACTCCATAAGATTATTGTTTGCACTTTGTGGTATTGTACAGTGGAATGCAACTATTTGGCTGCAAACTGCATGATGGGCTTGTATGGAAAACCTCCCTTATCAGAAAGAGACAGAAGCATTCTATTTTCGGCATGAATCCTCAACAACTTTTGCCACAGTCTATGAGAGGCAGCACAGAAATAGAATCTTCTGGGATCTGTGGACACCCAATCCCAGATTCTTTTGCTCCCTTCTCTTCTTCCTCCCCTAGGAAAAAATATAAGTTAGCATAGATGTCAGTTCAGAAACCTCCCATACTTTTGTTTCAGTTTATTGTAGAGTAACAAGAAACATCATAATGTCAGACTGGAGGCATTATTAGTGCCATAATATTTTTTTTATTGTAGAGATCATTAACCCCATATCATATGCACTCACAAATTGCATTTGTCTGCAATGAGAATAATCAAGGGATTAACCAAAATTATTAATTCTGGGTGGATCATTGATGGGATTGACACCCTTTCTCCAGCCCCAAGCAATGTTACATGCAATGCGCATGTATGTCTTTAGTTAGCTAGCTAGCTACTTAGGGATGCAAGCTGCATGCCTGGTGATGTAGTGACATCAATCAAAGGCTAGGGCCAAAAATGATTATTCAGTTGTTGTTGTTGTCATCATTTGGAGGAATTTATTTATTTCACAAGCGTAGTAGTCTATCCTAATCACTGTCTGTACGAAGCACAGAACAATCCAATATAAACACAAATAATAAAAACATAAAACTTCAAGATAAAACTATGGGAGAGAAACAGTCTCCAGATGCTAAATATAGCAGCCATTGTAACCAACCGCCCACACTCCAAAACCCTGGCAGAAGGGCTTGTTCTTTACCTCTTTCCCAAAAAATAACTGGGAGGTGAGGTCAGAAAATGACTCACCGAGCTGGGACAGCTATCAAAAGGCCAGTTCTTGCCTTCTCATCCTTGTCATCTCCTGGGGAGAGGATCAGAAGCATCTCATCCCTCCAGATCATGTTTTTCAAACTTGGCAGCTTTAAGAAGTGTGGACTTCAACTCCCAGAATTCACGAGCCAGCATGGGAGCTGAAGTCCACACATCTTAAACTTGCCAAGTTTGAAATACACTGCTCCAGATGGTTACACGTTACAGACATATTAAGTCTCATGAACATTTAGGGGGGGGGGCTATTTTGAACTTTAAGTGGCCAAAGAGCAGACAATCACAGCATTGTAAATGGACACTTTTGCTTTTGAGTTTTTACAGTGCAATTTGAGGTCCATTAGCAGCTGTGAAAATGGAACTGGAGATCTGTGGATTCTGAGTTGCCCATCTAGAATCTGAATCACTAGAGGTAATCTCTGCAAATATGGTTTAAAAGCAGAAGAGAACATTGTTCAGTTATTGTCTCTGGTCACAAATGTTTGTTCTGGAGAAATAAACATGGCAAAAAAATGCACATCAGCCAGTTTACACAACAGGACTATTATTTACTGCAATGGTGGAGAACATATGATCCTTTGGGTGTTGATAAGTTGGAGTTTCCAGAGCTCCGGTCAGCTTTCCAGCAGAGAAGGAAGCTATGAGCTTTAAAAAGTCAAACTTTCAGAAAGATCCTTCCTGATGGTCATGTTAATATGATGGCCTGTGGTCCTTGCATCAGCAAAGAAACACACCAATCTAAACTATACTGCCTTGTTAGCCACGTCTTGTCTTGTGCCTCAGTGATGGATCTGGAATTCTGCTGTATTTAAATTGTTAGTGCATAAAAAAATTAAGGAAGATGATTAGTGCTTTGTTTCCTCCCTTACCAGTGGTCCCCTGCCAGTGGGATCCACTCATCTCTCCTTAACAGGTGATATGGTGGGTTTGGACTAGTGAAGTGGATACATGGAAAGTATGGATTAGCTTGTTTTCAACTGGGACAAGTCACGGATTGTCAAGGAAAGTAGTGCTCTGTGCCACTTGGGCAATTTTGTTGATGTGGACATAGCACTCTACTAAAAGAGCAACAAACTTGCCCTGACGGATAGGTCACAAGTGTGGGAAGGAAGAGGAGAGATTGCAAGAAGTGATATGGGTCTCCTCTATGCTTGACCCGTCCGATTGGCTGTGTTTGACTGTAATTTAATAGTTATTTTCATTAACAGTAATGCATGAGCATAACTGAATGTGTAACTGAAAGTCTCTGCTAATTCCGTGTTTTCCTGTGAGGGACAGGGAGCAATGTGTAACCAAGGGATTCAGTTCTCACATCATGGCCAGTGATACATAGCCCATAGAATATGCAAAATGGCTGGCAAGGATGCAAAGTGGCACTGTGTCCCCTCCCATCCTGTTAAAAAAAATCTGTAAAAGATGTAGCAGTGCAAACTCCCATTTTAGGAGAAGCAAGAGAAAGCCTGTATTAATAATTTTGGAATGTAATGTACTCAATTGGGACAGAACCAGCTGGCAACCAGCTGGCAGAATCCATCTTTCTTTCCAGGTTTAAATTGTTCTCTAGTGCTAAACCTCTGTGTATTGAAAGTTCATATAATGCATTACCAGTCAGTCCTAGAGCGCTACTCAGACATTACAAGGTCAGAAACCCCTCACTCCTGCATGCCAAACCAAAATGGCCACAGAGGACACTGCCTGGCAACTGATCAGGGGAGGCTGCACCTGCAGCAGCCAAAAGTGGCTAATAGGAACTGGGAAAATCTCAACCCATTATAGTGTCATCAATTATATTGCTGAGGGCAGGATCTAAAATTGTGTCCATTACAAAAATTGCATCAGGCAAGAGGAAAAGCGTTATTTAAAAAATGGGGCATGTGACAAGAGCAATAGCACTTAGACTTATATACCGCTTCACAGTGCTTTACAGCCCTTTCTAAGCAGTTTACAGAGTCAGCATATTGCCCCCAACAATCTGGGTCCTCATTTTACCCACCTTGGGAAGCTGAGTCAACCAGTGAGCCAGTGAGCATCAAACTCCTGGCAGTGAGCTGAATTAACCTGCAATTCTGCATTCTAACCACTGCGCCACCACAGCTCCTACTAATGAATTTGAGCTGCCTCTGCTGTGGACTGGGGAGGGTATAAAAACCAAGCCCTAAGGATATATCCTGAAAGACAGCAGGGCATCTTCATACTATAGTCAGAGGAATGTTAAGATGAAACTTATGTCAAGCTCAGTCCTGGTCATAGCATCCATATAGTGCTTTTGGTAGGATGTACAGATGTTGTTTGTCATTGCTTTCTCCATGATTTTCTTTTCTTTTCAGGCTATCTCACTAGAACTTGTACATGATCCCTGACCAAGTGTTAACCAGGGCCAACCCTCTTTAGTTTTTAAGTTCAGCCAAGCACAGATATTTCCACTTGCTGAAGCTTCTATGAATTTTAGTTTATCAGGATCACAAAGGATGAGACCATTCTCCAACCTCTATATTTGTATCCAAACCTGAGAACAGAGCCTTCCATGTCCATTAATTAAATGTTTGCAAAGCATTGTCATCTTATTTTACTCTTCAAATCTAAATAGAATGGGCAAAAACAAACGTACAGACGTCTGAGTAACCCAGGTATAACAGCTTTTGCTTTATAGAAAGAAGGAATTCTACATATTTTTAATATACTAAATTTCCCAAGAGAAAATAAACAAAGGCAGAAATATGCTTTGGCTTCTCTTTACAGGGAACACAAAGGAAATGAGGATTTCACCCTTCTGACCTGTTTCAGAAAAATATGCCCACCCCATGCAGCTATATTTTAATTTGCTCCTAGCCTGACCTCAGCAGAACAGCAAAATCATGAAAGCTGCACCCTTCAGTTTTCCATTCCTTCTCCGCTAGCTCTGATTTTGATTCAAAAGAGTCAGAGAATAATTAAAGTTCTTCAAATACTGTACAAGATGAAGCTATTTTCAGTTTTTGATCTCCTTCCATCTTAGAGTGCTGTGAACACAACAGCCTATTTAACATTCCTGGCAGGGTTTCTCATGCTAAGCAAACACATATGTCATGCATAGCATTTCTAAAAGTAATGTGATGGTATTTGAATTCACTCACTACTTATGTAGTATCAGCCTACTCTTAAGATTCAAGGCAAAAGAAGAAAAGAAAAGAAAAGAAAAAAGAAAAGAAAAGAAAAGAAAAGGATAGTACATAGCCCATTACCTGCTGTAATATTGGGAGCTTTCATTATTAATATTTATCATTAATTACTATAGTTGTACTTCTTTCCTCTTCAAAACAGATTTTTCACTCCATTATAAGAAATAAGGAAATAAAATAACTGGGTTCTTGGTCTTCGTTCAGCATGATTCCATAATGCATAAAATTATCAGGTCTTGAGGAGGTATTACTATGAAACAGTACTATAAGTAGCAATCTTTCTAGCTAGCCAAGAAGCCTTGCTGAATGTCACTCATCTTGGTTCCTTGTCATTAAAAGCTTCTTTCTGGCAGCTCTGTGCTGGAAGAACTCCAACAGGGGAGTATTTCCTCCCAACAGCAGTGTAAAAAAATTAAAACAACCCTTCCCCTCTAAGAAAGTCAAGCAAAGAAAAAAAAGTACCAGCAAAGGAGGAAAAAAAACACCTCCAGAGACAATAAGTCTAGGCGTACTGCCAAGAATGTAATAAGGGTTAACAAGAGGCAGTTTCTGTAAGCAGGGTAATAAAGATTAGGCTATAGCAGGGGTTTAAACAACCTTAAACACTCAAAGAACCACTTGGACCCGTTCCCACAGAAAAAAAAAACACACCGGGAGCCACAAAACCTGGATGTCACTCACTCCCACCCAGTCACATGACCCCCCCTAGCCATGCCTACCCCATCACAAAACCATTCTCTATGTCTCTCTCCCTCTCCCTCTCTCCCCCTCTCTCCCCCTTTCTGTGTCTCTGTGTCTCTGTCCCTCTCCCTATCTTCCCCTCTCTCCCCCACTCTGTGTCTCTCTCCCTCTGTAGCTCTCTCTCCCTCTCTTATTTATTTATTTATTTATTTATTTTATAAAATTTATATGCCGCCCAACTCCCGAAGGACTCTGGGCGGCTTACATCATAAAAAATAAAACATATAAAAACAATTTAAAAAAGAAAGGGGAAAAAAAACAAAACCCCAACTATATTTAAAATAAAACATTCACACAACCA